>OY987189.1:3061528-3294665 GCA_963920625.1 Dinocampus coccinellae
AGAATAAAATTACACACTCACCTATTTCATTGAAAATTCTTGCATACACTAACTTATACATATATACATACAATATATATATATATATATATACCTAAGTATCTATTTAAATTGTTGGATAATTCAGTCTGATCACAGGTGCATGAGCATATACAATTTGCAATCGATACACACACACACACACACACACACACATACATCGATATATTCGTATTTATGTCAATTATTGAGATTGACTGCTTCGGTAAAATTAAATTTTATATAGTGCCAATAATCACACTCTATAATATAAATTCCCAACGTGGAACAAAAAATTACATTTTTTTTGTTTAAACAAAAAACAAATAAATAAATAAAATAAAATAAAATAAAATGATAATAATAAAACCCTTTCAACTCTTTCATTTAGGTTATTATTATGTGTCGATAAAATTGCAACACACATATACGTATAGTATATACATAGTCTCAATAAATAACAAAATTGCTAAAGTGTGACTTGGCAAGTGCATTTTGACGCGAAACCTCATTCGATGCATAAATTATGTATACATGAAAAAAAAAAAAAAAAAAAAAAATTAATATTCTTATGCCATAAAGTTCTCACTGTCGATGAGAATTATATATATATATTAGTTTGCTCGTGTGTATCAACGAGCGTAATGACGTCATTAAATTGTGTGGAACATGTGAGGCAGGGCCATGTATATATAAATATACAGGGTGGGTCATCGAGTGTTATTGTATTACTTAAAAATGCATAGAGTGACTGTTAAAAAATTCATCGTGTATGTTAAAAATTTTTGCACGTGTGTGCGATAAACAATCGGAGCAATTTTGTGTGTATGTGTGTATGTATGTATGTGTATATATGTGTGTGTGGGTGTGTATTGAAAAGTGACTGAGAGATTGGTGGAACAAGTGGTAAAACTGAGAAAAAAAATATTGGATATATTGGGGGAGGGAGGAGGAAGAAAAAAAATTTTTTAAATGATTCCAAACGGATAATAATCGGGATGAACTGGTGGATTGAATCAAAATTGTAAATGAAAAAAAATTAAGAATAATAAAAAAAAACAAAACAAAACAAAGCAAAAAAAAAAATTGAACGAGATTAATGCTCACTCGCGGCCCCGACGTGGATCGTGAGTTGCATGCATAGGTAATTCATTGTTTATCGTGTCTATTTATCTCCACAGTCTTCGTATGTGTATTACATATAAATGTGTGTGTATGTGAGAATATTGGAATTCAGCCTGTGCACATTGTTCCTTTTTTTTTTTTTTTTCTTTTCCTTTTTCCTTTTTTCTATTTGAAATTATGTTCCACATAGTAATATAATTAAACATTTTAATTATTAAATTTGAATTATTATTGTATAAATTATAAATTTATAAATTATTTATATTAATTTTCTTTACCTTGAATTGAAAATGTTTTTTTTTCCTTTTTTTCTTTTTTTTTCAAATTTGAAATGTAATTAAATCGAGATTGAATTTTGTTATCGTGTAAATTTAAAATACAAACACTATCATCATTGACATTATATTTCTTCTTTTTATTATTCTTATAATTTTTTTCTTTCCATTTGCTTTTTCCAGTAGCACATTGAACGTACTAACCAAACAAAAAAAAAATACATCGGTAAAAGGATAAAAAAAAACTGTATATATATATATATATATATGAATTGAAGAGAAAAGACACCGATGCCAACGACTGCAAGTTTCTCCTTGTCCACCTGCTTTCAGGCGCGCGCTACACTGAGAACTCGAGAAAATAAACGAGTCGTGTGCGAGTTTACTTGAGAATACCGAAAGAAAGCGTACACAGATCTACCCACGTACACACATAATACACACACACACACACACATATATATATATAATCTCGCTACTGTGAAATCGATTTCTCAAACAGTTCCCAAGTATTTTTTCCCATTTTTTTTTTTCTTTTTCCCCTGGCCTTCCCTAATTTATTTTATTTCACTTCATTTTATTATTTTCCACTCGTTATTTATTTCAAATTCACTGGTATTTTATTCAGTTACGTAAGAATTTTTTATATTACGGGTAATATAAAAAAAAAAAAAAATTGAAGTCGACAATTGTGCACAAGTGTAATTGGTACATTGTCAAGCTACAATCAAAATAATTTTATTTTATTTATACAATTCATATATATATATTCTTTATAATAATCTGATGATTGAATTTATTTCACTGGGTATTCGAAAAGATCATGTGTAAATTCATTGTATAGATACAATGACGAATATAAATAAATTGTGAGAAATAGGAACAGCTGTCGTGATTTTTCATCCAGTTTAAAATCTATTGAAATGAATATGAAAAGCAAAAAAGGGCGAGATTTTTTTTGATATAAAATATCTCGTTGTATCCTAAATCCAAAAATATATAAAATTACAAAAAAAAAAAATCTAATAATTAATTTTTTTTCTATTTATTTGACTGTTTAAAGTGACACAATCTTAATTTTCAATCGTATCAATTACATCAATTGTTTGTTTTGTTTTGTTTTTTTTTTTTTCTTTTTTTTTCCCCTTCTGTGCATCAGTGTCACTGTCATTTAAGCAAGAAAAAAAAAAAAAAAAAAAAAAAAATTAATGATAAATAAAAAATAATAAATAAAAAAAAACTTTTTTTTTTGTTAAAGTTTTGAATCACGCGCAGTAAAAATATATAAATAATACATGTATAGTAGGAATTAAAGCTGGAACAAGTTCCATCATTTCAGAGTGTGAGATTATATAGTAGAGGAACGACTGGCCAACGATAGAATTACGAATACAGTGAGAAAAGAAATAAGAATAAAAGAGAGAAAGATAAAAAGAGAGGGAGAGACAGACGTACCACCGAAATTCTTCAGTGATCGCGCCATCCCTCGTATAATCGACCTTGCCCTAACGCCGTGCGTCGCCGCTTCTACCAGTAATAACTGAGGTGAATTCTCTCGTCTCTTCTCATCCACACTCAATGGATATAAATCATCGAGAGACCCTGCATCAGGTATAACCAAAGTGAGAGAGGCGGTCATATAATAAAATTAAAAAAAGAAAGAAAGAAGAAGAAAAAAAAAAAAATAATAATAATAATAATAATAATAATAAATAAATATAAATACAAATACAAAAATATAAACCAAAAGAATTTTACTCACAGATTCTTCATTATAATAAACGAAAAATAGAATAAAATAAATATTTAAAATATATTATTTATTATCATATCACGTGTTTGATAAAACACCACGTTTAATTTGTCAAATGAAAGGAAATACTGAGCATACAAGTGATGAACAACGAAACAAAAATAAATAAATAAATAAATAAATAAATAAAAAATAAATAAAAGGAAAGAAATAAAAATAAAAAAAATATATAAGAAAAAATGTCAATTCTAAACGCAAGCGCGTTACAAAAAATAAACACACGTACACATAATACATACACACACATACACACCCAATACACAAAACATTTTTTTTTTTAATTTTTTTTTTTATCTCGATTACAGATTACCTATACCACTCATTTCTCTCTTCGTTGTCGTGGCCAATCCCTGATTTCTCAGAATTCTTCCAGTTATATTGTCGTAAGTATGCAACACACGTGCTGTATCTCTCACTCATTCTCGTTTCTCTATCACGTAAATTCTCTCTCTCTTTCTCTCTCCCTCCCTCTCAATACCTTCTCCTCTCCCTCACCTCACGCACACCCGTTGCTTTTATTCCTTTATTTTATCCATATACACATTATGTCCTTTCTTCTAGTGTTGTCAGTGTAATTTTTATTATTCCATTGGTACACCCAATGGTTGGTGTGTGTTGTTTTCACCTCCCCCAACTTGATTTGGCATTGTCATGCAAATTTAACATATACAAGTACAAAACATTGAAATAACGTTTGGATGTGTGACATTGCCAAGGCTTCACCACGTGGAAACTTATTATCTACCTGGTCAACATATAAGTACATACATAAACATATAGATAATGGTACATATATACAAATATATATATGGATTGTGGTAGTGTATCTGGGTAGAAAAGGGAGCAGTTTCACCACCTAATGCGCGACGAGAGAACGTTCGATAACGAGCCGATACTACAATGCGCCTTGTTCCATGTCCCTCGATAAATAACTATCATCGACACAAGCAATAAATATATTTACCCAATACACAATATATATATATATATATACTGAAATGTGTGTGTGTGCGCGTGTGTGTGTGTGTGTGTGTGTGTGTGTGTGTGTATGTACTTACGTGAGGTATGAAACAAAAAAATTTCACTTGAAATTATTTTTATTGCAATATTCTTTGAAAAACATCAAAAACATTCTTTGAGAATGTAAAAAAAAAAACGAAGAAATATTTCTAAACAATAATTAATGAACAAAAATTCGAATTATTGATATATTTATTTAATTATTCTCTTGTCGAATGAAATATTGTGAGAATAATTTTTTTTGTGTTTAAGAATTGGATAAGAAAAAAAAAAAAAGAAAGAAATCAATGAATAAATAAATAAATAAATTTATAATATAAAAAATTCAACGTAATACCATTTTACACAAACAATAACGTGGGATATAAATAATAAAATTAAAAATTGTACACGCACGTATACACATATATTTATATACTATTGATTGGATTAATAAATATATAAATAATACGTATGGACACAAGATACATTGAACGAATCGTGAAGACGTACGTAATCAGACGACATTGTCCCTCATAGATTACAAGGTATAATACCGCATTGATATGCACCACCATGAAATACATTTTATTCTCTCACTCTCTGACTAGTGAATATATTCACGGTCATTTGACCTTCATCGTTACTATATATACATATATATATATATATATATATATACATACCCCCTTGTAATTCTCTATCACCAACTATCATCATCTCATCCTCTTATTTTACTCTCATCCTCTATCTATCTATCTATTCCCCTCTCTAACTTGCAATTCCAATTTTATTTATTTATTTTTTTTTATTTCAATTAATCATCTCCTTCTTCAATCACGTCACTCTATCATATATGAACTATTACGGTCTTATTATATAAATAAATTAATTAATGTTGACAGTTACTTAATAAAAAAATAGAAAAAATCTACCTAAACATGAGAAATATTTTTAATTTCTCACCATGAAAAATATATCATATTAAAAAGATCAATCATCGATATTATTTTTAAATTGTTGAATAGTGTGAGCTAAAAGTGTAAGAAAAAAAAAAGGATATATAATAATAATAATAATAATAATAATAAATTGATCGATCTATCATAGTTGAGTGTCGTCAACCAGTCATGGACACAACAGAAAATCGTAGGTGTGCACGAATATTTGTATATAAAATAAATTTAAATACGTGTGTGTGTACGAGAAAATACGAGAAAGTGTGAGTAGAGTTTGATAGTGGGTTGGGTGATGCTACAGAAGAAGAAAATGATGATGCGATGCGGGCATGTACATCGTCAGCTGCTTGCAATATATATTATCATGTGTAGAATATTGCGGATGCATTCTCTCATTATATATATATATGTATGCATGCATGCATGCATCAAAAAGATTGAATGAAGCTCTTTTCTTCATGGTGGCGACGTATAGAACGCGCCAGCGCACGAGAGGGTTCCTTGTAACGGCTTATGTCTTGACCGTTATTATTATTCGCCAAGTTACGTTACAATGGCGCGATGTCTCGTTTGTAAAAGAAAGAGATGAAAGAGAGAAGAGCGAAGATGGATGAACATCACCATCATATATATATATATATATATATATGTATATGTATATATTGTGATGGGTGTTGTAATGTCAGTGCCGCACCTGCAAATTCCTTTACAACCGTGGAACTTGAAAAAAATTTTATCATTCATAATTATCGCGATATAATGAAAAATAAAAAAAAAAAATTTTTTTTTTTTTTTTGTATTTTTCAAATTTTAAATTATCCTAATGAACACAGATAAACTTTTGTAATATAATATGACATTTGTAAAACAATACGTATGTTTTCATAATAATAAATAAATTATGAGAAAAAAGAAAAAAAATTAAAAAGAAAATGAAAAAAAATTATATTCAATGTAATAATAAAAAAAGATATTTCGGTGTATTTAAAATAAATATGAAATTGGATCCTTTTAATATGGGGGCGTTGTGTGTATATAATATAGATACTTGGTTGAAGACGAAGGCAAAAATAAAATTAATTTGTATAAAAAAAAATAAAAAATAAAAAATGAGGAAGGAAATATAAACCAACTATTGTATACATACATATCGCTCATAAATGTGTAAAAACGTTTCTATCTTTAATTTAAAAAAAAAAATATAATAAAATAATAATAATAATAATAATAATAAATCAAATTTTCAAAAAACTTATCCATACATACATATATGTATACATAAATATATATCGTTGTGTCATTAAAGAATAAATATATACATATATATTTGAAGAACTTCACCTTACCCCGTCAAAATCAATTAAATCCACATCCAACAAATCATTTGGCGCGGGCAGAAATTTATGCTCACGTGAATATATTGGTGATGGTATGTGTACAGTAAAGTTGGAATGAAAAGGACGTGGACACGGAAAAAATAAGTAGATAAAGGAAGGTAAGAAGTATAAAAAAAAACAAAAAAAAAAAACAAAAACAAAATAAAACAACATAAAAAAAAAATTAATAAATAAATAAATAAATAAAAGGAGACGAAGAATATAAGTGGCAAATACGAAGAAGACTGAGAAGACGAAAGGAGACTGCGGTTTTAAAACTGGTAAGAGGGCACAAGTATTTATATATATATATATATATATGTATATACTTATGGACAGTACAGCCCACGCGAGTGTGGACGGAGGCACCGGCGTCTAGATATATGACGCGACAATGAATCAGAACCGGAACCTACGGCATTCTCGAGACGCGCCTGTATATATAAATTCATATAATCGCATTGGAAGACATATACATACACATATTTCAATATTCAATTTTTTTTTTCTCCTCCTCATCATCCCATTCTTTTCATCTATATATAACGACATCGAACAGTAAAACAATGAAAATAAACAAAATCACTGGTCATTGTTAAATTCAAGATATTATTATCAATAAAAAAAAAAAACATATATATATATATACATAATTATCGATTTTATTACCCATCAATGATATTATACAACGAGTAACTGCAACGCCCGATCTTTAACGAACTATATTAATCTCCATCCAATAAAAATATCTTAAAGACGAGAAAAAAAAAAAAATTTTATCTCCCCACGTTTTTTTATGTTTTAATTCAAACATTAATTTACATAAAAAAAAATAAATAAATAAATAAATAAATAAATAAAATCGATCAATGTGCATATGGGTGTGGATAATTGTTGTTACAATTAATGCAATATCTCGATCACGCCCACATGAGAATATAAAGACCACCATGTTATTATATATTTATATATATATATATATATATATATATATATATATATATATACAAACACACACGCACGTTCGACTGTTTGCCAATGAAACAAAGTGGGAAAAAAAAAAAAAAAAAAAATTCCAAGCCAGAGAGCGAGAACGATATCAATCGATCCACCATGACATGAAGAATACATTTGTATTGAGTATGGCAGGCTGTAATCGATAGTATTCATTGCGTAACAAGGCACTCGCTGCAAATCAAATGAATAGCCAATAATATATCGAACGAGCTTCTTAAAATGCTGCTGTGCAGTCTCATTGATCTCTTCGACTTTTCATATACACATATACAATATATATATATATATATATTTTTTTTTTTGTTTATTCACCAGTGCGTTACACACACGATACCAACACATACCATCTCTCAAAAACATCTGAATATAATCATCGTCGTTGTGTTTTACCAAACACATTACTCGGCCATTGCATTCAAAATTTTATTTATATTATTATTAATATTATTATTATTATTATTATTATTTATTTATTTATTTATTATTATTATATATTACGTATGAATTTTAATATGTAAATTAAAAGTATTTATAATATTTTATTATTTTCAAGATGAGACTTGTACTTGTATAAACGTGTTATGACACATTTGAACATGACTCTGTTGCAATAATCACATAAGCAGAGATATATATTTATATACACGTATAAATAATGAAAGAATACGAGGGTCTCGGTAGTTTATATATTTATTTATTTATTTATTTATTCTGTTAATACGAAAACAATTGGCAATGGTCAAATCGATTAGCGAAAACATATACAATACGTTTGAATACATCGAGTGCGATATCAAATTAACATGACAACATATCGGTACTTATGTATGTATATATGTATATATAGGTGTAATATAAATATTATGTACTGATATATTCATGGATGAGTATATAAAGGTGTGACCTCTATAGGTCGTCTCACGTTCATGTCGAGCTGGCAATGAACATTTTAGAATTGGGGTTATTCAAACGATAAAGAATTTATACATACAACAAAATGTTAATGTATATAAATGTATATGAAATAAGGAGGTTCAATGTAAGTGGCTTTGGGGCCAGTGAAAACTGCCAACCTGATTGTTAAGGTCTCAAGGTTAAATACTTTGAATTTATTACTTTCCATGAATACATATAAAAAAACCAAAAAAAAAAACAAAAAAAAAAGAAAAAAATTAAGAATTAAATAAATATTGTATATAAATATATTTTGTGTATAATTTTAATAATATGATAAAATATAAATGTGATATATATAAAATAAAAAATAAAAAATAATAATATAATATTAACGGACTAGTGAATGAGTTCAAACAACTCAACAAAACTGGACTGCATTTTAACTCTCTCGAAATAAGTGAAATACAGTAAGGATGGATGGATGGATGGATGGATGGATAAATATGTGTGTATATATATATATGTGTATGTATGTGAAGAGTTACAAACGAAAGTCGTGCCAGTTTCTAATGAGAACAGGTGGCAAAGGGTTTTTTTATCACATGGCAATTAAATTTCAAATAAAATATCAAATACATTTCTATACAACACAATACACATTGATCTGTATATAATATAATATAATACAAATATAAATAATTTTATTCATCTTCACCCGTATCTTTTTTCACAATATTATTATTCTCATCACAAATATAAATTTTCAAATTAATTATTATTACACAAGGAGCACGTGGTAATAAACTGGTTAACCGTGACAACATTTTTGTATAACGATATCTTTAAAATGTGAATGATAATAAAATCGAGATACACATTGAATGACTGGACATAAATGTCAAAAGCGAAAGTAGATAAAATAATAATAATAATAATAATAATAATAATAATAATAATAATAATAATAATAATAAATTATAGTTTTTTTTTAAGTGATGATAAAGATGAAGATGATGATGATGATTTTTTTTTTTTTCTGGTAACTTGACTTAATGTGATCAAATCAATTTAATTGAATTGATCAATGTAAAAAAGAGAAAATAAGTAGATAGTAGCGTAATCTATCAATCAATGTATATTTGTGTAAACACATTTGTACATATGTTTTATATAAAATTATCGTTGAATTTATTCATATAAATTTTCCTATTGAAAAAAAGGAAAAGGTGAGAATTTTAATATGCCAACGGGATAGAAAGCCAAGCCAAGTCAAATTTATTGACCCATTGGACACTTAAAACGTCATTGTTATATGCCCAATTCATACGCATTTATTCTCATCATTTTTATAATATATAAAAAGAGGAAAAAAAAATAATAATAATAATAAATAAATAAATAAATAAACTAAATGTAGATATTCAATTGTCTAATTGTCTATTGAATTATCCGTGTGTTTAAACAGTTGTGACTTTTCGATTCATCAAACAATATAAATATATACAAAAATATCTTATGTAGCTACTTCCTTCTTTATTTCTTTTTTTTTTTCTTCACCACCACCACCACCATCATCATCATCATCATCATCAATATATTCCATCTCTTCTCCATATCTTCTTCTTCGTCTTCGTCTTCTTCTTTTTCCCGTTCCGATAAATGAGACTGAAAGGAAGTTCTCTCATGTATGAGGTCATCGTTCTCAACAGTTTATAGCCCGTAAAAAGAAGTTATTTATTATTCCAATAAAATTCCATCGTGTATAGATATTTTTAAAATATATATCTTAAAACCCCAAGTTGAATTTTAAATTCATTGAAGATTTAAATTAATCAAACTACACTATAATATAATTGTCTCTTACGTATTTTATTATAATCATATTATTTTTTTCTTTTCAAATTCTCACGTAAGAATACATGGACATTTAACTATATACGTATATAACACAATGGACTTATGCACGTGAACTGGACACAATTCCAATGGTGTCAACGGTCTCAAAATACAAAACTCCCATTCTCTCCCTTCAATTCTACGCACACACACACACATGTATTTATATATTATGAAGGATGTGTGTGTGTGTGTGTGTGTATAGGGGAAGTCTACACGCCTTGGGTATGAATAATACACGACTCTCCAAGTTTTTCTTATAGTGTGTATACACTTGCATTAGATACATATGTATAAATATGTGTTGGTATATATGTGAATGTGAAGTGACTATGGGTACACTTTTGAGGGCGTCACATACAATCGTATACTTGGGGCGACCACTTAACGAGTTAGTTATTGCGCTTAGTCGCAAGGTTATGTTACGCTCTAAGACACAACCACTTCCTTCATCCGGCTCTCTATGCGAGCCTCTTGTCTGTTGTCCCCCTGTGCGCACTTTGCGTACAATGGAACCAACTAATTAATATCCACACACTTGTACCCAATAATATTTTCTACCTCATCTCTTGATACAGTCTCATTTTTTATTTTTTATTTTCATAGCAATTCAATCGATACTTGATGATTAAAATTGTTTACAGTCACACGAATTATTTATCAATATAAAATATTTTTATTTCTTTTTTTTTTTTTTTTTTTTTTTTCAATCACTAACGTCCAATGTTTATTTCGTTATTGTGATTTATGAAAAATTCTTATCCATACGTTTTATTAATTGAGAAAGAAAAAAGAAAAAAAAAAAAAAAAAAAAAAAAGTTTATTTGTTTTATTTAGATTGAAGATAAAATTTTTATTTTTATTTCAATTATAAATAATAATTTTGTGAATTGTGATTAAAATTGTATTTATATTGAAATATAATTTTTTCTTTTTTCTATTCTTTTTTTCTTATCTTCTCTTTCAATTCCAATGTATATATAAGTACTGGGTAATAGGTAATTGTAAAGGCGTGTACGATATGCCTCGAGTATACTCCGTTACTTTGCGTGCAATACACCCATGAAAGGTGTGAAGATTCTTATTTACGGTATGTATAATACCTATATAATTCGAAATAAAAAATTAAATGATGGGTAATATTTATTGCAAAACATATCAAAAGAAAAAAAAAAACAAAAAATTTCAATATGTATTTATTTATTTATTTCTCTTAAATTCTCAAACAAATTTTATTAAAGATGATTAATTTCTATTTATTGACGTTTGATGACTATGATAGCGAAGGATGAAAGTAACGATGAAGCATCAATGATTGCCACTAACATCAAATTTCGTTGCGTAATTACATTTAATATTTATCAAGAATAAAAGTGAGAGAGAGAGAGAGAGAAAAAAAAAAGAGAAACAAGAAATCAAAAAAGAAGAGGAAAAAAAAATTACAAAATGTTAAAGATCAATAATGAATAATGAAAATAAAAATAAAAGAAAAAAAATAATAATAATAACAATAATAATAATTTTGTGAAATATCAATGAATATTGCACAATAAAAATATTTGTAAAGATAAAAAATATATAATTTTTATTTATTTATTTATGTTAAAACATTTGTAATATTGTTCATTTTATTTGTTGTCGGCAGCGCTTTATTTGATTTTGAATTGCCAATGAATTATAATATTTTATTTATTTATTTATTTATTTATTTTTTGAAGGAGTTATATCAAACATTAATGACGGTAATAAACAATCAAGAGCCCTTTTATGACAATAAAGGACGGACAATGCGAAAAAAAAAAGAGAGAAGGAATGAAATTAAAAAAAAAGAAGAAAAAAAAAAAACCCATATAAGAAGAATGAGAGAATAATGCAAAAGATGTTTGTGAGACGCAGTGTGGGTTATTCTAAACATACGTTGTAATTCTGATCTCTCAGACATAAACGATCTTAAAGCTGCCAAAAAAGCTCGTAACTCATGTATACACTCACTGAGACGTGTGCATTAATAAACAGTTGATGTATCATGAAAAAAAACAATAAATAAATAAATAAAATAAAATAAAACAAAAATAAAACAAAAATAAAACGAAAATAAAACAAAAATAAAATCCTAGACAATAATGCTCGCCTGCAGCGAAGATAAATATACACATATAAGAACTTAAAAATTCATCGTTTGTATTTTTATTTATTTCATTCTTCATTTTACCTTCCAGCACAATACGTCATATATATATATATATATATATATTAGTCTGTCTCTGCCGTGTTTTCGTTTATTTTATCCTCTTTCCGACCCTTTTATTTCACGCGAAGGTCGTCATCGTCTACCGTTTTAAAAATATAAAAAAAAAAAAAAAATGAAAAAAATGAAAAAAGTATTTTGCGAGAATCGTTTTAGGGGAAATTATTGCTCTCAAGATGGAAGTATTCACAATTTAACCAAACGATCAATCAACAATTACCGTCGCACACTGTGCGTGACTGTACACGCCTGACCTCAATCAATGCCAAATATATTGCAACACATCAAAGAGTTATTCGATACTTAAAAACAAAAAAAAATGAAATACAGATGTGTTTGATGCCTCCATAAAAACCAAAAAAATAACAAAAAACGAAAAAAAAAATTCCCAAAAGACCGAAGATAGAGGAGAAAAATTACACTTACTTTTTTATATTTCGTTCAATTTTTATTACCAAATATCCATACATTGGTTTAATGTTCTCAAAAAATGGAGCAAACCACCCGGGCATACGAGATACGTGCGCGCAGTTATTAGCTCCTGGGGCACGAGTTTATGAGTCAAACTAACGGGGGTCCCCCTTACTTCTTCTACTACTACTACTGCCACTACTACTTTTACTTCACAACTACCACTACTACCCACCAACCCAACAATCTCGTACATACACAACCTAATGGAATCGCAAAGGAATATAAGTAGCGACCTTTGCGAAGGACACACAGGCGCCTCAGCCAGCACAATAAATATAGGCAGAAAAATGTATTTATATTTGTACCAATAAATATTTCAAATGAAACATTATTTATAAGTATGAGAATTGAAATAATAATAAAAATTAAAAAAAAAAAAAAATCATAACATTTTTTTGTTCTTTTCATATTTGTCAGATACATAAAATTAAAATTACTGTATCAATGGAGCGAAAGAAAAATAAGGAGGAGAAACAAATAATAATAATAATAATAATAAGAAAAAAAAACTGTTATCCTTCTTGTTTCTCTCTTCTCCTCCTCCTCCTACTCTTTCTCCTCATCATTTCCACTGCAATAGACACTAAATCCTATATAATATATTACTGTACTTTGCATTATAAAAATAAAAATTATCTATAAATTATTGTAATAAAAATTTATTTTTTAAACAGAAAAAAAAAGTGGATTTTTTTTTTTTCCCTTATTTTATTTGGTATTTAATGTGTATAAGGTGTATATATATATATATATATAAATGCACGTTCAAAATATACATCGATGATTTAACACTAAACATGAGTCTTTATATTTTTTATTTTCTCTCACGAGCGATCCCTTACTCAACGAGTGATTATTATCTCTGTGTTTATAAGTACCCGTGTGGAAAAAGGCGGAAGAGTAAGTGAAGAAGGGGACGAAAAATAATAAAAAAATAATATATATATATATATATATAAGAAGAACAAAAACGCCCTGATGTTACCGAACTTTAAACACGAGGAATAAAGAAAGAACCAATTCTTCTTAGTATATATAATATATAAGATTCTTTTTGTTGTTGAACAAGGGAAAAAGATCGTGATATTCTTTCGTACCGAAAAGTACAACGAAAATGGAGCCCTTAATAGCGTGGACCGTACGCGGGTATTATTCGGTACAGTGAAGAAGAGTAAAAGATGAAAGAAGAGGATAAAGACAAAAATAATAAACAAACAAAAAATATATATATATATATATATATTGAAAGAAAGAATGAAAGAGGACACACGGGAGAGCCGATCCACGATCCATTCGTCAGGTTACAACGACGCGTACGTGCGTGTCGGTCGTTACGGGTTAAGAGTCACTCGAATTATATACGAACATTCGTTGCTTCTTTTATATTATACCGATATATAACTACATAAACTCTATATATATATATATATGTACATATACCACGATAAGAAAGGATTTTTGGTGTATCATCCACCACAGGGGCCAATGATCCTCCATTACACCCGAAACAACAAAAAGAAAAAATTATTTTCTCTTTAAAAATGTCTTGTTCCATTTTTTTTTGTTTTTTAAAATTTTTTTTTTATCCCCACCCTCTTCTCTTTTCACTCAAAGTTTCAACATGATATTTTTCTGCTTCATTGTGTTAAAAATAAGACTGTCTTACCTCTTTCATTCCATCAAGACGTCCCAAGCTCTTGGTACCCCTAAGTGGAAATGCGGCATCACACCATCCAGCGGCATTTGGCGCCGCGGCGCACAATCTCGGCTCGCCAACATTTAAACCGCGCGCACGACTTTTACTTTTACGTTTATCAAGTAAATGTTTGGCCCGTGATTTTCTCACTGGTGCATTGCCATCGTCTTCAGGATCACTTTGTACCTCCCAACGCGATGGTGACTTGAATCGTCGTCGCGAGCTCGTTGGTGAAGTGACCGGGGACGTGAGCCTCTGCACTAAAGTGCCGAACATGGTCATCATTCGACCTCAAACGGTTTTAACACGCAATCGCGTATACACTCACACACATATAAATAAATATACTTGTATACGACGTATTGATCTTCTTCTTTTTCGTTCTCCTCGTCTCTTATTCGTTTTTTATTTATTTATTTATTTATTTATTTTTTTTTATTTATTTCTTCGTCTCTTGTGAATCGCACGCGTGTAGCAGCAATCGCATTCAATGCTGTTTCCTGGCCACCACCGCCGCTCCTGTCGTTACTGCTACAGCTCCTGCTCTTAACTGATGTTCAATACGATGAGTTTCAGTGATCCTCATCCTCGTCACGATCGGCAATGATCGCTCATACCAAGAACCACCAGCCATCTCATCGTCGCGCCAATAGAAATATATTAAATCCACTCGTGTATTTTTATCGATTCTTCTCTCCTTTACGTGTGTACAATTTTTATTTCGCTTCTTTCCAAGAATTATTCGATTATGGAAAATATTCCGTTGTAATAATACACAATGAGACGTAAAATAAGTGATATCAAGAAGAATGAAATAATGAAAATAATATAATTTACACGTAAGTTAATAATTATCAGGCAAAGTTGTTTTGCTTTTAGGATTAACTCGTAACACGCACATTACACAGAATGACTCAAAACACACGACAACAAAATAATTCCAACAAGGTCAATCGATTGGCATATACTGTCTCTTGTATATGAAGTATTTGTTTAATATACAATGGTCGGTATTTTGTATATGTGTGTGTGTGTGTGTGTGGTATTTATTGGGAGAACAAGAGAGAGAATGTTATCGTGAGTTGAGAGTAAGAAATGAAGAATATTACTGGCAACCACCTGTTTGCTTCACGTTAATTCACCGCACGACAAATGATTATTTTCATACACGCACAGTCGACATTACTTATAAATCTCATATATATATATATTCTTATATAAACTTGTTTAGTTCTGTCGCAATTTAGTCATCATATATCAGATACGATAGATGAAAACGATATAAAAGAAAAATGAAATTCACACAAATGTAAATAATAATAAAAAATAAAAAAAAGAAATAAATTTAAAAAAAAAACTGATAGAGAGAAAGATGAAGAGAGAAAAAATTATAAATGAAATTTAGTGTAGATACGTTACGAAAAAAAAAAAAAAAATGTATATATATAATTTATTTTATTTATTTATTTTATTATTTTTTTTTTTATATTCTCAGTCGTATTTTCAGTGTGGATCCGTCACACAAAACGAGTTCGCGAGTTTTCGACACCAAATCAGATAGGTATTTGCCTGTCGGTCGTATAGTCACACACACATACACACATACACACACACACACATAAACACTATGTCCGACTGTATTTTACACTGATTTATTATTATTATTATTTCACTAATTTATATTTTAATAATTGGTAATGATTATGATATGAGAGAAATTAATATCAATTAATTCAACCAAAATTCACGCACTCGAATTTTTTTATCCACGTGAATTTATTATTGTATTATTGAAAAAAATGTAAAATAAAAATAATTTGTATGAATAATACAGAAAGATGAAAAAGAGAAAAAAAAAAAAAATTAATTAATTAATTAATTATAATAGTAAGGTAGAAAAAAAAAAAATTAATTATAATAGTAATAATAAAAGTGAAATAATTGAAATGTGAAAAGATTAATACGCAAAAGTAGACAGCGAATGAGCTGTCGTGTGGCAAAACGAATCAAGAGTCGCGACGAATCGTGTGTGCCCGCGTTCGCGCACACACACAACAATCACTCTCAGCGTGTGGAATTCAACTGGCCGCGCGGTGACGGCAGCTCCCGACCGGTTGGCCTCGCTTTCACGGAATTATCCGTGGCCTACCGAACATACACGACAGAACACGAGACACACCGGACGCGCCCGAATATCCCAATGGTTACCATAGTGATTGGGACTTACTCCCACCTACTCTATACAATACAACAACTATTCATATAAGAATTCTAACACACATTTATTGCCTGTGCGTTGATGCTTTTTCACTAATACTATCCCAAACAAACACATAATATGTGTGTGTGTGTGTGTGAATGTATACATGCGTAGTGAGTTTTCACGTGTGTGTGCAAACTAACGAAGAGTTTGAAAACCAATGTGGTAGGGGGTGAGAGGAGGAATTGAATGGCGGTGCGTTGAAATTTCCCAGCAGCACGCGAGATATTCATTAAAACGATGAGAAATGTGTAATAGCAAAGAAGTGGGCCCTCGTGTATATATATATATATATATATATTGTATTATATTCAAAGATTGCATTAAATTTTTTTCATTTTTTTCATTCTTTTTCTCCAACAATTTTTACTCATTTATTTATACGTTTTAGGGAATAAAAAAAATATATATAAAGAGAAAAGAAAAAATAAATAAATAAATAAATAAATAAATAAATAAAAGGGTGACAGGGTGAGAATGTTAAAACAACGAAAACCGGATTTGTTTGGATACCGAGTATATATATATATATATGTATTCAATATACGAATCTGTTTATTATTCATACGATATAAAGTGACTCACGTGTGTAAAATGCGTTACTGCATTGAGGTGTGTGCATGAGGATTCTCATGGAGTGCACTGTGTCGCCACGGTCCTTCGTATAAAATAGAAAAGTAGAAGTGTATGAGGATGAAATGAGATAGGGTAAAGATGAGAAGAGGGTAATTGGAACGGAGACAAGTGATTGTATAAAAAAAAATTGCAAAATATCTACACAGAGATAATAAAAACACACACACACACACACACACACACAAGTTGGGTCATTAGGCGACGTGAGATAAATTGTTACGAAGAGGGTGCATAACGTATAGAAATTGAGAAGAGGACGGGGAAAAGGGAAATATTAAAAAAAAAAAAAAAAGTACAGAGAGAGATATATGAGTAGGCAGACGTCGATCAGAAGATTTTATATATAAAAGAACAAAACTCAATTATCCCTTGTGTCCCTGAGGTAAATTTATATATATATATATATATATATATATATATATATATATAATACTCATGTAAAAATATCAACGGTTGGATTCATGCTAATTACGTGTCCACTTAATAATTATACAGTCAGAAGCTCGGATATGTATCTAGTGCAATTAATCATTACCAGTCGCGCCTTATATATACTGTAGTTGATGGATAATTCAACTTTTGACAGAGAGTTACAAACTCTTAATGACATACTCGTATATATACAATTGATGTATAAAATATTTCACTCATAATTCGTGTGTATTATCTGTTAATGAAACCCCTTAATTTTTCTCCATATTATTTATTTATTTATTGCATATTATTATTATTATTATTATTATTATATATTTTTTTATATTATTATTTTTTGTTTATTTGTAAGTGTATACAGTAAATTAAATGGTGTTGGAATGAATCCTGTTAATATAACACTCACTGTTGATTGCAATTTCAATATAAGTGCATTTATATTTAGAAATATAACACTTTTGTATAAATATTTAATTATTTCATTAGTGTTCTTTATCGGTTCACTCAAGTATATATATAATAAAAATTCATTTCTATATATAGATCCACTCGATCGAGTTGATTAATTTTTTTTTATCGTCGCACCGCAAAAAAAAAAATATCGGTGAATTTCAAAATATAAAAAAGAAATTGGTGTGTGTGTGTGTGTATGTGTGTGTGTGTGTGTGTGTGTGTGTGTGTGTGTGTGTGTGCTGAGATGAGAAAAAAAATAAAGTTTTTTGGGCCATGATAAAAGTGATGTATTCACGCGAAATGTGACACATTAAATGCCAAGAGTATTCCACTATGATAATCAATCAAATTATATTCGCACAGATGATGCAGAGGAAAAAAAAAAATAAATAAATAAAATAAAATAAAATAAAATAAAATAAGTAGATAAATTAGAAAAGATCAAGTGGAATTTATTGTGATGTCAGATCAAAAAAGTCATCGAAGCGTTTGGCATTTTATATACGCATATACATATGCATATATACATTATATGAACAATTCTGTATTATATATTAACGATATATAAGATAAATATATGTATATTATGTATATATGAATAAAATTTAGATGACGATGAAAAGCGACTGAAGCGAAACAACTCATCGTGTCATTAATTAACTGTTTGACGCTTAGAAACGGGAATTTGTTGCGCACGGGGATCGTCATTATATACCTGAGTAGATAAAGAGAGAGAGAGAGAGAGAGAGAAGAGAGAAAGATGTTCGCATCTTATCGGCGGCCTCTGGACGAACCGTTACGTGTTCTGCATGTTTCTCTGATTGCAAATAAGGAGACCTCGACGTGGCACACGTCTCCATACCCTCCTCTACCCTTCCCATTCCTTACAACACTATCTCACCATTCACCCCTCCTCCACCACTCCCTCTCTTTCTATCACCCCAGTTGGGTCTTAAACTTGTCTAGTAATAGACATGGTACTCGCATTCACAAGTGCTATAGAATACCAACAACATTGTACAAATGATGTGAAAAACAAAATGAAAGAAATAATAAAAAAAAAAAATATCAAATGTTTATCTCTAGAGAAAACAGCAATTTGTGGTAGATTTAATTCAATATAATTGTGCTTGTTATGTATAAATACATTTTGCCCAACCCTTTTCTCTACAAACACAAACACACACACACACATATATATATATATATGAATATCTGATAGTGAAAGATAATAATAATATTAAAAAAATTCATGGTCAAGCGTGTACTTTAGTGTGTTCAACAGTTTTTCATTTTGGAGAATGTTAGATCAATCGATAAGACAACGGCATGAGTAAAATTAAAAATAAAAAAATAAATAATAATAACAATAATAATAATAATAAAAAGATGAAAAAGAGCAAGATGGGTGAGAAGAGGGTGGGAAGATTAAAAAAAAAAGAAAAAAAGTAAATTCAACGTGTCGTTGTGTTGGACATTTTGAGTAGTGCGTATGCGCGTTGACGTAGCGCGAGACCATCACAAGTAGATAGTGGAACATAACCGCGGGAGGGCTTAAATTTCAAACGGGTACATGAGACAGGTGGTGGTGATGGTGGTAGTGGCGCGCAAAATAAATTCCTACTATCGCGTAAAATCACACCCGGTTCACGGACGCGCGCGTCATCCCCGCCGTCCCTTTTTCACTCTCTCTCTTTCTCTCCATCCATTTCTTTTTTTTTATTTATATGTATATACATACGAGTGTTTTTTTTTTTTTTCATTTGTTTGTAAATTTATATTAATTTTTTTTTTTTTTTTTATTTCTTTTGTTTGATTCATTTTCATCTTGTGCTGCGTGAGTCTCTTGTGATTTATAAATACACGACGGGTAGGCTGACACTGCGTGTCTTACGTGTCGACTTGCATAATCGTTTGTGAGTGAAAAAATAAATGTAGAGAGGGGATAAAAAAAATATTTAAGAAATGTAAAAAATAATAATAAGAATGAAAATAAGAATGTGGTGGAGAGTTAAAAAAAAAAAAAAAAAAAAAAAAATAGTAATAAATAATCAAGAAAATAATGGAGAGAGATTGATTGTGGGAATATTTTTTTCGAGAAATTTATTTGAAACAAAATATTAACTATGAGTAAAAATACTTGATGGATGTGTGTAAAAAATATTCATTACTGTTTATAAATTAATTGAAAAAAATTATTACTCTTTAATTATGAATGAAATAATTTTGATTGAATATTTTATAACGTGAGTGATTCAAAAACAAAATTTGAATAAAAAATTATGATAAAATAAATATATATATTTTTTTTTTCCTCAACAATTGCAGTATTAGACGGACAGTGTGTGAATATAATCAGTGACAATATTACAACACAAAATTTCCAATTAACAATTGATATTGAACGTCACATTGAGAGAATATAATTTACACTTTAAATAAAATTCTAGTTTAAACGAATGTATATACACATACAGTTATTTATTGTTATGTTTTTTTTTCTTCTTCTGTCTTTTCTCTCTACACTTCCGCCTTTCCACATCATCATAAATAAATAAATACAACAAAACAAAAAAAAATAAAAAAAACCAATGACAAACATTATCTCTCAATTATCAACTTATAAACAAAGTAAAACACAACAAAAATAAAAAATAACATAAAACATATCTCACATAAACTTGTATTTTCACATTTTTCATTGTCTAAATAGAACAACAGAAAAAAAAAAAAACAAAAAATGGACAATACTCGTCAACAAAACATAAAGGGAAATATGAGACACGTCTATATTTAACCCACTAGATATTATATCTCCACAATAGCAACAATAAAAATCCGTCATCAATATCAAGGATAAAATTATTTAATCAATAAAACAAAACAAAATAATTATTTCAAAATAATTATTTTAAAATTTAATAATAAATAATACAAATTATATTTTATCTTTCAAACAAATACAAAGTGTATTGAGGTAAAAATATATAACAAGTATATACATATATAATATATATATATAGTATATCTATATATGGAGAATTGTGAGCCATAACTACTGCGAAGGCCGTTGTGATTATTGTGGAATTCCACTTGGAGCGCATTTTAGCAAGATGGGAAAGTGGGTTTGAAGCGAGCAAATGCTATAGCCCAAAGTGTGTCATGTATATATCGATACATCCACCAATATATATATGTATATATATATATATATATTTAGCGAGAGATTTTCTCTGTCGAGTGGAACATGTATCGTCGAATAAGGCAGATATATATCCAAAACCAATCAGGCGAATCGTATTTATATATATATATATATATATAGAAAAATTTTTTCACATGAACACAAACGTGTATGAATAAGTATAGAATACGTATACGTAAGCCAAAAAGGATTGCGTGCCGATTATACTGTTGTGTAGTTTATATATGTTTGTAATATAAAAGAGTTGGGGGATATACCCATTGCCAGTGTGAGAAATATTATCCTTTGATCTTGCACTGTGGGTTTCACTCGACAGGAAATTAACGACTGCAATGTATTTGCAAAGTCGTCGCTACTCGCCCAACCCAGATTATCAGTCATAAATATAAGACGGAAGTAAATGAAGCGAGGAAGTTTATTCGTCGACGAGAAATAGAAAGAAGTCGAAGAAAAAGAAGAAAAAGAAGAAGAAGAAAAAAAAAAAACAAACAAACAAACAATTAAATTACATACTAAATATATTATAAAAAATTGTACGTATAATTCTCTGGTATTCAGTCACAAATAGTTGAAAACAACAAATAAATATTTAAATAAAATAAAATAAAATAAAATACACTGTATATATTAGTATTTTGCCTCGTGCGATTTGTATGACTAATAGGCTAAGCCATAATTCACAATGTGCGTCAGGTGTGCATTAACTTAATAGTGAAACTTAAGAGGTGTTAATAACGAGACTGCACCAAGTAAAACTCTCTATATATATGTGTATATGCAAATAAGTATACATGTACATATGAATATAATATTCAGCGCCAAACTCTTCGTGGCACCACAAATAAATTTTCCAACAGACATATAAAAGACACCATCTACTGTATATGTAAAAAAAAAAAACCCCCCCAATCACCATATAATAATAAAGTATCACGTGTACACATTTAAAATACCTACACCCTCTTCCACCTCCTCTTTTATTTTATTCTATTTTTTTGTTGTTGTTTTTTTTTAATTTCTACCATTTATATATTATGATTATTACACGGCACTTTTGAAATTGATGTAATGAGTGGTGGAGGAATTTTCTCAAAAAGAAATCCAAACACTTCATCATTTTTTTATTTTATTTTATTTTATTTTTTTTTTTCATCGCTTCTTTCTCTGTCTTACACACTCACTCTCACTATCCTCACAAAAACATCCACACACACATATAAAAAGTTAATAGACACTTTACGAGACACTGGTAAAATCATATCCCGAACGAATTGCCAAGATTTTCGTTTTTATTTTTTTTTTGTTGTTTTTTTTTTTTCGTTAGCATATTTTTCTCAACAAAAAATACAGATAGAGTAATACATTTATGTGCAATATGTATTTATACATATGTATGTGTATTATATATATATATATGAGTGGTAGTACCTTTGACCTACGCACATCCTTCAAACGTTTCCTGGTGCAATCTGTTCTCCGGTCATCCCCCATATAGACGTTCATGTTATGTTTACCACACGGTATGAGGCTGCAAGTTGAGTCCGACACAACATAACACATGAGTGTATATAATATGTTATTTTTATAAATGGATATAAATATGTTTGTGTGTGTGTGTGTGTGTGTGTGAATGTGTGGTGAGATACGGGAGAGTGTAAGTTACTCTTGCGCTATGGGAACGTATGGCCCGCGCCAACAATGGACGCCTAGGCAACTCGTAGTGTCGGAGGTTGTGGCTTTTAACGGTTTTTCACAATATTCGTATAGGATTCATCTATACGTACAGTAAACTACTACTACTACTACTGTTGTTGTTGTTGTTACTGTTGCTGCTGATGCTTCTGCTGTTTGCCACACGCATTTTATATCCATAATAAATTTATTTATACATTGATAAATGTATATTTATTATTTCTATGTATTACGTTATATTTAATTGATTGTTGTAATAATATTGTGACAACAAGAATAATTGACATGATGATTTTACATTTTTATTATTTTTATTATTTCAATATGTGAATTATAAAATAATGAATTTTTAGTTTTTGTATTTATTTATTTTTTTTATTTTTCTATTTTTTTTTTATTGTCCATCAATATTTGGGGATAATATTATAGATAGATATTTGCGATATATTGATATTAAGATGGGATTATTTTATTCGTAATATACTAAATATGGTATGGACACGTGGAGAATAAAAGAAAATAAACGATAACTCTATAAATGTTCGATGACGATTATACGCAATACACGAATATAAAACGTATTAGGTAAATCGATGATTGTGTTGTTCATGTCCTAAAGTGTCTTGAACACACTATATACGTATATGAGATAAAATGTTTTGATAAAAGGACCTTGGATAAAATTGAAAATGGTATTTTATATATAGTATATACAGTATGTATATTGTTGGTGTGTTCATATACACAACGTATAACGGATTTTCTGTATTCGCAATTGGACACGTGCGAGCAATTCCTTTGTGTATCGACAATACAGTAGCCCCTAACACGAATATAATACGTACGCGTGCATGGCAGCCACCAATGAATTGTACAACCGTAAAACTCGACGGAATACGTCTTTCATACCATATTCGAACACATACATACATACATATATATATATTGTTGAACGTAATTTCCCGGTTCAAGGGAAACACTTCACGATCAATTGACTTCTTTGACATTGCCTTTTAATTTAATTTAATTTTTTTATATATATATTTTTTTTTTCCTTCTTATACATCCATTTTAAATATAAAAATAAATGAATTATATCATAAATGTATTTTATCATTTTTTAAATTTCATTCTCCTTGAGATGTATAAAAATTATCATAATATAAATCATTTTATATTTATCAATGGAAAGAAAAAAAAAAAAATATTATAAATATTTTTTTTTTTTACAGTAAAGTTAAAAATTTAAAGACAATTTTTTCACATTATAAGTATAAAAAGAAGAACAAACAAAAAAAAAAAAAAAATTTCTTGTATAAAATATCACATTATAAAATCATTATAAATATATAAAAAAATATATTATTATTATTATAATTATTTTTTTTTAAAATACACATGATTTATCAGTTCAATTTTATTGCCGTATATATATTGAAGTAGATGGAGTATGTGTGACTATATATAGAGACGTCGTCACAAAGTGTAAAACTGAACACGCGTTCAACACCGATGCCTCCGAGGGTAGATCAATTTCCCTCTCGATCCGTTTATTTTTTGATTTTACCGCGTGTGCGATGCATAATTTTCCATATACATTTATATCGATCGCATGGATCAATCTTGATCCAAGTGCATTTGTATATGTTTGTCCAATACATATACATACACAGGTATATACAATTGTTAACGCAGGTATAGATATCTCTACAGACATCTTTACTCTGTACATCATACGTTCATTGTAAGTACATTTACTACTATACATATATAGATAATATATATAAATATATAGATATATATTTAAGTGTGCGGTGAATTGCAACCGCAAAAGAACTCCAGTTAGTATCTGTGTATATATATATATATAGAAGACGAAGCTCACATTGGGTTCCTCTGCACTGACTCACGTACCGGTCGTCTCGTCTCGTCCCCCCGTTCACTTCACTTCCTCCCCCATCATCTCTTCAACAGCGACAACCTTTGTATATTCTTACAATCCATATTTATTCTCTTTCCCATCTTCTTCGGTGCACTGCGTCAACTTTTTTCTCTATATCTTGCCCTCTTTTCTTCTCCACTCTCTCCCCCACCCCCTTCCCCTTTATCCCCGTTACTATTCAAGTCATCTCTTTCTCTGTCTTCTTAACCTCACGCACTTTTACAATGTATAAACGTGTGTGTGTGTGGATATATTTTACAAACTCGAGTTCTTTCTTTTACATTTGGGATTTGGGAGCTGCTGCTGCTGCTGATGATGATGATGATGATGATGATGAGGGTGGTAGTGGGACGTGAACGAAATTCCCCGGGCTAAAAGTTTTGACGATCAAATCACCTTAGTTTGTTATTTATTAATTTATTATTATTATTATTATTATTATTATATTCTCCTTTTGAATTTTTATTTATTCGTTTTTTTTTATTTCAATTTTTTTTTTTCTTCTTTTTTTATTTCAGAGCTAATGAGTGGAGATACATTTCAAATATCCTACAAAAAAAAAAAAAAAAAAAAAAAGAAAAAAAAAATGACATTTTGTAGAATTCTCGTCTATTTCAATTAAAATAAATTTCCAAGAATTCTATTATTCAAAATTAATCCTCAAAAAAAAAAAAAAAAAGTAATAAATAAATAATTAAATAAATAAATAAATAAAGAATAAAATACTATCAATAATTCATAAAAAATCATATATATTTATATCTACAAAAATATGAAAAAAAAAAAAAAAAGAAGAATTTTTATTTTTATTTTTCCTCTTAACTCTATAATTTATATTATTATAATTATTATTTTCTATTAAATATAAATAGGAAGGGGAAAAAAAAAAAATTATCATTGGCACTTTCACTCTCGATATCACAGTGTGTATCACTATCAACGATCACATCAGTATAATCAGTTATCGGCATCTTTCATTCGCCACCTTTCTCTTTTTCTATACACAACGCGGTCCAGCGGCGATAAAACAATTGGCGTTATTTATGCTTGCCCAACGGGCATTTTTATATAAAATCACAGTTTCTCTCATGCTCATATATATGTACGTAAATGAGTACACGAAGTAACATAAGCAGTTGCTCGTATAATGGCTCAGCCCACTTCCGAGTGACGCGACCGCGTGTGGTTCATGGTCGATAAGAAATGAACGGCCGTTGGCTATAGCTTTCCATGTGTACAGTGAAAGCTCATGTATATACATATATATATATATATATATAAATCTAACATGTGTGTGCTTCCAACTGATTCTCATATTATAACCTCGTAATATAATCACACGATTCACATGTCAAATATTAAAAATCGACAGTTCTCATCTACAATGAAAATAAATCACACAAAACGAATAAATAAATATAAAAAAAAAATATATACAATACAATATTTATGTCTTGCATAGCGGGAAAAAAAAAAAAATAATAATAAATAAATAAATAAAATTAAAAAAAAAAACAAAAAAAAAAAATGATAAATTTCACCAAGATCGTGATAATATTCAGCTTTCCCCGTTGTATATAATAAACAATAATTTCCAACTTATTCTTAATATTAAATTACACATCCATGACGACAATATTCCGTAAAACATTGCAGTATAAGAACATCATAATTAATAATTATAGATGCAAATATTAATCATATAAATTATAATAAATTTCAAATAATAAAATTTTTTTTCTTTTTTTTTTTTCAATTTAAATCATTACACGTATACGTAACAATATAATGAAACAAACGAGAACAAGAAAAAAAAAATTGAAAAAAATATTTATGATTAATTTCTTTCACATTGAAAGTCAACAGTTAAATAACGAAATGAATCGAATTGATTTACACAATAGAAATTAATTAATATATAGCTCAAGGATCAATTAGTACGTAGGTATAAACACACGCGATCGATAAGAGAACGAATGAAATCGTACACACGCACACACACACACACCCACACACACATATATATATATATATGTGCATATACATTTTTTTTAATCACCAGTTTAAAATAAATGTTCCAATGCAAAACATCGTACACACGGGGACGATTTTCACGCTTCTTAAAGCTCCCGATTCGTTAAGGATAACACACACACACACACACACATATATACATACACACACAGATACATGTCAATATTTATAAACATAAATATAGTACATATATATTTATACGGTATATGTGAATATTAGTAAGAGGGAGGAGGCGTTTTACGAGCGCGTGTAACGATCGCGATTGCTTCGATCTTGATTCGTTAATGGCCCATGTCTGAGACCTCTTTCTATACGTATACACTTTCATATATACTTATATTCAATGTATAAGTATATATATAGACAGATAGATATTGGGTGAGTGAAGATTTCTTACGTCTGGCGTCACAAGCGAGTCGTATTGATCACGTATATTATCATCGATAAATTTATAAAAATCCACGATAAATAAAAACAAAAGTGAAAGAAGATAATATATATATATATATATTTTTTTTTTATCTCACTTTTATTGATATACGGAGAGAAGAATGATAATTAAAACGTGAAAAATAAATTTTTCATTAATTAATAAACAATAAATTATCAAAGGACAAACTATATAATAATTTTATACAATTAAATTTTCCAATTATTTTACGATAATGAAATATACAAATATAAATATATCAATATGCGTATATATTCAACTGTATTACACATATTTTGATTAAACATAATAATTATTTTTAAATTATTATTTCAATTATATGACAATTAATAATTTAATATATTTATTTTTTTTTCTTCTTTTTCTTCTTCTCTTTATTTCATTCAACAAATGTAATTTACCGTGTAGAATTACATTAGAGTTTATAATTTAATGCAATGAATATCATAAGATTTTTACTGATATTGCTAATAAAAATCATGATAATATCTGCATTGATATATTAATACGAAATAATAATTAATAATAATAATAATAATAATAGTAATAATGATAATAAAAGATGTGGTGGTAACGGAGTTGGGTTATAGTACCGCTAGTATTTGATATCAATCTGGCAATATAAACCCACATATGAGAGTATCAACAGCTTGGACATATATACACACACACATAACCTAACACACGTTATATATATATATATATATATATATATATATGTGTGTATGTGTATATTTGTGTCTGTAAATTACTGCTATAATCAGTAATTTGAGATTGATTATTTAAAAAATGTATGAATAAAAGTCAAGTTGATATTTGTGTATGTCAATACTCATATGAAAGTTGATTTTTCTATGTTTCATTTATATATACATTTATATATATATATATATATATTTTTTTTTATTCTACAATTGCAGCGTGTAATGTTGTTAATTACGCGTGAATGAAGATTTATATATGAAAATAGATTAGTCATTGGAGAAAATCTTTAAAACGTCAAGTGGAATAAATTATAATAATAATAACGATAATAAATTGTAAATATAAAAATAAAATGAAAAAGAATAAGTAAAGTAGGTATATTGTTACATTCTCTGTACTCACCAAGTGCAATGAGGTCAAGAAATAAATAGAATTCTCGTGGATTAGTTAAAAATAAAATAAACTTATGATTACTCATTTTAAAAATGAATTTAAAATAAGCAAGTGAATGTATTCACAAAAACATACATTTACACACACATATATATACACAAATCCACCTGTATATATACAATTATAAAGACATATATATATATATATATATATATATATTTTTTTTTGTTTCTCTTTATATATACAAAACCATAAAATCGCTAATGATCTTTTATTATGAGACTCATGGCAGTGTGTCACTGGGCTACTAAATCTCGTCAAGCCACACTATTATTCGAACTATACATATACATTTATATATATATATATATATATATATATATATATAGACATGTATAATTTTCTTTTTTTTATTTTAATGACTTCCCTCTCTATCTTTCTCAAACTATTCCCGTGGTATCTCAACAAGCCTATAACTTTCTCGGCTCGTAACTCGGCGATTTTCTCCTCTCCTTGCGAAGAGAGGACGTTTATTGCTACGGATAATTTCCTTGATTCGCTTCAGAGTATATCAAACACACACACACACACACACACACATACACACATATATATATATATATTTATTTATCTGTATATATAAATAAAATTCTGATCTCAATAGCGAAGTATCTCTCCAGCTTCAATATCCTGTGAAAAATAAAATATATAACGTCGGCAAATAAATAATTCCTTTACTCTCTATATATATATATATATATATATATGTGTGTTGGTGATATAAGGATGAGAATTTCTTCTGTAACCTCGACACGCCCATAAGGTCGATGGTGCAACGATCCTTGACTTTGAAATCACCTGCAAATATATACGATTGTGCAATGCAACCAACGAAATATTTGCGGTAGTTTAAAGAACAGTAAAAAAAAAAAAAAAAAAACAAAAAAAAAATAAAATAAATAAATAAATAAATAAAAACAAAATAAAACAATTTTTTTTTCGAATTGACATTTACTATTTCAATATTGAACAGTGATAGTTGATAACAACATGTATAACAAAGAGAATATCACCGAAAATAAATAAATAAATAAATAAATAAATAAATTTTCATTGATATATAATTAAGTGTTAAACGGAAAAATAAATAAATAAATAAATAAATGAATAAACAAATAAATAAATTTTCATTGATATATAATTAAGTGTTAAATAAAAAAAATAAATAAATGCATCAGTGCAATTGTGTTCATAAATAAAATAAAACTTTTTTTTTTTATTTCATTTAAAAAATTTTTTTTTATCGCAGTTCACGCACAATTAATAATCAATATAAATCAAATTGAATACGAAATATTACATACAGTATTAAAATAATACACGCAATGGATATATTTTGCCTTGAGGGGGTATATAATACACTGGCGCCTGAAAATATCGTCCACATAACGATGTCACCACCTCGATAAGTCTGGTATACGCCTTCACCTATACCTATATAATACATATGCTACGAGTGTATTTACCTGAATGGGTAGGTAGCAAGTCAAGTCATGGAATAAGTGGCGGTGATGGTGATGGTGGTGGTGGTAGTGGCGGCGATGCTGCTGCTGCTGCTGTTGCTGTTGCTGCTGTTGCTGCTGCCGTTGCGCCTCTCTACTTTATTATCTATATACACATTCATACTCACATACTCACATACATACATATATACATAAATACATAAATATATACATACACTGATATACATGTTTATGTATAATACACGCGAGGGAGAGTTTACCACGTGGAACGCCAAGAACTCGAGCATATGCGATTAACTCGCGCAACTTCTTCAGCTGAGATGGATTAGGGGCGAGTTTGTGTAAGTATTACTATAACCGGTAGTCACGTCTGAGTATATATATATGTATATATATCCATAAATGCATTTATTCGACTTGGAGAAAATTCAAAGTGGCCGGAGCAATTGTTGCAAAACTCTCTCCTTCTTTTCCTTTTTCCCTTCTCTATCTATCTCTACTTCTACTGGTCTTTCTTTACGCGTAACTCACCGTGTCATAACATACCATACCAAACCGCATATATGTATATATTTTATTTTATTTCTATGAATTTTTATTTAGAATGATGACGCGCGCGAAAAAGTCAAGAGAGTTACGCGGCTCATAGTGTAATAGCAAATAAATATTTTACCATTAAATTCATATAAACGCGTGGCTAAATAAAATCACATAAATATTTTACACTCGTATACGTATTTATTTATTTATATATTTTTTTTTTTTTTTGTGTATTATATAGAGAAAAAAAATAATAATAATAAAATAAATATAGATAAATTAATTTTTATTCATGTGATCATTGCAATTGTATAAAATATATTTTTTATTTTTTTATTTGACTGTTTGTTTTTTAAAGATAGAAAATATAATTTTTTAATTTTTTTGTTTAAACAATAAACACAGTAGATTAGACATATATGCATATCAGACGGAATATAATAGCGTATATATATACACCAACTGTCGTCATATGAATTCATTCTTACGCGTATATGGAAGCCATTTCATGTGTATGTTGTGTTGGGTAAAATTGTTGGAGACAGAATTGCAATGTAAAATCGTACGGTTGTAAAGGACCTCTCTCTCTCTTTATATATATATATATATATATTTGAAAATTGGATTAAAGTTGAGAATATACTCGAGTTACAAGAGTTATATTCGTGTATTCTCTGGGAAACGCCTTTACCGCATATAAAATTCTACTCTTATTTTCTTCGTATTCTTCAACCTGTTCTTTTCTTCTTCCCTCCACTTACATTATCATTATTATAATATATTTATTATTTTTCTTATTCTATACACGTCTACGGTGGTTATACCATTCAAATATGGTGTGGTATACATGTGTATATTTATGTATAAATGTTATAAAACCTCTGTCTCACCCGCGCATGGTGAGAGATAAAAAAAATTATCGTTCATTTACCTTTTACATTGTATCATTTTTATAATTCACAGAAATTTATATACACCGAAATGATATACGATAACTCATGAAAAATATCAATTTATATAAATATATATATATATATATATATATATATATATATATATATATATATATATATATATATATATATTATTATATACTTGTATTTAATAATTATTTATATTGTACAATTGAATAAAACAAAATGATGAATAAAAAAAAAAATTTCTCGATTCAAATTACTATTATTATTTTGTTTGTATGTTTTCTTTTTTTTTTTACTTTATTTCTTCCACCTGAATATCAATTAATAATATAAATTATAATTAATAAAAATAGAATATAAAAATAAATCGATGGTGTGTCAACTTTTAACAGTGACAACACTCAATTGTGTGAATACGGTGAATTAATTGCCAATTATCTCCTTGTTTTCATTATTATCATCGTATATTTCACTCGCTTTCGTAACATTTTCCATGCAATGATATACACTTTGTCCATACACGCATATAAATAAATAAATATATATATAAATGTGAGCAAGTTGGTACACGTTAAGATTAATTTAATTGTGTCGTCAGCCTTCAAATACCGCGGATGGACGAGTGCACTCACAATAATTGAAGTTAATAACATAAGTGACGCGGTTTCTTCCCTCTTTCTTCAATCTCTCATTTTTCTCCCCTCTATATATATATATATAATATCACGCGGTGTCTTGTAAACTTCCGCTGAGAGACGCACATATACAGCTCCCTCAGCTTTCTCTTTCTTTACCGACTAACGAGATCAAAGAACCGCGTGAGATATCCGAGTTGGAAGAACGCACATAACCATAAATACATATATATATATATATATATGTGTGTGTGTGTGTGAGTGAGTATATAAGAATTGATTGGCCATCACTCCCGCGCGCTCAATCGACTTGACTTTAAAGATTAAAATTCTCTCTGACACGAGCTCGCACGTGTGTATATAATAAATTTATGTATATGTGAGTCTATTTAAAATAAATAACGAAACTATAAAGTCTTTATACACACGAATACCACAATATATATGTGAGGCTTATGGAAATTGAACAATAGTACAACGTTCGTTATCCCGGATAGAACAAATAAAAAACAATTTTTTTTTTCTTTTTTTTTTTTTTTCTAAATATAAATACATAGAGACAATGATAAATAAATCTATGCGTCTATATACATATATATATATTTGGATAATGATAAATGATAATTTATCATTTTTAATATATATCCAAATAATTCTTTTTTTTTTTTATCTCGTATTTCTATTCTTGACCTACTCTCGAAATTGCGTTGTGACACGAGAGTGCATTAACTCTTTTTTCCTTTTTTTTTTTTTTTCTTTCATATTTTAATATTATTTTTGTGACTCATCTCGTATGAACGAGTGGGCGAGTCACAAGAATAAAATTAATAACACACACACACACACACACACACAAATATATATAATCCAATGAAAGATTTTTATCGACAGATATATATCCGATTAAGATGTGGTATTCAACACGCAAGTCTCGCGTGGATCAACTCTCGTGTTTGAGTTTAATGCCCTCTCACCATTTACTATGTTTATATATATATATATATGAACTTTGTTGGCTACTTTACAATTTTGTCAATGACTATCAGTGAAAGTTTACACGTACTAGAATTTACATTTTATATATTTTTTTTTCATTATTTTTTATCTTATTTTTTATATTATTATTATTATTATTATTATTATTATTATTTCATAATTATTACTATCAATGAATAATAATAATAATAATAATAATAATAATAATAAATTTTTCACTATTAATTTTGTAATTTATTTAATGAAATTAATTTAAATAGCAGAATAACGTTTATCTGTATTTAAGAGAAATATAATATTTGTAGTAAGAATAGATAGAGTAAATTTGTATGTGTGTGTGTGTGTGTGTGTGTGAATGTGTTTATGTACGTGTGTTTGAGAAGCGAGAGTTGAATGACAAAATGTAAAGAATTCTATTCTGTTTTATCAAGTTGTGACACTGGTGATAGTTGATCACGCATAGATAGAACTAAACATACAAACGACAACAAGACAACTATCCCTATAACAATATAGACTATATATATATATATGTATAAATGTTATAGAAGAACACGAAACCTTTTTCTCAATAATTCAGCGCGTGCGTCTAACGTTACGTGGGCACTTCAATAATAATGTTTTATTCATGAATGCACCTAGGTACACTCATTACAATTACGATGCATCGTGTATATATATATATATATATATATACATATGTGTATGTGTGTGTGTGTGTGTATGTATGTATGTATACATATGTATTTATGTACGAGAGAATACGAAAGAGCGACAGCTTTCATTTGTCTTTAAACTCTCATCTGCAGTGTCGGACAAGATTGATTGAAACATGCGAGCAATGCTAATGTCCATTACTCAATAAATTCAATTTGCATTGCAGAATTTTGCTCACGGGTAAAAATAAATTAATTTATTTATAATATTTTATTTAATATATATTCATCCAAATACAAATATACATACATATATATATATATTTTTTTTTTGTTCTTCATTTTCATTCATTTTATTTTATTTCATTTTATTTCAATTTAATTTTAAATATTCGTATAATTATTGTCCTAAAATTCAATAATAAATCCAATAAAAAAAATGTGTTTTATTTATTATTATTATTATTATTATTATTATACATTTCATTTTTGTTTTTGTTTTTTATTCAATCATTATTCAAGGAGTGTAGAATTGTAGGTATAGTAAATGACCGCGCTTACGGAGCACGCAATGTACGCGTGACGTCCGGCCTCACCTCTATATATATGTATATGTACATATGTACTAATGTACAGCAGGTTATTTTACAAAAGTACAAATAGAAAGATGTATATATAATATAACCGAGTATAAGTAAGAAATGTTTATTAATATGAAATAATGAAAACACAAAAATAAAAAAATAAAAAATAAAAACTAAAATAAAAAAATTATTTATCATATTTTTTATACGTATCAAAAGTGTAAAATTAATATAACGTGTGTTGTAATATTCATAAAGACGTGTCAATTTTTATATCGTTTTTTTTTTTTCGTCTCACCGTGTATTAATAAAATAATAATAATAATAATAATAAATACACATTGAATATTGAGAGAAATGAAATTGAGAGTGCATAGATAAATACTTTGAATAAAATAAATAAATATTTTCGAATTAATATGTAGGAAAAAAGAGAAATTTTTTTATCTACATACAAATATTAATATAAATAAACATATCATTTACTTAATACATAGATAATTCAATACATATGTATATATTTATTTTTATATCAATATAAAAAATAAAGTAATAAAGAATACACATTGGATATTATTCCGCCTATCGATAATACGAAATGACCACCTTGATGCCACCGCGACATATACAAGAAACGTTTTAAAAAAATACATCACACACACACACACACACACACACACCCATATATACCTATATACATTTAGATATTATCGGCAAGGTAATTTCCTACAAATATTTTTCACGTCGAGACGGAAATACGCGAGGGGGACTGTGTGTAAGGGGGATAAATATAAGAGACATTGGCGCAAAAGCTTCGTCTTTCACTCCCTTTCTCAAGGGGTGTCGATTATCGATGAAATAATTGACGATAAATTCTCATGATGCCGGTCGCGACATTACACGCGACTCACTCGTTTCTCTTCTTATATATATATATATATATAAATGTATATAAGTGTGTGCGTGTGTGTGTGAGATGTTGTCGTTGGAGAGTGTGAGGAAACCGGACTGTGATCAAGATCGCAATGATAACCCGGATCAAGGTATTATCAATGGCGATTATCGATGCCCCCTCCCTCCCTCCCTCCCCCCCTGTGATCGTGATCGGGAGACGAAATATTTGCGACACGCGGTAACGTTCACTTTTGCACACTTTTTCCAAGTAAGTGTCTAATACTTCATCGTGTCACTATTCCATCGCTTAGTTATAGCTACACATTAATTTTATATATTTATATAAATTCACATCTTTTTTTTTTTTTTTTAATCTTATGGATCAATAAACTTTATCAATGACCATGGATAATTATTATTTTACAAATTATATTTCAAAGTCATTGAATATATAAAATATATTTCCATCATTTATTATTATCAAATTTTATTTTTTCAATTTTTATATTTTATTTTAATTTCTTCATGTTAAAATATTACTTGTATTAAATTGGAATAATAAATAAATTAATAAATAAACAAATATATAAAAAATAAAATGTAGAATATGAGATATCATAAAAATGGCTCAGTAATGTCTAAGAAATATCAAGACGTAATAAGTTTCAATTAAGATTGAATTTAAAGGGTGTCGTAAACTTATGCTCGCGTTATACGAACATGTAGATATGACTTTTTTTTTTTTGTTTCTTTTTTTTCATTCTTACATGAGATAAATTCAAGTTGAAAAAAAAAAAGGAACAAAAAAAATATCCATATATTATTATCATTATTATTATTATAATTATATAAAACGAGTGAAGAGGGAAAAAATTAATAAAAAAATTAATGAATAAATCAGGTGCAATTGAACTGGCGTTTATTCAATGATAAAACGTTAGAAGAAGGGGAACGAGAAAAAAAAAAAATGTACAAATGTATAAATGTATAAATGTATAAATAAATAAATGAGTGTATGAATGAATGAATGAATGAATGAATGAATAAATAAAATAAATAGAAAGGAGAACACGATAATACCACAGTCGTGATTGTAAAATTTAATTTCTTATGGTATAAATAATAATATTCATAATCTGTATGAATATAAACGTTAATCCGTATTAAAAAACACCTGCATAATATGGTGAAATAATTTTGCGTCGAGTGCACGACACAGTCTCTCTCTCTCTCTCTCTCTTTTTCTCGTGTATATTTAGTTTGCATGAGGGCAACGATGAGGAAAAGAGTTGAAATATATATATATATATATATATTTATATTTATATTCATTTTTAAAATTTTTTTTCTACTGTGTGCCTTTGCCACGCGCACCGAATGCGATGAGTTCCGGATAAATACACGGAGTCCGTTGATGCTTCCCCATTCTCTTCCACTATCTCGTAAACAATGACTTTTTTACGACTAGTGGGCGGAGTAGATGACAAATAATTCAGCGAAAGAACCTAATTACACTCAGACTATCTTACATACCATTTCTTTTCATCCTGTTGTGAATAAAAATAAAATATAAAATAATGAAACTTGGTAAAAAATAAAGAATAAATTTTTATAAACACCAAAACAAAAACTTTTGCATTTATTTATCAAATTTTTATCATCTACTGGATCATGACCATAAAAATAATGTAGTTTATTTATCTACAAGTAATTGTTGAGAAAAAAAAAAAACAACAACAACAATTAATTAATTTTTTTTTTTTTTTTTTCAATTAATCAAAGATTTTCAATTTTATTCCAATTCTTTGCAATTAATTGTTGATTAATAGTATACGATAATTTTTTTAAAATTTTATTATTAAAATTTTTCATGTAGAAATAGAATGAAAAATATTGTATTATTAATACAAAAAATTTATATTTTTACAATTCTCATCTTCTCTTCATTATCGTTATAGGCGTCATCAACATCAATAATAAACTTCAAAGAAAATATCTGTCTATTCACTACGGAAATACTAATTTACTCTCATATTATATGTGACTATTTCAAAGATTATTCTATAACTTTCAAATTTACACTTTCACCAATATAAATTTTCTATTATTTCATATTTTCTTTTTCCGCAATAATATAAATATATTTCCTACAAAATTATGTAATTATTATACCATTTTTTTCTTTTTCTTATAAATATATATAAATCCATTTGTGTTTTTATTATTTCACAATCTTATGAAATCGCAAAGAAACATATTACATTATAATTTATATATAAAAAAAAAAAAAACTAAAAATAAATAAATAAAATGATTAATGCGAATATTAGTGGATTGTATATCTGATTGCATTCATAAGAATACGGATTGGAATCGACAATATGAAAATAGACACGTGGCAATGGATTGGAATCCATCCCAAGTGAATATTACGAGTAGTGGGGATTGTAAATCCGATCTATCGTGGATCGAATTCAAGCGCGGTAGAATCGATTCCTCGAAGTTCCGACGTCTCTCTTTCTTTTTCCAAGTAACTTTTACGTTGCCTTATAATCCAACGTATAGAAACGAATAAGACAGTGCTCGGATAACGTTTGGTACATATAGATATATATGTAGAATAGAAATAGAAATAGAAAAGAAAAAAAAAAAAAAAAAAAGGAAAGAACGGATATAAGAAAGCGAAAAGAGGAATAGGAGGAATATAAAAAGAAAAAAAAAAAAAGAAAATAAAATAAAATAAATAAAGAATAAGAAGGCTGACGATGCCGCGCTCTTGGCGCACTTCCTCGTTCCACTCTCGCATTCACTCGTTTCAAGACTGTACTCTTGCTCACCACCTATTGGTTATATTGGCTTTGAGTGCGCGCGTTAGTACTCAGATTCTTCATGCGAGTTATCGTTGGATCGCCGGTAGAGAGAAGATACGCGCCGCACTGATCCACGAGCGGAAATCAGATCCCAGGATCTCAGAGATCAACGAACACGACGGCCAGCCAACATATCACAAGACTTTGTATATATCAACTAACTCGACATTATCAATATATATATGTTAGTTAATTTATCTACATATTCATATACAAATCTAATAAAATATTTATGATTGTAAATAGTACGGCATTCATCATTGGACATATTTATTAATTCATTTATTAATATTAATATTAATATATAATTATCACTACGATCGATGGTTTGTCGTTATTGTTGAATTATTATCATGATGTCATTTAATTTTCGAGGAAAAAAAAAAAAAAAAAATCGACCCATGCCACAATACGCAACTGCACTTAATATCATCACCAATAAAAATACCAATCAACATTAGAAAAAAAAAAATGTAAAGAAGAGAATACACAAAAAAATCTTTGGAATTCTTATTGTTTATCTTCGAATTACATAACATCTTTTGTATCATAATTTCGTAATATTATTAACAATAATCTACGTCAATATATTAATTTAGTCAATATAAAATTGAATAAATTAATTCATCAACAAAAAAGATCAGTATCAATAAATCACAAAAAAACAAATATTTTTCATTATCATATTATTTCATTCAAGTATCTACGTTAGAATTAATTTAATATATTACAAGAGACAATTTTCATCATGATATTTATATATTTTTTTACTTCCTCGATTATATAAATACAATTGCAACTACCGATTTACCGATCGAACGTTGTTCACTGTATATATATATATATAAAGTTTGTCCAGAGGTCTTTAAAGGTTAATCGAACAAATACGAGGATGCGCAATGAGATGGGTGTTGCGCCATTCTCAGACAACACAACACCCATAAAGACTTTCACTCGATGCACGTGCATGCACGCGCATAAATAATAACAATAATAATAATATACCCTACATATATACATAAAAAAAAAAAAAGAAACAAAAAAAGAAACAAAAAGAACAAGTGACAAGAAAAGAAGTCATTGGCCCAAGTAAAATTTTTCATAATATCATATAAATAAATATGGTCTAAAATTTACATAAATAATTAATTAATATACATATATATAATTGAAATTGAAAGTGATTGACTTACCGGTAATAGTAGTAAAGACGATGTCGAATGTCTCGCAGCCGCTTGTCTCAGTCTGAGAAAATCTATGAGTGGATCATCATTTGCTTTGAGCGCGTCCAATGTCCGTCGTGCTTCAACATATTCCTCAAGATATTGCCAGTATGATGACCAAAAAGAGGCGGGGAATAATTCACCTGTCGGCAATTCAATATATGTTATGTATCATCACCAATAATCTCAATCTACGTCAGTATAAAATACCAAGAGATGAAAGAATTTATGAAAGTTGAAATAGATGAAAGACTCACCCGAGTCAATGAAAGAACATAAAAAAAAAACCACATAATAATAATAATAATAATAATAATAATAATAATAATAGAGAAAAGAAAACGATGAGGTTCCCTCGGGTGCAATCAATTTGCATTCGATAAATATACACATGTATATCGTAAAATTTTATTTTCATTATTTTTTTATTTATTTATTTTTATTATATTCAAATGATAAACTTACTTAATTTGAATATATTGGTATTCCAATTATCAAGACACGATTGAATCTGAAAAAGAAAATAATAATAATAATAATAATAATAATAATAATAATAATAATAATAATATGAAGAAGAAGAAGAGGAAGAGGAAGACAAAAAATAAGAGTAAAATTACATTTTATTGCTATTAAAAAATTAACGAAGAATTTTATTTTTTTTTTCTGTTTATATTTTAATATTATTATTTGTAAGATTATTATAAGAATTGTTCATTTGTGACGTGAGTGATTTGGAGTGATTGTGAATTGAGCAAAAATTTTATCATGAAAATAGGATAAAATGATGAAAATACCACTATCAACGTATTGCAGAGTGAAACGTGCAAATAAAGGTGAATATAATATAAACACAGTCAATTTATCAGCAATGACTTATATATTATTTATATTTATAAATTCCTATTCACATTGTTATTGCAGTATATTATCTCATCTAAACATAATACACACGTGTACAATTACGTCTCTTTATATTTTTCTCAAATATTAATTCAACACAAAGCCAACATCTAATATATACATAGAAGAAAAAAGAAAAAAAAAAAAAAAAAAAAAAAATTGAACAAGATAAAAAAAAAACTGATGGAAAAATTAACTACAAAAAAAAATATATATATATATATATAAATGTAATATTATATATTTATTTATTATTACATAATGATTATCACTTTTTAGTATAGACTAATTCTAATTAAACAAAGCAATCAATGATTTTAATATAACAAACATGAATGCGTATGTATATATATATATATATATATATATATATAATTCAACGAGACTTAAAAAAATGAAAAATCATTTCCGGCAATTTATTGAACGATGTTTCAACAATATACAAAGTAAATCGCTGACGAACAAACTAAAACGCCCACCCATTGGTGATCTAAAAAAAAAAAAAAAATCGGTCGCCTCTGATGCCTCAGAAATTTTACCGGTCATTAACCCCACGCCTCAGTAAGCATACGTGACCAACGAGAATAAGTAATACATATATATATATATATATATAGATACATATTTCGAATTGGACGATGAGAAATTATAACGACAGAGATGAAGAGGCCATGTCGCTGATGGTAAATTACACATAAATCGATGAATAAAAATTTATATCTTACGAACGAGTGGAGAAAGGATTCAATTATACTTGAGTATAGATCGTCATATGTGTAACTAGATATATAAGTGTATATATATTTAAAAGAGAGGGAGAGAGAGAGAGAGAGAGAGAGAGAAAAGGTGAATGCCTTTCGTTTCGCACCAAGATCAATTGATCATTTACCATCGTATCATACATATACATATGTATATGAAATAAGATTTCTCTTCTATGAGGACTCTCCACAATGACAAAGTGGGAAGTGAAATTCAAGTTGTTCCGCGTGTCCTCTACATACACTTTCTCAACTTCCGATGGTAGAGAAAAAAAAAAAAAGAAAAAAAAAAAAATTTAATAAATAATTAAATATAATATTGTAAATAAATTCGCAATATTTAATATTACGATTGTATAACTATCGATTTTTTTTTTTTTTTTTTTTCATTTTTGTATTTATCATAATATAATAAGTATTGCCTCATGATTATAATATATTTAATATATACACGAATAAAATAGATGAATGTGATTTGGTTGACTTAACTTTAATATTCAAAATGAAATAATAATGAATTTAAAAATATTCTTATAATGAATTACACGCGAATTATTATCGTCTTATTTATTGGCCTACTCTGCTCATTCACGTCACTATTTTTATATTTATATACATACATCCATACATATATACACACATACATATATATTCATTCAATCCTATATTTCACAGTAGATTAAGAAAGAAATGAAAAAAAAAAAAAAAAAAAAAACACATTAAAAAACACATTAGACTCCAGTGATTGAGTCAGTGAAATAAATACAAATATATAAATGAATAAATAAAAAAGAAATTCAAATTGTTCTGCTATTTCCATACATCTCAAAGTATACACAAAGTATATATATATATATATATGCATGGATAAATTAAAGATTAATATAACATGGGTGCGTCCATGTATTGTCACGTATCAAGGCGTCCCGACGCATTCTCTTATCATCAAGTACATCTATGTTAAGTACATTGGAATATAATTACATATAAGCATCAATATATTGCATATGCGAGTACATACACACGCACGCACACACATATATATATATATATATATATATATATATATATATATATATATGCATATAAAGAGAGTGGAACGACCTCACTGCATAATACGTAATGTACCGCGTGGTGTCCCCATGCATTTATGCATCGCATTATATACCGACAGGACACAGCTCGCTCAAAAGAGAGATGAGAGAAAATAAACACGAGAATAAAAGAACGATCACGACAATAAATATTAAAAGAGAAAAAAAAAAAAAACAACAACACAAAAGTCCAACCAAATGTTATACGTGAAATTAAAAAATAAAAAAATTATAAATAATAAAAAAAAAACGATGAGGAAGACTCGAGGGCGTGTGTGTAACGTTATATATAGTAAACTCAGGAGCTTCATTATCTCATTGAAAATTATTCCACGTGGATATATATTCAAACCCGATAATTTCATCCAAATAAAATTTACCGTTAACAATTTAATGATAATAATAATAATAATAATAATAAATGAAAAAGAATTTTTTTTTTTCACTTGATGACAAATAATAATAAAAATATTTAAAAAACATTTTAAACAAAAAAAAAATGTGTTTTTTTTTTCCATTTTTCAAATTATCAACAGTCACACATTAAATACATACACTTACAAATGTATGTACTTATATTAAGTGTAAAGATATATCTATATACATATCTGTAATAGCAAAGTAAAACGAGGTAATGGAGCAGCGGGTGTTGGTATTTTGTATCGCAAGACTGTAATTGACGATAACGGAAATTAGTCGTAAATAAAATACTTCCATTGCATTTCACAAACGCACACATTACTACTGTATGTGCATATAATATATAATATATATATATATTGCTATTACATATGTATATTTGCTTTTCATTCCTCATCTCAGCTTAACCTATAACGCATTGGTTATAAATTATAATTGAGGTGCATTACCTACCACGTGTGTAAACGTATTATAAAGAATATATTATACTTTGACTGATATATATGTACACGTATATGTGGTATTAACGAATATGTTATATATGTAAATATACAACAACAACAACAACAACAACAACAACAACAATAACAAGTAACGATTGCAGTCAGATATATTTGTAAATTCATTTCGATGATATTCAAAATGGAATATACAGTTTACATATATACATACGATTCACATTTAAATGCGATTGTCATTTAAATAAATTTATTTTGTATATATACATACATATATCTACACATTCCAGTCAATCTGTAAATAAATATTATATACATGTATATATATATATTTTTTTTTAATGTTTTACTGATTTTTTTTTTGTTGTTGTCGTTGATTTCTTTTTTTTTCTTTTTTTTTTTAGATTGAAATAGAGTGGGGAATGTGTGTGGATTGTAATATTGTTGATTTATCAACCGCATAACCCTATAAATGATCATAACTGTCGACTTGTTTTCACCCGTGTGTCAACCACAAATGAAAAATGATCATCAATATTATTTAATGCATTATATATGACACGTTTCTTATGAATAACTACCTATTTATTCACTATATTCACACACACACAGACAGACATACTCACATACACACACGTGCACATACCCATACATATATATTAAATATAATAATTGGTTATTGATTATTGAATAAATAAAAAAATATGTTAATTAATTGTAAATTATTTTTTTTTTCACAGTTCGTTTTTTTTTTGTATTAAAAAAATTTTTTTTTTTATTATTTAATAAATTGGAAATATAATTGTAATTGATATCGCCTGAAATTTTATATAGACTTTTTTGACATGTCAATCAATTAAATTAAATTAAAAATAAATATATGAATAATTATATTTAATAATATTATATAGCTAATGTGTATATAATATAAAATACTTTACTTATCAATTTCTTTTTTTTTTTTTCTCGTTTTTTTTTTTCTCTCGGAGATGATTAAACTATTATCACATATATACTGATATATTAAATTACAATAATAAATCCTATCATTATAAATGTGATTAAAAAAAAAAAAGAATGTGTCCATTGTCACTCGTGTGGGCGGACTAATAGAATTATAAACAACCAACACTACGACATTCTTCTCTTTTCTTTGTTATTACTATTATTATTATTATTATCTATTATCTATTATATTTTCATACACTTTCTTAATATACATTATATAAATTATATTTTTATTCTTCTCATACATTTTACTTTTATTCCATTTTATATATAAAATTTTTTTTGTTTACTCACTCATTATCTTTTTTGTTTTCTTATTATTATTTTTTTTAAATTTCCACCATCACCACCACCACCATCATCATCATCATCATCATCATCATCATCATTACTGTCATTATCATTATTATTATTATTATTATTATTATTATTATTATTATTGTTAAACTGTCTATTTAATATTCCTGAATCATTCAACGAATAAATTTATCTTTGACTCACCTCTTGGTATACATCAGCAATTTACTGATTTACTACTTTGGATATATTATATTACTCTTATGATATCAAATGATACAGATATATATATAAATGCACGTGGAGACTAATTTTATATGATGTTTGTATATAAAATTTAAACAAAAAATAAAATAAAATAAAATAAAAAAATAAACAAAAATGTGCAATTTGATGGTTAATGCAAAATGTGCACAACACACAAATGCAAAAAAAAAAAAAAAAAAAAAAAAAAAAAAAAAAAAAAAAAGGAAATTAAATGTAAAAAATTATTTCTCAACAATTAAATATAAAATTTTATATATATATATATATATATTTTTTTTAAATATAAACTATCTAACAATAAATTTAAATTAATTTATTACTCAACTGTATACAGTATATATATAAAAAAAAAAAAAAAAATGTTAATGATACAAACTGAATTAATGTGAATTATATACTGTTCATATGTGAGAGTAAACTGAATATGGGAGTGCAATTAGTTGACTACAAGACAACGAAAAATTTCATTTCAAATACTTATAATACAACTAAAGTCATGTGATATGTGTGTAAGCTCAAGAGAAAGTATGAACGTTGTGGAGCGTTCTTAAAAAGTCGTCAAGTGCAATTTAACTCTCTCATTGACCTTGCAAAAAAAGGCCGACTCGACCTCTCTCTCTCTCTCTCTCTCTCTTTTTCTTTCTCTCTCGATTTTTTTTTTTTTCTCTGTGCGATTAACTTCTCTTAAAATTGGCGCGGTCTCACTCGTAATCAAGCGCACAAGAGAAAGTGCTTGTAGTCCACGATGAAAAAAAAAGAAAAAAAAAAAAAAAAATTATTTATATATATTTATATGTATACAAGTAATGATAACAATAACAATAAACAAATGAAATTAATTCACTGAATAATCCGTAATAATCTTATCGACAATGTGAATAATTATATATCATGAAGAAAAAAATTACACATAAAAATATTTCTTCAATAGTTTTTTTTTTTAATTCTCTTAATCTTACTCGGTATTTTATACATCAATTTTTTTTTTCTTTTTTTTTTTTCTCAAATATAAATATACAAGTATATATATATATATATAATAAAAAGTCACTGTGTGTGATCAATGTGACGGGATCTCTTTGACTTTCTCTGATACATGAGCAGTTAATGCATAAAAATATAATCGACAATGGCGAGAAAAATATTATACACGATAATAAACACACGATATGGGCCAAGAGCGTCCCGACGCTCAAAGCAAAATATATATACACACACATCCGGAGATCTTTTTCTTGATTAATGCAGAGACGTTCCCTGGAGCGACTTTTTTATGGGTTCTGCACTCTCAATTCTGTGGTGAATCGATGTATACAAAATACCTGGACGCATTACATGATGATGAGACGAGAAAGAAGTTGGTTTATATATATATATATATATATACAGATAGAGTGAATATCATTCTGCTTGATGCAAGCAAGAACGCGTTGGTTTGCATGAGAAACGTGGCTGAAATTATTACGCATCGCTGAACGAGACGAGTGTTTTTTTCATCAATGAATTTCTAGTCATTACATTGCATTTTTGTATTTTTATATTTTTTTTTTTTTTTTTCGATCACTTCTTCATTTTTTTTTTTTGCTTTTTCTTTATTATTATTATTTATTTTTTTATTAACTCTACCACAAGTCAAGGTAATATATCTAAAATAACACACGTGTTTGTAGAAATTTCATACTCTCATACGTTTTCTCTTCTCAATTGAAAAAGAGCAAAACGAGAGAAAAAATAAAAAAAATTTTAAATAAATAAATAAAATGAAAAGAAAATGAAATAAATTTATATATATATATATAATGAACAATGATTCCATATCGATCGACGATATCTATATAAAGTGAATACAGAAAATTGTATGAACTTGACAAAGCATCTAAACCACACAAGGCGACACGACAAGTTTCACGTGTGGCTTTCACATTTCCTTCTATATAAATGTAATATATATGTGAATGTAAAATATGCAAGTCTGCATGCATATACAATATAATATTATGCTTAGACGCAAAATTTTCTTGTCATGACGTTGCCTATAATCTTAATACGTATAGTTAGCAACTTCTCGTAAATCCACACTCATCGACGAAAGATTTTTGTACAGTTTTATATATATATGTGTGCAGTATGTGCATGTACCGTATGCGTTAACCGTGAACGAGCGTACAGTCGAGTTTTGCAAGGTGCAAAAACGTAATTTACGAGCGAGAAGCGGAGAAAAGTCGTCGTATATATCCAACTGAAAAGATATATCCAAGTAAACTTTGAAACAGACAACTTCTATTTTTAAGTATCTGCTTCGATTTCTTACGTACAAAATTTTTAAAAGACTTCAAGTTATATATCTATACTTTGTGGTATGGGCCTAATTCTCTTACTGGTGTGTTGGGATCATTTAACAAACTGTATAGGAAAAAAAAAAAAAAAAAAACAAAACGAAATGAAACAAAAAAATTGTTTCCTCGTATCAAATGTGATTGGACTTAATTATGTAGCAGTGAATTCAAGTCAACTAGTTTGAAATTAGTGTCAAATAAATGTCTGATATGGATAAAAAGTGAAGAAGGTCAAATGAAACTGTGAAAAAAAAAAAAAAAAAAAACAAAAAAAAAAAACAAAAAAAAAAAACGAAAATAAAATAAAATAAATAATGATAAAATGGAGAAGAAAGAAATTATTGTTGATTAAAATGAAAGAGAATTGTAAAGCCATTTACGTTAATTAACTTCACTGTCGCCATATAATTTTGTTAGTAATATTTCCTAGTGTTTGAAAAGAAGATTGTGACTTTTCGAGGTCGTTGTGGTTAAGTAAGCAGCCTTGAGGTGTCTTCTTTACCTTTTGCACAGGAGAAACATTCCACATGTATCCTTTATTATTATTATAATTTTTTTCATCTTCTTACTTTTTTTTGTTTGTTCTATTTTTTCGATTTGTTTGTCTATTTTTCTCCTATCTCCGTAATATCATTCCAATTTTTACTGTATATTTTTTTTTTATTTTTTACATCTTTAAAGAAATTTTTTATGATATATATAAACTCAGTTGTGTTTTTGCATAAATTTGTGGTTTGTACTTTGGAATATTTTTTTCTATGTCATCTTGTTGAAATTGAACACTAACACACACACACACACCAACATATTCTATGAATATTGAACGAGATACAACAACAACGAGACAATTTAAAGTTGATTTAAATACTTGAGTGGAAATAAATTGTTAACACAATATTTAAATGGGAAAAATTGTATTTGTTAAAATTGAAAAGAGGGAAAAACAATTTAAAAAAAAAAAAAAAAACAAAAAAAAAATGTGATTGTGTTAAAAAATAATACGATAAGAAATAAGAAAAAAAAAAAAAAATACAGCGAATTGAAAAATATTTTTTAAGATGAAGCGTCGTCTGGTGCTCGAAATATACAAATTTAATGCTACGCGAGACCAACACACACGGGAGCGCGAACCTTTTTAATTTTACGAGGCAACCGGGTCGTTCGGCTCTTCGGCGACTTGTAAAGTAAATATTTATGAGGGTGCTAACCACCGCCATCACTCATCCCAACTCGTTAATCCTCCTCATTCCACTCTACTCCTCCCTTACACGTCCACTGTATATTCATTGTACCCTTTGGGATATTTCCCCCAAGTTTTGTATTTGCATTTTACCAACGGCATCTAAATAATCACTTCAGTGTACATACAAATTCTTATGTATATATATAAACCCTTGAAAATCCAACTGCTACGTGAGCTATCCAAAATCTAAACAATTCATTGTATATTTTTATATTATCTTTTCTTATTAATCTTTTACTTTTTCATTTTTATTTAATTATCCACGACAGAGAATACGTCAATTTCTTCACGAGCCTTTTGGCAAATTTTCCAAAATAATTTTAATTGATTCATGAACAATTAAACAAAAAAAGGGAAAAACAAGAAAATCCTCTTAAAAAATGAAAAAAAAAACATTTAAACAGAGTAACGCCCTCAATGATAATAATTGTGTACTAAAACATTGACGCCATACAGTGCTACCACCTAACATGAAACTTTATAAATCTACTCAGTCGGTAACATATAAAATCCTTCAATTATCTTCAAGAGTATGATAGTATAAGTGTATATATCTCTCTCTTTTTCTCTTCACATGCATACAAATAATAGTCAACATATAAAATTCAATGGAATTTTGAATAACTTACCCTCTGACATAAATCTCCACTAACAATTGCAAGGTCTGCCAATGGTTTAAATATAATATCATGATATTCCGGATGATTTCTTGCTAATGGACGTGCATACAATTCTTTTGTACTGCAAAGAATTTCACGATACTCCTCCTCAGCATGAAGAAGCTTTTCAGTCGCACGATATCGTCTCTCAGTGTCTGTAATTAAAAATAATCAGATAATTGGATCAATTGTATGATTGAATAAATTAGTAATAAATTATATATATATATGAATATATTCATACCACCAATGGGATTGTATTGCCTTGCTGCATCCTCGATCAACAGAACTTCGCTATGTAAAAGCGAAACGTCAGCGGCTGGATTGACCTCGGCTCTTGAACCAGCTAAAAGCAATCGTGGTCGGCATACACGATATTTCAGAAGCACAGGGGCAACCAGTGCTGATACTGGTCCGGGAGACACCGCTGGAAGCTGCAAGAAAATATATACACATGTAGTTAATATATAAATATATGTTTATTTTATTATTTTTATTATTATTATTATTTTTTTTTTTTTTTCTTTTTTATTTATATTTATTTTGTCAAATCACTCTCATCAGTATATTATATTATTTTATTTTCATTTTATATATTCCAATGAGAAAAATGAAATTTTGATAAAAATCATTATGTATTTAAATGGTATATATACAATATTGTATATGTATATAAGGGAGAATGAGCAAAAGAGAGTGGTATATAATCAAGAGGCATAATTCACAAATGAATTGAGAAGAGCCGACCCCCGGAATTCCAAATTCGATTTGAGAGGGAATGCTGTGGCCTGTCCTCCTTGGCCCACGACCTTGCACACACACAACACACACACACACACACACACACCGATTGTCCTCACTTCTTTTCATGATTCTCCAAGAATTTCATTATATAAAATATTCATTTTTATTTATTTATTTATATTTTTTTGTTCGTTTATATTTTAAAAAGAAGAATAATGAAAGAGGGAAAAAAGAAAAGTCTATGAAGATAATTTAGAGAAGAAGAAAAAAAAAAAAAAAAAAAAAATTAAATAACAATTGAATTTTTTATTTTTTACTTGCATACGTTTAAAATTTTATTAATTGTACATTATTAGATAAGAAATAATGAATAAATACATTTGGATTATTATTCCTTTATATCTGATATAAATTATTTATGTCATCTTGTATTTTATATAAAAAGATAAAAATTTAATTCTCAAATTACATTGATAATTATGAATTTTCACACTTTTTTACGCCCACTATATCGGTTTTATTAACACCAAACCGGAATGATAAAATGGAAAAAGTTGAAATTAAATTGCATAATCACATATACAGTACATTAATTGGTGATTATGTCTGGTCGACATTGGTGTTTGACATCGATTTGTCACAATGAGACACAATAATAATTCGCTCACTTTTATCATCTTGTCCATTTACTCTACCACATTCATGTCGCATGATTATCATTCTCCCCCTATTTATTTTTCATTCTTTCTCTTCTCTATTTGACCCAGCACCAAGAATAACACGATTGTAAATAATATTCCAACAATTATTTATATTCCCCATATTTTTTGTTTAATTTTACATCAAATATTTCTATTTCTCTACATATCATGAATAATAATAAATTGCATAAATAAAAAATTATTAAAAATTAATATCAAACACAAAAAATAAATAAATAAATAAATAAATAAGTTAGAATTTTTTTCTTTTATCATTCACTCTTCTACTTTTCATTCTCATAAAAATATTTGCAATAATAATAAATTTGCAGTGCAAAATATTCAAAGTAATTCAGTCACAGTAAAAGGAAAAAGAGAAAAAAAAAAAAAAAAATGGTATCGTACAGTAGAGGATGATTATGAGTAATAAAAATTCTTGGAATATTCATTTATAAAGCATCATCTTCGCCTTACTATTATTATTCCACTGACCCATAAAATAACTTAGCTCAATGACTCGAAACAATTTGCGAAAGCAAAACCACAAAGCATATAATATTGTATGCATCACATACACAAATACATATAGATTAAAAGTCACTCTCACGTATTGATACACACATATACACACACATATATATATATGAGTGAACATCCTGCCCCTCCTTGTCTCATTACGAGACAATGAGCATCATTACATCGATCATGATAATCTATATAAATACGTATAAAGATATATATTCTGTGACAAGTTTTAACAGGCCGGAAGAAATATAAAGTTCACGTTATATTTCATGATGATATAAAAATAAATTATTCACGCCAAAATAATAACAAAAAATATTTTGAATTTATAATTAAAAAATATCATAGAATAAATATTAAATTATCAATAAAATTCATAGCGTGTAACACATTGATATTATTGCTACGATAAATAATAATAACAATTATAGTAGAAATATAAAAAGGGAGAAAAAAAAATAAAATAATGAAAAAAAAAAAAATATGGAAAATAGTAACACAAACACTCCACACCAATTCATATATTGATTGAATCAATTAAATATATTATAAATATAAATATGAATTTAAAGAAATAAAGTGGAAACAAAAAAAACAAATTAATAATAATTAATAAAAAATTGTTTTTCACAATTTATATCCTTGTGTTTAACTGGATAATTTTCATTATTTATTACATTGAATTATTCATTATCATATGAATTACATATTTAACTGTATGTATATACTTGATTGTAAAATTTAAAGATGGAAAAAAAAAAAAACAAATTTCACGATTCGTTAAATGTTACTTTATAATTTTAACAGATAATATTTATATTATATGTAACAATAAAATTTTTTAATGAAACAATTGGGAAAACGGAATAATTACAAATAAATTATATATATATATTATATTTTTTTTCAATTCAATTATTAATTTGTATTAATAAATTTTCAACTATGACTAAATATAAAATTATAAATGAGTTATATGAGATTGAAATAATTTATTTTATTGCAATATTATATTAAGTATACGCCTGTTTTTATAAATATGGGCGGTTTATGATAAGCAAATTTACAATCAAAGATTTTCTTTCGGTCACTCTTTTTTTTTTTTTTTTTTTTTCTTTCTTTATTAATACTCTTGGATTTGTGTTCTATCGTGCAACGCATTTATCTCAGTCAATGTCATGACGAAACAATAATAGTTTCACTTTGATCGATCACGCCTCATACATGAGATAAAATAATATATTGATAGTAAAAATTCTTCAAGTATGAAGAAAGCTCCATTAAATTATTATTACATATAATTTAATATGATAAATTATCATTGATATAAAAATTGTATATATAAATAATATTAATTTACTTTCACCCATAGATTTCAATGAATTTGATTGTAAATTATTTTATTGATGAAAAACAAAAATTAAAATCATGAATAAAAAATGAAAAAAAAAATTAATAATAGTAATAAATAAATAAATAAATAAATAAAAAATAAACAAAAATTGATTCAAATCAAATTTTACATCACAAATCAAACTTTCTCACGATAAAATTTTTATTGAAATATTACGATGAGTAATAATTGGTCAAGTTTTGTTAGTAATTTCAGTGTCATCTTTAATGATTCCACAATATTCATAGAAAGTTTTTTATATATATAATATTTTTTCAAATATAAATATATAAAATAATAATTTAATGTATCAATTCAATCTATACGTTGAATATAATTATAAATAATAAATATTAAACATAGAAATTGATTTCAATATTAATATATCACAAAAAAAAAAAAAACAAAAGAAAAAATTAATGACGAAATCACGAAATTTATTACATTAATGAAATCACACATCAATTGATGTGGTCAACAACTCATTCATCGAATAGCAATAATAATAATAATAATAATAATAATAATAATAAATCCATTATTTTGTTTCTTTTTCAATGCCCCAAATGTCCCAAACTCATCTGGATTTTGTGTGTCACTGTAATTGTTATTACTATTACCTTTTTTTATTTATTCTTTTTTTTCTTTTTTTTGGACCGTCATTTCCGTTCATTTTATGTAGGCGATCACGATCAGCACACAGAAAATAGAGGATGAATCATCCGAGTTTACTATGATGAAATGAAAAATAGTATTGAAAAAAAAAATAAAAAATAAAAAATAAAAGGAATAGTCGCAAATGAATATTGAATAAATCCAATAATGAATAGATATATCTGTATATATTGAAGAAACAATTAATTAGAGAGATCAGTAATTAATTATCGTGGTATTTTAAGCGAAGCATAACGAATTATGCACAACAAACGAGTACATATAATACACTCGTGTTTGTTTAAATAAAATATTAACTATACAAGCGTATATATATTCATATAGTAATAATTAATTTTTTTTTTTTTTTTTTTTCCAACTGTCGTAGTAGATTATCTCGTCTTACTGTGAACAAAATAATCTGTCTGCGTGTAATTCACATGGGCATATATAAAACTTTTTTTATTATTATTTTTTTTTCTTTTAATTTGTGATTAACTCTTGTAATATACACAAGTTCCGACAATCGTAAATGAACTATCAACCACAATATCAGCAATGTATTCAATTAAATTAACGAGGAAAAAAAAGTAATTAAATAAATTTTCACTATCTCGTACTAATAATTGATGGAAAAAAAAAAAAATAAAAAAAAAAATTTATTTCAATTGCAATAAACAATAAAATGAATATACCAAATATTTCAATTATTCAAGTATATAAATAAAATTGTATTGATAAAAATAAAATAATATATCACTTTGATACAATTGTAAATGTCAAAGTTGACAATAATTTGTCATATAAAATTATATCAATAGAAATAATATAAATGAAAGAATTAAATGATTGAAAATAAATCAATGAGAAAAATAAATGATTGCAACATGATATGAAAATGATAATGTATATTGAAAACTGGATATACTTGATAGTATATATTATAAATAATTGACATTACAGTATTATAATTGCGTTGGGGAATGGTGGAGGTTACCGTTAACGATAATGGTGAAAGTAGCGAATCGATATTTCACTTCTGTGCCCATTTTTGTATTTACGTATTATTATTTTTACATATAAAATCAACAAACAATATATTGTTTGTCCATGAGATGAGACAGACAATTTAATGCATGAGATCAGCGATAATAATGTGTAAGGAAGTCATAAATGGAAGCACGACGAATTAGCGTGAGCGTATTTTAACCAAAATAAATTACATTTTTTTTTTTTTTATAAATATAAATATGTATATATATAAATAAACACATTCACATACACACACACTTCTTTACAATTTTCTTGTCCACCTACTTATTCAGATTGATAAAATAAATACTTCCATCAATTTTACACTTTTCATCACCATCGATAATCCGTTATATAAAAAAAAAATTGATAAATAAAAACATCTTCCTATTTCCTATATTTTCTTTTCAATATCAAATTAATTTTTTTTCTCTCTCACTGTGTATATTCCATTCATACATACGGTTATATACTTTGAAATATATATATATATCTATATGTACACTTTAACGCCGTTACACAAATCTCATTATTTCCGCCAGGTCTCGCGTCTCCAATTGCCACTGGAATACTCACTCTCTCCAATCACTCCCTCACTATCTATCTCGTCATTGCTACATCAAGTGTACATTGCATTGATTCATTTGCGATAATAAAAAAAAAAAAAAAAAAAAAAACAAGGAAAAAAATTTTAAACAAAACAATTTTTTCCCGTACAATTCATTTTACTGCATTAGTTTTATTTATTTATTTATTTTTTGTTTTTCTTTCTACATCACATCATAACAATGAGCAAAAACAATTTTTTTTTTTTTTGCTATTGAAATATTTGAACAAATGATATGAAAGTGATGAATTTCATTGCGACAAACTAATAATTTCTTTTCGTCTTTATCAAAATTGATGGAATGAAAAAAAAAAAAAAAAAAAAAAAACCAAAAAACTTAAATTTAGATTCTATACATAATTTTACATGAATTAAAAGAAACTATTACATGTATACAAAAAAAACATACAATAACAAAAAATATAAAAAAGATAAGTACATAAATTACGTGTTCCAGTTTAGCATGTACACCATCATCGTTAGTAAAACTCCATTTGAATAAATAAATAAGAAAATAGATGTGTATTATTAATTTACTGTATAATCAATGCGGTAGTGAATAGAGTAAAGTTTATCGTATAACGTATATATATACATAGGTACTTGAAAACATCGAGTTGGCTTTTCATTTGGTATGCGAATGTTTTCCGGGAATTGCTGTGAATAAACTTTGTTGAAGGGATCGGTCACGTATGACCGCTGACTCGTAATACAATAAATTTCTGACGTCGTTCATACAACATCCAACAATTTCCGCAACGCAATGATGATGCACAGTCATTATTCATTTTATTATATTATTATATTACGTGCGTAAATGACTGCTGCAATATCTTTATAAAATTTTTGTTTTTCCCTCTTATTTTCTTCTACCACCACCACTACCACTACCACCCCAGCAGCCTAAACAATTCTATTAATTTGTTTTTATATATTTTTTATTCACTATTTTACACCCAAACGATATAATCAATAGGTAAAATTACATCATTATTATGTGTTTAAATTATGTTTATTAATGAAACAAAGACGTTCAAGATATTCATGAAAATGTTGTAATTACGTGTATGTCGGTATAATCTAAAGGCAATTAAAATTCTAGGTCGAATACACATGGTTGGTGATGATGATGATGATGATGATGATGATGATGATGATGATGATGATGATGATGACAGTGGTGGTGGTCGTCATCGTAGTGCTACTACATCTTGGATGCTTTAAAGGATTTACTCTTGCGATAATTAACTAGTGATTCATTGCAGCCACTGAACGATCAAATGAATGGACGATCATTTCATGGAGATAAGAAATTACCGCAAAGTTAACTATTTTTATCTTTAACATATCTCAATATTTATATATATATATATAAAGTTACGAGAGAATTTTATATGAAAACAATTGCCCACTACTAAAACTGTACAGTTTGTCAAAATGACTGATTGACTTATCTTCACATTGTATATAATACATAAATACATATATATTTTATTTCATAATAATATTTCTCGTGAATGAGAATTGAGCTCAAGGGAAAATTTATAACTCACGTGCTTAAATATAAACGCAGGTGTTTAAAATTAAAAAAAAAAAAAATACGTAAAAGAAGAAGAAGAAGAAAAAGAAGTGGAAGAGTAAAAAAAAAAATTCTCATGCAAATTCGCGTGTATCATGACTCGACAAACGCAAAGTGCGAAATAATAATTTGAAATAATTGACAACAACAATTCTATATCTCGCAATATATATAATTTTTTCGCATAAACAAAAATCATCTGTGGGATCATATCATAATATACCAACATAAAACTATTATTTTATCCATCATGAAGATATAATTGACGGTGTGCGCTATATTCGACGCTGATGACACGCGTATAATTGTCCACGTACAAGAATAGGTCAGACATACACACTCGTATATTCATGATCATGTGAAACAGAATGAAAAAAAAAAAAAAAAATGAAAATAAAAATAAAAAAAGAAAGAAAGAAATAAACAAGAAATGTTTGTACAATATCTACATGAATGACGATGAGAAACGAGATTTTCCTCTTGTCATTACATCGTTGTAATTAGTAATTAACAACTACGCAATAATATACACGATGTACATAGATACATTTGTGATATACCTTATTTTTTTATATAGCAATATATTTATTGATAATTATTTTTCAAATACTTTACTTAAAAAATTATGTATATTATATATTGTCAATATTAACGACACATGTGTGTGAATAATTAAAAAAAATCGTGATGACAACAATTCAATACATCAATTTAACATCTTGATAAAATTGTTACGTGATATAATATTTAATAGTCATGATAATTTATTCACTGTCCAATAATCAATCTGTGATATAAAATCATCATATTAATATAAAATAAATAAAATTTATCATTAAAAAAAAAAAAAAAAATTTTTTTTGTTATTAATCACTGTAAATCAAATAAATTATCCCAATTAAAAAAGAAAAAGGTACAAGTGTGAGTAAACGAAATGAATTGATATATTATTTTATCCTACATCCTGAATACGATTTTTTTTTTTTTTTTGTTGTTTAATTGAGTTCCACATCGACGACCATGAAAATATTTGTGAGTATTACACGGCGCAACGGGAAATATTTCCAAGGTATTTAATCGGTCAAAAGTATTTTTGATTGGACAAAAATACCCGGTAGAATTATAAATTGTTTATGGTTGAGGTTGTATCTTATATTTAATCGTGAAAGATCGAGTTTTGTATATATCATATACATGCACATGGAGGACCACACCTGAGTTCACTAATGTGGAACGAAAATGCCACAAATGCAATAAATCGCGTTCTTATATATAAAACATATATGTATGTACATATATAGAGGAACATACGTACGAATATAGGCATGAAAAAAAAAAAAAAAAAACAAACAAACAAAAATGAAATAAATAAATAAAGACACAGAGAGTAGAGTGTGATTGGCCGCGTTAATTTTTCTCGTTTAGTTTCGCGGACACGCGAGAGATAGAAATCTCACACTTTATTTATTTATTTAATTATTTGTTATTAATATTTATTTATTTATTTATTTATTTTTATTTATCTTTCTTTCTGTAACTCGTTGCGTGAACAAGTGTGTGTTGACACTAATTTTTTTTTTGTTTTTTTATTTTTTATCATCAGTGATCTAGTCACGATGAATCATCATTGAGAGAATTAAATCAACAATATCATTACAATTTTTTTCTTATTCACTTTTTGACTTAGATCTCATATCAAGTCTCGTGGATATGAAATAAAATTATAATTAAATAATTTAAATAATATTTGTTCATAATTTTTTTTTTTTTTTCTCTTTTCACTTTAAAAAAAAATACAAAAATTACAGATACAAATTTTTTTATTTCACTTTTACCTTTGATATTTTCAAGATTTTTAATAATACACTACAATAAATAACAATGCAATATAAATTCTTGGAAATAAATTTTCTAATCATTATCTATAAGAGCGACGTACAAACAAATATGGACAATTGAGTTGCAAGAAGGAAAATAAATTATATTGGAAAATTCTCTCAAATAATATATATAATTGTTATTATCACCACTTGTAATCATAACTAATATCAGAAATAATATTTCAAACAATTATTAAAAAAATTTCACAAGAATTATTCACAATAAAACTACGTTTATACATCAACAATATAATTATATAACGTATAAAATAAAACTGATATGAAATTTTATCAAAATTCATCAGTATATATAAATATAAAATTATTATTTCACCATTATACATTAATAATAATGTTAAGCAGCTATAAAATGATTCATGTCACGTTATGAAAAGTTATCGGCTAGCAAACAATTTATAACTCAAGTTGAGTCTCTCACCACACAAATGCCCTCGAGGAATTCCGTAAGATCAATTGCAATGAATGTTTAATGGAATTGATGACGCACTATACATATATATAGTGAATATTTTTCATTTGGTCCAATATATATATATATAAATATATTGTTAATTGATCAAGCAGCATGTGTTGCTTCAATTATATATAAATATATTTTTTTCTCTATTAAATAAATTTCTCGAAGTGACAATTCCTAATGAAGTTAATCAAAACACAATACAAATTACATTCAAAGTAAAAGTAGGCGTTAAATTGAATAAATTGTTTCATTAAAAGAACAAAAAAAAAAAATAATAATAAAATAAATTAAGACTTATATAGAGAAAGGAATACTGAGTGAATAAGTGCCTCAAGTGAATAAGAGAATAACAAAATAAATATGTGTCGACCAATTGCGGAAGGGAGAATTAAAAAAAAAAATTAAAAAAAATATAAATAAAAATACCGATACGCAATTCAACAATGCAACGATGAAAATCTGCATAAAAATTCCAATCGCGCGATGAATAAAATTTACCCCCTCCTCGTTTCTTTCAACCGGGCATATACAAGACCTTGAACATGTGAGACTCAAGTTGACGTCAACAAATACACATATGTATATATGAGTATATTAATTAAATTTATTTTGCGACACGTTATTTTTTTCATTTCAATTTTTTTTTTTTTTTTTTTTTTTTTTTTTTTTTTTCGGACATAATTCACTTGTGCTGAATAATAAAATACAAAAAACTCATATACACAGTAATCATCATTTCTATCCCCTTCCTCATTTCCACTTTCCATTACCCAATATCAATGTAAAATACACCATTTGCAATTATATTATTTTATTTATATTTTTCATTATTATTATCATTTTTTTTTGAGTGAAAAATTTTACACTATCTCATTAACACTATCTCATGTCTCACTTGAATTAAAAAAAAAAATAAAAAAAAAACCAAAAACAAAACAATACAAAAAAATATAAAAATTCATACAGTCTGCAATAAATGAAAAAAAATTATCCAAAGGATAAATACAAATTGAAATATTCAATAGAAATGGGAAATTAGCCGGTCACACAATTGCACGAAGGATTTCAACAGACTCTCTCATATTATTGAGAAAATAAAATAAAACATAAAAAATAAATAAATAAACATTATTGAACAAGTCAAGAAGAGAATGAATGAAAAAAAAAAAAAATTAAAAAAATAACGTTGACTTTACTTGTTAAGATAATATATAATATAATATATTCTCATTCAATATGTGTGTATATATGTACATAATTCTATTTTATTTGTTTTTTTCTTTATTTTCCTCTCTCTCTCTCTCCCGGTTACTTTGCAGTAATATCACTAAAAGCACGTACGTATGTTAAAAAAACATATGTATATATAAAATAAATAAATAAAAATAGAAAAAGTGAAAAAAAAATAAATAAATAAAATAAATAAATAAATAAAAAAAATTGTTTTTCAGTTGTATGCCATGAATGTGTCCTTGGTTGTGTATGGTGTATGTTGTCTGTCTCAACATGGGGAGAGATTGACGAGACGACTTTGTCAAATTGTGTCAACTGCGTCTCTCTTCTCCCCCTAGCCCCGTTCCATCATCTTTTCACTCGCCTATCTATTCTTTTTCTTTTTTTCTAATTGTCTTCCTTTCTCATTTATTCTTAACTACACTGGAAGATTATAAAACTGTACTATACAATACTATATATGTATTTAAAGAGAGAAAAAAAAAATACATATGAATCTGTCGACATCGCATCATTTTTAACATATGCCATTTCATATTATTCTCGAATAATTTGCATTTATTTATTGAAAGTCAATGACTGATTTAATTGTATATTGAATAAAATCATTTTTTATATATGAAAAAAAAAAAAAAAAAAAAAAATTAATTATTTCATTTAATAATTGTGATTGAAAGAAAAAAAATATATATATATATATATATATATATAGAAATGAATAAATAAAAATCAATGAAATTTTATGATAAATTTATACTTAAAAATTTATTTTTATGAAATACCTTGACACTAGTCAGGCGGGGAATAAAAATAAAAAAAATCACTATGTCAAATGATAAGATCAAACGCAGTTGACATTTGGAATCAGCGGCAGACGAAAAAAAAAAAAAAAAAACAAAACAAAACAAAACAAAACAAAAAGAAAGATAAAACATAAAATAGAAATGAAATCCGAGAAACAAAATAAATAAACGAAAAAAAAAAAAATAATAATAATAATATAAAAATAAAAATGAAGAAATGATAAAGAAAAAAAGTGGGAGTGATGTAAATGAATGAGTGAGAGAAAGATATGATGAGGGGATGCTATCAACATAGCCAATATAAATGTGGGCGAAATGCAGATTGAAATACCAAAATGTCAAATGGTAAAGTCACCGACTATTGTTTACGAGATAGACATTGAGATTTTGCCAGCCTTGTCATTCGATATTATTATTCCCTATATATTATTATTTTTTATTTTTTATTATTACTATTCATTTATTTATTTATTATTATTATTATTTTTTTTTTCCTTTCACATTTTCATTCTATCGTAATTTTAATTTTCACCAGTCACAATATCGACTTAATCACTTTAAAAATAAATAATAAATAAATATTAAAGATGACAAAAAATAAATAAATAAATAAATAAATAAATAAATAAATAAATAAATAAATAATAAACAAAAAAATTTAATAAAAAATCCATTTATATTTTCAAGTTCAATGATCGTGAAAATAAAAATTTTTATTATTTTTTTTTTTCGTATTATTATTACTATTTATTATTGATTTTTTTTTTTTCAAGTGTTACCTTATAATAATCTCTCTCTCTCTTTCTCTTTCTCACACACACACACACACACACATTGAATGTTACACGAAAATAATTTTAGTATCAGCCAAGCCTGATTTACACGTATAATTCCAAGATCGAGAACGTGTATTGGCAAGTGTAAAAATACGTATACTACCGATATAAATCAATACACCTATGAGATGACTTGATCTATATATGTGGCATTGAATGTAAGTATATATATAAATCTGCACATGCAAATATAAATGTGTAATATTGAAATTTATATATCTACCTAACTAATTGCAAATATACACGATGACAAATATTTTGTGTGGTTGCGTGTATTTTCAATCTATATATATATACTAAATTCACATACGCTATTTCAATACGTATATTTTTCTTGGTGAATGGGTTACATCTTATTTTTTTTTTATTCTATAAATCATTTCGTCATTGACATCGATAATGACTTGAGTTATGCATGAATAAATATAAAAAAAATTAATGATAATAATAATAATAATAATAAACTAGTAATAAAATAATGAAAAATTAATAAATTGAAAATTTTCATACAATACAAAATTTAATTTGTGGTAGAAATAAAAAAATTATTATTTTTTCATTATTTAATTTAATTTTTTTTTCTTCAATGATATTGAGATCAATAAATGTCATGAATGCTACAGTTTAAATATAGTAATATCATAAGAACAATAATATTTTCAAATATAAAAATAAAATACTGGACAATTACTGTCTTAGAGAGTGAAAAAAAAAAAAAAAAAAAAAAAAATCATAAATAATAAATTTAAAAGTATAATTACAAAATATATTTTCTCGTGATATTTAAAATTAAAATTGAGATGGAGATATATAAAAAAAAACAAAAAAAAAAAGGGGGAAAATATCCATGTTATTTATTAATAAATTCATACATCGTATGTAATTAAAAAATTAAAAAAAAATTATGAGTAATATATTTACACTAGAAATTGTTTATTTAACTTTAAAATATTGAATGAAATAACATTATCTAATTGAATATCAATAGAGGATCCAAGAAATAAATAAAAAAGATATTTTTTTTTTTTTTATTTATTCATTTATTATTTTTTTTTCCACTATCATGTCAATGGAAGGTCGACAATTAAAATAAATCAACAAACCATGCATATCCCAATACAAATAATTGCATCAAGGATTTCAAAGTGGATATCGATAAAGTAAGAAATATATATATATAAATATATGTACATAATGTCTTGACGACGTGTCACGTAAACGGACATAAAACGATGTTTCATTGCGAAAGTTTTACGTCCAGTATATACTCTGCACTTGTCGCAACAATTTACAGGTGAGCTCCATTGCTTCAAGATAATTCTAAGGTAGAAATATCTATACGTACACCTATAGATATATACCTATCCTACAAACGAAGGCCGTAGAACACGTTAATGCTCCTCTGTCATATAGAGACAATGCGTCTGTCTACATCACGATAAAATTTCACATACCGTTGCTTTTTTTTTTTGATTTCGTTGTTTCTATCCAAGCGCTTGCAAACCCATTGCAATACACACACAAACATTTCAACGCAACTTTTACTGTAGGGTTATATACACCCAGAGAACACCATCGGGATAGGAGGAAGATGGGAGGAAGGGGGGAGAGGAGGAATACACCTCAAGGACCAAATAACGACAACTGGTTGCACAAACCAAATGACAAGCTTCGTTAATAAAACTCAAAGTCACGTATATTTATATTTAAAGAAAAAAAAAAAAATAATGAAAAAAATAATACAAAATAGGAAAATAACAGTAAAAGAGAAAAAAGAAATAATTAAGAGCAAATAGTTAAATAATAAATTTGTTTTCTTTTTTTTTTTCTTGTTTTCGAATTGTGTAAAGAAATATGAATATTTATTTTTTGTTATCGATTTTATTTATATCAAAAGAGAAATAAGACATCTCCTATATCGTATATTATTATTATTTTTTTTTTTTTAAATGTAATATTCGATTGACAATCATGACAAAATATATACATATCACATCATGATGTAATATTTGTATTTTACTTTGTATGTTAAATATTTACATTAATAAATCAACAAGACCATTGAATTTTCATTGAATATTTATCAATTATCAGATTATCACGATCTACACAATTTTCATTGTGACAAAAAATCCAAATAACAATTTCACACTGCTATTATACACGTGATTAAATAAAAAATAAACATAAATAAAAATATATTATAAATATAATTTTGACATTATATATTTGAATTTAATTAAATTATATATTGAGACGAGATTGAAATAAATATTTAAATCAGTTAAAAAATAAAATAAGAAATAAATAAATTTGTTAGATGTCAATATTAATTTATAAAATACGACAACTCATGTATCATAATACACGAGATAAAATAATAAATAAATAAATAAATAAATAAATAAATGAAAATGATTTTTTTTCAATCAAATAAAATTATTGGAATAACAATTGTTGAAAGATTTCTTAGAAATATCATATCAGATTGAATCGAATTTTAGAATGTTGTCGTTGCTGAGGGATGAGTCGTTGCGTGAGTTGCATCCCACCCAATCATGTACGTGATTGCACGACACGAGAATCGAATTAGCATGAAAACTGGTGGCATTAGTGCATAGTACATGGTACAGTGTACATAAGATACGCAGTTACAAAGTTTACTGTGCATAGAAAATTGTTGAGGAACATCCACTATATGTATAGTTCATCTCAATACATTTGTTGGAAATATTTGTAAATATTTTACGTAATGTATTGCGTATAATTTCGAAAATTTCTTTTCAACACCTTTCAATCTCGATAAATAACAAACGAAGAAAAAAAAAAAAATAATCTGAAAAATAATTTCCATAATTGGATTGGGAAAAAAAAAAAACTTGAATGAATAAAATTGTTGAATAAAAATTCATTATTCCATATTAAATGTCAAAAAAAAAGAAAAAAAAAAAATATGAATTTAATGATGTAAAAGAAACCCTAGACAATATCCGTTACGTTTTTATCTTCTCTCTCTCCTTCACGCATACATTTTTTTTTTTTTTTTTTTTTACGTAATACAAATAATAATTATCCACGAGAATAATGTGTGAATCGATTCTCGTGACAGTAATAAAGTCAGGGCTTCACCTTGCAATGAAAATTTTTATCACACCTTTGTCTGCATCAAGTAAATATCCGTATAACAAATAAATTGTCAGTCGTAAAAAAATAACAAAAAAAAATTATATATATATAATAATAATAAATATAAATACATGAAAAAAAAATAATAGAGAAAATATTCACACATTAATAATAAATATGTGATGGATACCCATCACGTATAAAAGCGATTGAGACCTTCGAGTTGCAATATTTACCGGGAAATATATATTTTTTTTCTCTCCTTAATGATTAACTGCATTTACTATCAAACATCATCAGTTAATCTATCACATTCTGATAATGAATAATAAAATAAAAATATAAAAATATTATATATAATGAAAACTATTTTACGAAATATTGAAAATTATTTTCTCACATAAAAAAAATTAATAAAATTAAAAAAAAAAAAAAAAAAATCGAAGACTAATAATAAAATTCATTGAATAATCACGATATCACATTTTTCCACAGTATAAATAACGAAATAAATCAATTAAATAAAACATTCAATCAAATAATAAAAGTGTGTAATGTAAAAAAAATTTCACTACAGATAAAAACACAAAAAAAAAAAAAAAAAAAATTAAAAAAAAAACAATTATTGTACATAATAATTATCAAGCATTTTCTTATATCCATATCACAAACAAACGTGACAATTTATAATTCTTTGTTTCGCCATATAACAAATGGTACATACGTAATTCTATACAAATCGCCCTATTGATTCACATAGTATGCAAAGTATTTATATATATATATAACTATACAACATAACAATTACAACAGAACGTAGTTTGACTTCTGGTCTCTTTACGATATATAACCAATGGAAAAGAAAAAGAAAAAGAAAAAAAAAATATATATATATATATTGTGTATGGGTTATAATAGTGAAAATATGTCTATGGACGCATTATTATATGCAAGTACTACCGAGTAATTGACGGGCGCGTATAATAAGCGTTTGCCAACGTGCCAATCGGTCTTGTGGAATTGCACTCAATATGACCAACTGATCAATAGCAATCACTGAGTATAACAAGTAGCAAAGAAACTAACATATATAAAGTCGTTTCTCGCCCATCACTTTCACCGTTTTATTCGACTCGGTTCCAATTAATCGATTTTATCATAAAACCCAGCAATAACACGATTAAGACGAGACTCTCAATTCTGTTATACAATATATATATGTAATTTTCTTTGATAAAGCGAAAGTGAGTATCAAATAAAATGATCACTCAACAATGACCTTTTCAATTCGATTATTGGCCCGTGTGTCGTTACTCATAATCATAAAAATAATAATAATAAGGTCAGATATAATTATTCTTGTCTTGCTAATAAAATAAATTGATTATATTTATATATTTTATATTTTTTATATTTTTATTTAATTTAATATGATATTTTAAAATTTGTTCCACAGGAATGTCTTGCGAGTGTCACACGATTTTCCGCTAATAAACCACTGGGTTTACTGGTTTACCACGATTAGAATATACTCACGAATCAAATAACCTATATATGAATATATACTAATGTGTGAGTGGATTTATAATGCAACCGACCAACGTTCCAGTTGTGTTGATAGCAGTGACGGTGGTAGTGGCGGTCGGAATTTTTGTATACACTTTGTGTGTGTCTCCATCGAGACCGGTTGCGATCTTGTTTCAGATATATATATATATATAAACTAATCTACATGTACTGTACTCGAGTTAGAAATGAGGAGAAAAAACAAAAACAAAAGAGAAAAAAAAAAAAAAAAAACCAAGAGACAACCGGAAAGTAAACCACGATGTGTCTCGTGTAAACACGCAAATTTATTCGAATCATGTTAAGGTCGACAAATATTATCCACAACATAAAAATCATATTATACATAAATACACAAAATATAAAAAAATTATGTAAAAAGTATTATGTATAATTAATATAAATGAAAGATAATTAGTAGAGAGAAAAAAATTTAAAAAAAAAAAATAATAATAATAATAATAAAAAGATGAAAAATATAATTTTTATCATGATAAAAATTTTATTATTGTAATTATCCCGTGAGAATAAATAGTGAATAAAAGAAGGAAAAAAAAAAAAAAAAAAACATGATAATAAAAAAAATAAAAAAATATATAAATTCAATGATGGAGAAAGTCAAAGTGTGTAGTTAAATTGTCAAAGACTCTCTTTCTCTCTGTCACTCTCTTTAACGCATTCTCATCTCTAATTAAAAAATATTTAAACATAAAAAAAAAAATAATAATAATAATAATAATAATAATAATAAAATAAATTAAATGACATTAGAGAGAAAAGAAAAAAAAAAGAAATTTTCAAATACACTCTCGTTAAAGCTACGACGTGTTAATTAACAGTATAATTTTATCAATATAAATACATAACGAATAATAATAAATAATAAAAAAATAAAAATAAAAAAGGTAATAATAACAATAATTGATCGTCAAGTTTGCGATTGATATTCACCGTGCAGTCAAAACATTTCACCCGCACGACCACACCAATAGAAAGCGTTCAACTATTATAATTTGCACACGCGCCATACAATTCACATGTACATATAAATAAATAAAATAAATGTATGTATATAATGTATGTGGTACGCAGAGACTTTCTTCTACAGCAATTGCAATATATATTTTAACATTACGTATCTTATGCATTGGAATGAAGAACGCGATAGATCTCGTGCATATACCGATGACGATGATGACGATGATGATGATGATGATGATGATGATGATGATGATGGTGGTGGTAGTGGATGGTGGTGGCGTTATACCAATCACTTTGTTCGGTGCGTTTGTTGCCCAGTGCGATTTTCTCGCGCGCAAATACATAACGATTGAAAAAGTGTGAATAATACTTATCTACACATATTTATATACACATGTGTATGTGTATGTGTATGTGTATGTTTATATATATATGTGTGTATATATATATAAAAGTATTGGCTATAAGGAGAGACCAAGTGCCGACAATATACGTACGGTTGTTATGCCGTCAGATAATCGTATACGCACTGCCTCAGACACAGCACCTATTTCACTATAACAAGCCGCTACATTAATTCTCTTTTACTTCTATTCCTACATTCCTATATATATATATATATATATAATTTATTCATGTATACACTGGCGTTTTGTTTGAAAAATTTTCATGTCGAATTTTCCTACGTTCAATATCAATTGACAATTTATCCAAGTAAACTATTTGTAATTGCCCTTTTTTTTTTTTTTTTATGATATAACATTTGAAAATTAATGTTAATTTTGTGGAATAATGGTAAAAAAAAAATTAATTAGACTATTATTTATTATTTTATTTTATTTATTTATTTATTATTTATTATTTTTTTTTTTCATGACGTAAATATTTTAATATCCCCAATTAGAATATATATTTATATAATAATACATATATGTATATATTTGATAATGTAAAGTTTATTTGTCATAAACAATGAAAATAATTTTTTTTATTCATTCCCGACATTGACAATAGACGACAAACAATAGAATGATTTGTATAATCACGTGATAAATTCAATTACTATTCAACGTAATCAATTCAATCATCGTCTCTAAGCAATTGCTATACATACATATATACAAGTATAATACATATATAGATATGTATATATACATTATATATGATGTATTGCATTTATGGTGTAAGTGCCAATGTATAATATCAAAGTGTTGGCAATATATCATGTAAATATAAATATATTTTAACGTTGACGCACGGGTTATGCAGATATATAATGACTATCCTTACGTATATCCACGGTCAAACTGTAGGTACATTAATCTACAACAGCCAACAACAACGTTGTGATGATGATGATGATGATGATGATGGCAACAACAACGACGGCGACCACGTTGTTCTTGTTTTTACTTAATAATTTTAAACACACACTACCCATTCTCGAGGACATTTGAATGATAAATAGACACGAGAAAATTATTTTCGTTGAGTGTGTAAGATTAAAAGAAATGAAATAGCCAAAAAAAAAAAAAACATTTTTTAAAAAATAAATGTGCTGATAATAATAAATGAGTAAATGAGTAAGAGTAAATGAAAATAATAATAAACGATTGAAACAAAATTGAAAATAAAACAAATACACATCTCAAAAATTCCACAGTCCTATTGTATTATGTATATAATATTCTCTCAAAGATTGATAGTAATAAAGAAAAAAAAAGAAGAGATAAAAATATATATATATATATATTTATATTCACCGTGAGTTGAGTCTTGTCAGGGGCAATCGCTGTAATCTCGATGGGTTTTGGTTCTGGATGATTTGTCCTTTGTAAAAAAGCAGCTGGCACTTTAGCCACCATTGACAATCTCCTGGTGAGACGTCTTCCCAATTCTGCACGTCGTCGTACTCTAACTCGCGGTGCTGTTCCTTTGTAACCACTGAAATCCATTCTCAATGACATCACTGTTATCTTCTTGTCTTCCTTTATTTTTTTTCTTCTTTTTTTTCACTTCGTTTTATTTCTATTTTTTTTTTTTTTTCTTCTTTTAAATTGAATTATTACCAATTTCAAAACACTTTTTAATCCTCACACCAACACTTAGACACTTTTTTTTTTTTTTTTTTTCAATAATTTATGATTATATCAAAATGTCTTGTCATACAATGACTTTTAGCAATTTTAAAATGTCAATTGATATGTTATCACGACAACGTTTAATATCCCACACAATTTGTTCACCCATTTACACCAACTAATCCTCTTACTCTCTTTTTCCCCCTTTTTTTTTTTCAACGATTTTTATTTTTGTTTGTCTCTTTATGAGAATGAGGTAGAAGTTCATTAGTATGTATAAAGAAAATTATCAGAGACTCCCACGCACGCAAAACAATTTAATTCAACTGTTCAACTGAAGTAGATGTACGAGTACTAGATATCGACACTTGTGTGTCTCTCACGTTGTCGTTAAATCGATCGTGACCCACTTTGAATTTCTCGCACTGGCTAGTTTCTCATTTGTACAACGACCGGCTTAGGAGAATTTTCGATCAAAAACCATCTCGAAGACGGATGACGAGAAGATGAAGAGAAACCTTCTTCTCTGTTTAAACGTAGACCGCAGAGTGATGACCGTAACGTCTTTTATACTCGACACAATATTTTACTCCTTCTCTCTTTAAACAAACTCCACCTTCGTTATAGACAATACTCCGATTATTAAAATTGCGTAAATCGAACAAAAAAAAAAAAATAATAAAATAAAATAAAATAAAAAAATAATAAAACAAGAGAGAAACACAATATCAATATGTATTGGCAATTTGGCACTGCCAATTGTGTAGACGCGTATGATTTATTCGTTCTCCATCACGATATCAAGTTGGACCATGCAGGTACATCTGGTTGCGCGTCGCGGAAATATTGGAATTTACTCTCACTTCTTGTCACGAGAGGAGCATCGTACTCGCGAGACTCGTCGACACACAAACGCGCGTGTGGAATTACGTGCATGACTGTAAACACGGTCGTAGGTAGGAACCAAACACATACACATGTATTATATACTCGTACGCGTGGATATCACATGGCTTTGTAACTTTGACTGAGTCACGAACAAAATTGAACTCTTTAAATTTATATACGCATCAATATACATTGATGTTTACATTTTTCTTTTGCTCGCTTTGTTTTTCTTTGTTGAATTACTTTCGTCTCAGACCTGTACGATTCCACGAAAAATATTTCAAACTTTCGAAGAGACACACATGCGTGAACACAAATATTTCAAGAATAATACGGGATTATTTTGTTGTACTTGATGTTAATAATTCAATTATTTTTCAATGATAGCACTTTGCCTTTGATTTCCAGTTATAAATTTTCTTCTCTTTCACAGTATCTACACTGATAGTTTATTATCATTATCATAATATTTTTTTTTTGTTTTTGTTTAATATGTTCATTTGTGTGTTTTGTGGAATCAGTCTAGAATTTTTTTTTTTTTTTTTTTTTTCGTTTGAAAAACTTGGATATTCGTGAACTTCTAATTCTTATTAGTCTTCAATGTGTAGTTGAAAAAATTTACTTTAATTTCCACTTTCTGTTTGGATAAAAATACAAATATCAAAAATTAATTGTGATATTCATAATAAATATTGATTTAATTAAAAATATATATGCAGATTATACCAGATGAAAAGTTAACAAGTAAATTATTCCACTGTCGAAATTCAACAATGTATACTGACAGATCAATATATATTATTTTTAGCAATAATTATATTATTGTTAAACAATTATCCACCACTTATAATGATAATGAAACCTTCTTCGTATCGTAATCTATTACTTAATTGCGGGATTACCTACTTGACCAGAATAAAAGAAGATTTCATCGATGTACTTCAACGTGTCGTTGATCGTGAATTAAGAATAAAATAATGAAAGACAGAGTTCAGCATCAGTTTAGAGCTGCCGTACTGTTGGCTTGGCGCGCGTAGACTGAAAATTGAATCGTTCGACCTCCCGGCGTTTAGCCATCCAGGGGACCAGCACAGTGTGGGTTCGTCTGATCATTGAATGAAATATCAAATATTATATTCAATTTTATGACAGTATTAATCAAGTATTGTATAAAATTAATCGAGTTTTTTACCTACGAGTATTTTTTTATTTAAAAAATGGATTAATTACCGTATATTGTTGGAGATGAAATGAGGGAGACCTTGAATGCTCGGAGATCGCAGCCGTTACGATGCGCAGTAAGTAGATAATGGATGCGCACACAGTGGCGCTAATTTTGAATTATAAAATGACGCCTGGGATGTTTTTTCGAAATATGAGATAGAAAATATAAAATTATGATTGATAAAATTTTATATCAATTAATTAAATTATTTCTCATGATTTCCATATGTTCAACTGTCCATGGAAATTTAATTAATTAAAATTAATCGTGTCTAAATACACAATTCGTATTTCAATTGGTAACACTGATTTTATTATTATTATTATATATATATGACAGCACTGCACATAACCTCATGAAATTTTGACGTTCTAATTAATAGAATATATGAGAAATATATGATAAATATTATACAAGATTAAATATATTAGGTAATTTGAATAATGGATAAATTTTTGAGGAAAGCATTATCCACGGGACGTATTTTATCATACAGATCATTTAATCATGGTTGTCAATGTCCCAAGTAAGTGAATTATTCAATTTATGAAACCGGTTAAATTGTTGAAGAAAGAATATTGAATAAACAATTTAACAATAAGTGTTTGTTTTTATTTTAGAGTAATTAAGACAAATTATCGTCAATTGCATTGTATTTACAAAAATCCTGATGCAAGATGTTGTCTTCAAATGTATCAAGACAAATTTTTGACTGTTCAGAAACGTCACATGTTTATTCAAACTCAAGATACCCCAAATCCAAATAGTTTGAAATTTTTACCTGGTGTTGCTGTATTAGATGTTGGACATACAAAAGATTTCCCAACTGTCAGTGAGAGTTACTGTTCACCATTAGCTAAAATGTTATTTCGAATTGAAGGTGTAAAATCGGTATTTTTTGGTTCGGATTTCATTACAATAACAAAAATTGATGAGGATGTAGATTGGAGCTTGCTGAAACCTGAAGTGTTTGCAACAATAATGGATTTTTTTGCAACTGGTTTACCTATATTAACAGAATCAAAACCATCATCTGACACTCGTAATTATCTTAATTAAATAATTTCCCTGACTATATCGATAAAATTAATATATCCAAATGCTTACAGAAATTAGTGAAGACGACGATGAAATTGTTCAAATGATTAAGGAACTTCTTGATACACGGATTCGTCCAACTGTTCAAGAAGACGGTGGTGACATCGTATTTATGGTATAGAATTAATTTAAACATATGAAATAAATATAAGTTATAATATATTTGTTATTTTTAATTATACACAGGGATTTGAAAATGGAATTGTAAAATTAAAGATGCAAGGCTCGTGTACAAGTTGTCCAAGCTCAGTGGTGACATTAAAGAATGGCGTACAAAATATGATGCAATTTTACATACCTGAAGTGCTTGGTGTTGAACAAGTTGAGGATGTAACTGATAAAGTTGCCAAAGAACAATTTGAAAAGCTTGAACAACAATTAAACACCAATTCAGAAACCCAAAAGTGAAAAATTATAACTTTGATTCAAAATATTTATAATAAATACTTATGTAATATAATTGTAATATACACATACAAGGAACTTATTATCTATGAATATTAATAAATTAATAAATTTTAAGACATATTATTTATCGTTTAAATTTTTTTTTTCTTTACTCTTCAGTCATTTACATGTGTTTAACGGCTTGTTACAGACACTTGCCAAACACGAATAGTATTATCGGAATATCCAGCAAATAATGTTTGTCCATCGGTTGACCATGCAAGCGATAAACATTGTGGAGGTTCAGCTTTGCTCGTGGCAGAGACAACTTCGGGTTTGAGTTCTTCAACCATTTCTTTGCTTTCAAGATCCCAGATCTTGATCCATGGCCCAAAGGCAGCGCAGAGCCAGTAACGATTTGGGCTGAAGCACAATGCGGTAATGATATCATTGTGGTCGAGTGTATACAGGTGTTTGCCGTCATTCAAATCCCAGAGCAGAGCTTTGCAGTCCTAATAAAAAACAACGAAAAAATTAGTAAATGTTCTCGGCAAAATATTTAATATGAATAAATTTTAAATAATTTTTCAGTCCCATATCCGCAATACACTCATGGACATCGTTAGTATTAAAAAGTTTGCATCATTTTCAGTTTTAAATGAATTTCATAAATATATAAAATTTATATTTTTAATATAATAAATTACCTTGCCACCAGATGCACAAAGAGAACCGTCTGGCGAAACTGTCACGGTATTAAGATAACCAGTATGACCATGATGGTTTATCTTCAAACGACAATTGGTCAAATTCCAAACCTTGACAACTTTGTCCCAACCAGCGGATACGATAATTGGATTAGTATGATTCGGCGAAAAACGAACGCAGCTCACCCAGTCACTATGACCTTCATCCTGAATTGTGTATTTACACTCGGCAAGTGTGTTCCACAATTTGATAGTTTTGTCCCGTGAGCCAGATACGATTTGACGATTATCAACGGAGAAAGCCACACTCAATACGTCCTATATATGAGGAATGAAAAAAAAAAATTTTTACGCTGTATAATTATGTCAAGTTTACATTGAATTAATTATTTCCCAGGACAGTAGGAAAAATCCATCCAATACTCACGGCACCGATGACATGGCTTTGTCGCCAGCCTCTTCTATGTATTTATAATTAAAAAAAAATATATAAAAAAAAAGCTTCAGTATTTTTTTAATGGTGCCAAACGTATCATGGTGAGTTTATATGGAGTGTAGAGAGAAACTCTGAGTTGTATTCCAACAATTTTCGCTGCAACTCATTAATTCTCTTTAAATCAAAGGGAAGAAAAAAATCACACCTTAGTATGGTCTTCAAAACGTCTTGTTGTACGTCCAGCAGCGAGATCCCACAAACGTAGAGTCTTATCCCAGGATCCAGAAAGAGCATAGTTACCATCCGAAGACAAGACAACATCGCTGATGAAGTGGGAGTGACCGTACAAACGTTTTTGTGGTACTCCATAATTTGTTTCATCACGAGTAAGTTTCCACACGATCAAAGTCTTATCTTAAAAAAAAATATGATATTAATAATGAAAAATGTGATTGGAATAATATGAGTGCTACAGCGGCATTGTAACTTACCACGTGAAGACGATAAAATAATATCGGGATATTTGGGGTTTGTGGCAATTTGGGTGACCCAGCCATTGTGCCCACGTAGCGTACCCTTCAATTGGAGTGTTTCACTCATTTTGCTTTAGAATATTACACGTTTAATCGTTGGATGGAAGTGGATTCGCACCAACGACCCTCTCGCAACCAAGTATAAATGGAAAAGACCGAAGAGGAAACAGCCAACTGGTGATCTGGTGTATGGAAAAGGAAATGCTAGATATTGATCCGCAGCGCCATCATACCTACATCCGCATACTTGGCGCCAAATTTATTGTAAACTTGAATATAAGAATGCGAGCAATTTCAAATATATGCATCGAAATTCTTCAGTCAATAAGTGGATATCCAAGTAAAACAGAGCATTTTTTATTTGATATTTCGTAATAATTTGGACTTTGTTTAACCTATAACCCTATCTTATACCGAGCAGTTTTAAACATACATTTGTAATCATACTTTTGTTTTTCAATCAATATTATTTCAACATGACAACTGTTATCATATATACAATATATATGTTTGCCATTTCATATAATTTATTATTAAAATATATCCGTGATAGAAACTTTCTCCAACAGTATATATGGACTTTACATAACCTCAATTCGTGAAGACGTTTATCCCAGTCGGAACATCAAAGAAGGTCACCAACCTTCAACCATGGATGAAGACGCGTGGTATGCATTTGGCAAGCGTGACAGTACGAGCTGAACAGCCAACGAGGCACAGTATTCGAATATTGGAGCTCTGTTCGCTTTCTAAATTGCTGACAGAAAGGAATTTTGAATACAAAAATATTTACGAAATATTGACGCAATATGGAAAAAAATGAAAAAAATCTTGAATTTATTTGCAAGAGTCTTTTTGCTGGAGGTAAGTATTTATTTTCTTTTTTTTTTTTTTTTTTTTTTTACTATAAGTTTTAATTGATATTGTGATCTAAAAACATCGGATTTTGTATTTGGTGTATTTGTATTTTCTGCAACGCAAATCATCTAAAATAGACACAACAAATTGTATACTGAATTTAATTCAGGATTAAAAATGCGTCCTAAAATAGTATTATGTTCATTTATTCTATCACGAATTTTACTGCTATGATCAATCAGAATTGTTTTTTTAATTATAAAATTATATTTTTCTTCAGGTATTGCTGGAATGTGCTCAAAAACTACAGTTGCTCCTTTAGACAGAATTAAAATATTATTACAAGCTCACAACAATCATTATAAACATTTTGGTAAAATAATTTATAAAAAAATTAAGATATTAATGATACATCGACAATTAACACAGAGTAAAATTTTATTTCAGGTGTATTTACTGGCATGAAAGAAATAACAAAGCGTGAAAATATTTTCGCTCTATATAAAGGAAACTTTGCACAAATGATTAGAATATTTCCATATGCAGCAATTCAATATACTTCATTTGAAATATATAAAAAAGTAAAGTCCTGTACGATTTATATTACAATATAAATACAAAATAATTTTACTCATTTCACATTTAAATATTGAATTTTTTTGAACAGTATTTAGGAAATGTTTACAGTACAAATTCACATATTGATAAGTTTATTGCTGGATCATCTGCTGGTGTAACAGCGGTGACATTAACTTATCCGCTAGATACTATCAGAGCGAGATTAGCATTCCAAATCTCTGGCGAACACGTATATACTGGTGTTATACACACAGCAGTATCCATTTTTAAAGATGTAAGCAGTTTTTGTTGTTGTTGTTGTTGTTGTTGTTGTATTAGCTTAACAAAGCAAAAATACCTACTTGAACATCGTACTATCTCATATTTGTTATTCCAATAATTATAAATTTGTAGGAAGGTGGATTTGTCGCATTGTATCGTGGATTTTGGCCGACTATTTTTGGTATGATTCCATACGCAGGATTATCATTTTATTCATTTGAGTATCTAAAATATTTTTGTATGAAATATGCACCACAATATTCATGTGACGATTGTACAAGAAATACTGGTAAGTTATAACACAAATTTTTTTTCCACGTTATAAATCCAATTTCAATTATATATATCTAATTATTGATTATTATTGTTGTTAATTGGCCAAAAATTTCAAAATATATTTATATCTACTAAATCCAATACCTTTAGACACATTTATATCCACTCCCACAAACACACTCACACCCACACACACAGAGATAGAATAAAAAATAAAATGCGAAAAAAATATTGATAGAGAAACAAAAAAAAATAAATAAATACACTTGTTTTGTTTATAAACAGGAGGTCTTGTTTTAACGTTACCAGCAAAATTACTCTGTGGGGGAATTGCAGGAGCGGTAGCGCAAAGCTTCTCTTATCCACTAGACGTCACCAGAAGACGAATGCAATTAGCCATGATGAATCCCGCTACACATAAATATGGGTAAATAATATTAATAGTGAATAATATAATTGGTAATGATACATTTTGTATCGTATACAGTCGTAATAATTAATAATTTTATGTGATAATATTAACAGTTCGGGAATGCTATTGACAATTAAATTGATCTATAGAGAAAATGGAATCATCAAGGGATTATACCGTGGAATGAGTATTAATTATGTACGAGCAATCCCTATGGTATCCGTCAGTTTTACAACTTATGAACTCATGAAACAAATGTTGAATCTTGATACAGGAATAAAAATATCATAATTGTGATAGCGTATACTGATCATTTGTTTAATCATTAGATAAACTTGTTTGATCAAGCTTATCATTCTAATGTAATATATAAAATAGTATTTGGAAAAAAAAAAAAACAAATAAATATAGGGAATTTTTGTTCAAAACATTTATCGTTTCCCATTAGAATGAATATTATTTGTTAAAAGTTATCTAGCACGTAAAATTTATAACGAGCTAAGAGATAGTGAAAATTCATTTGTATAATTAATATCCATCGTAGGTATGAGATTGAATTGTAAAAATGAAGCCATGAATTTGTGTAAGATACAGTAGACTGATAGTTTAACAACACATTCTTAAAATGGCAATATATTTATCTATATGAATTCGTACAAAATGTATTTTTAATAACGATGATTGAAGAAGAATGTATTTTTTCTGATATTGATATTATTTATGAAAAAAAAAAAATAAATATATATATATACGATTTTAAATTATCAATAAATGTTTTGTTAATATAAAATTAATGTGCATTACTTATTTGTAACTGAATTAAAAGATATTGGATATAAAAAACATATGCAAGTATTTTATCAAGTTGTCGGTTACGATTTATTTTCTAAACTAATAATAATTATGGAAATGAAATTAAGGAATATAATGAATAATATGAATGTTCGCTTGATAAATACATGAGCTTGTTGCAGTTATTCATAAAAAATAAATGTATATTGTAATGTGATGACAAATTATTGTTTGAAAAATGATATTGCGACTCAATGAAAAATTTTCAAATGAATACGAAAATTCACAGTGACATTGCGACAAAATCAATATTATTGTTTAAATTATTTTCATATATATACACACACATATATATGTACGTATGTATGCTCGTTCAAAATATTAACAAGCAATCGAGAGAAAATTTGAAAAACAAAAAAAAAAACAAAAAAAAAAATGTTTCAATCAAACTTTTTGAATTTCCAAAGAATACGTTGATTAAAATGTGATTAAAATCAATCATAATATTTATACGCAAAGTGAAAATAATTGAATAATAATACAATAAATAGAGTAAATATAAAATTATTTATACATTAAAATCTATATATCCATTAATGTAGTATGGAATATAGTCCATTTTTTATTTTGTTTGTATTTTTCTTTCTTGCATACGAAAAACTCATTCTTATATCAATATGATTCAACAATTATGTGTAGATTGTAATACATAAAATTAAAAAAAAAAAAAACAATGTTCAGTTTGTATCATCATTTTGTAATGTAGACGATATCTGATATTACTTGACGTTGGATAGAGAGGAGGGGAGGAGAGAGAGAGAAAGAGAGGGGGATCCTGCAGAATTCCTATGTTATAATTAATTTACAATTTGCTACGATACGCATCTACACACATTTCACGTTGTTCACCTCAATTCTCCGGTAATAACCTATATATTGAAGCCACTCTAGGAGCACTAATGTAGTTAATAATTATGCATGCTTACGCTTATAAATACATCTCTCTATTATAATTTCCAATGTTTCTGTTGTTCATAACGCCAATATTTTATTTTTCTGTTTCAATTTATTTGTTTTATCGTTTTCTTCTTCTTCTTCATCTTCATCTTCTTATTCTTCCTTTTCTTCATCTTCATGATCTTCTTTTTCTATTTCATTTTTATGAATAACTTGACACAATACAACAAGTTAATTTGGCTTGCATTACATATTTTTTTATTTTCCAGAAGCATCAGTTTTATACTTATTAGTAAAAAGATCGTCAATATCATTAAGGACAATTTTATTTCATCTTTTTTTGTTTTGTTTTAAATTATTATTATCCTTTTTTGTTTTTAATTATTGTAGACGTGTGGTTTTGTTTTTTTTTTTTGTTTTATTTAGCTCGTCAGGGTTTGATGCAAAAGTAAGTTTTTTTTGTTTTTGTTCAATTTATGTTTCAATTTTATTATTATTATTTTCTTTGCATAATTGAAATTTTGTACGGAAATATGATTGAATGATAGAATATAAAAGATAATTAAATAATTATTGATATGACATAGGCGAATAAGAATGGAAGTGCAATGATTTCGTAGTGTCCAAACAGAGCTCGTAACTTTAATATTGATGATCGTGGTCCGCAATAGCTCTGCTGTTCAATCTACAATAGTAAATCGGTAAAAATACCAATCTTACAATTATTAGTGTTCTCTTTTTTCTTCTTTTTTTGTTTTGTTTTGAGAAGTGATTTGTTGGTTTTTCAATGATTTTACTAAGTAATATACAAAACTCATGATAATTTAATAGTATGGGGTCGATTTACTATTGCATCAATCCTCATTATTTTTTTATTTTTATTTTTCATATGCTTATTGTTCAATTGAAACATTTTATCTTTTTTTTTTATTTTATTTTTTTTTTTATATTAACGCTTACACAAATGACGCGGGCTCGATGAAAAGTTATACAAGTCATAGATAATTCAGTTTTCATTGTACGAGCTGGCACGTGAGCACATACCATACACACAATCACCAAGTAATAACAGCATCTTCAATTTATCTTTTCATCTTGTTTTCATCCGTATTATTTTCAAGGTGATTCCAAAAATAAACAAACTGTTATTCAAAAGTTTGAAAGAATTTAGTAGTTTATTTGTAATACGTTATGTAAGTTTGATATTAATATACGAACTGTACTGTTTTTGTTTCATATTTATCATTTGTATTTGGATTTGCTAATTTTTTTTCCTTTCTTATTTAAATGAAAAATACAAATGACTAATTGTAACTTAAATAATGTCAATGTAAGTTGATTAATTTAAATCGAAATTTGTGTACATTATTGTTGTTTATGTACGTGTACATTTAAACGTCTAAAAGACTACGTATTTTGTGTGAAAAGAAGAACGCAATTGTACACGGGCGGGTGTGATAATCGCTTGAAGAAACACTGTAAAGTGAGCCATGATACAATACTTGGGACCTATATATAACGTATAAGAATTGTTTTGGTGTCTCACACGCATGACGATGTTCATACAGAATATGTTATGTGGCATCACTATAAAGCCAGCATCGTTCCGTTCTCCTACCTTAAAATCTATCTCCCTCAAGTTGGACATCTTACAAGAAATAATCTGGTGTCCGCCTGGTGACATGTGGCTCACCACGTCTCGGTGCTGGATCGAACTGAAGGCTAAAAACACAAATAAATAAATATATAAATAATATTATTTTCAAATTTTAAATACGTTAGAAATTTCATATTTTATTTTTAGTATCAACTTACAATGAATATTTCAAAGCATCATCCAGCTCCATAATCGCAGCTTGATTTCCACAACGATAACAGTAGTTGGGAGCAGAGAATATTGTCACAACATTACGATCATGACACCTGTAATATTTAATTGATTATTGATTATTATTAATTTATCCGAAAATGAAAATTCAAGGAATAAGTAATAAAGGTGTTATAATATTTTGTAATTCGTACCAATTATAGCCTTCCATTACAAGCTGGTGAGCTCGCGAGACAAGGGTCAAGCCATTCGAATGATTGAATGTTTCAGATATGTCTTGTCCAAAAGTATATCCTGCACCACGTGGAGAAATTCCCCATCCTCCTCGATCATCAGGATCTGACCATAGTAGATCGCACATTGGTCCCTACAATTCAAATTAGCAGTTTAAGCATTTAAATTATTATAAAAAAAATTGAACAAAAAAAAAATATATATATACCTCATGTGGTACTTCTTGTAGACGATCCAATGCACGAATGTGATCCAAACTATCAATGGAAGGTGAAAGACCACCGTGCAAACAGAAGATTTGACCATCAACTAGGGCCGTCAAGGGCAGGTAATCGAATAAATCGGTAAAAAATTTCCAGACATTGGCATTTCCATATTTTCGTAAACACTCATCGTAAAATCCATAAACTTGTGTGATTTGTCTTGATTCGTGGTTCCCTCTCAAAATAGTTATTCTTTCTCGATACCTCACCTAAATATATATTCTTATTTATTATATTATATCACTGGGTGTTATAATATTTAAATATAAAATAAATCATTATGAATCATACACGATGTTCATTCAAATTAAAATTACCTTTAATGCCACCAAGAGAGTTACAGTTTCAACAGAGTAATATCCTCTGTCAACATAGTCACCCATAAATAGATAGTTTGTATCTGGTGATTTTCCACCTATTCTGAACAATTCCATCAAATCATGGAATTGTCCATGTACATCGCCACACACAGTTACTGGACATTTTACTTCTTGGACATTCGATTCTTTTGTTAAAATTTCCTTAGCCTGAAAACAGCAAAATTTATATATTAAAAATTATATTTAATTCATAACAATCTTAAATGATTCATATGATACATTCAATTTATATTGCCTCGGGGATAATAACAGCAAAAAGCAAAAGTTTGTTTTATATGACGACTTGTTGATTAGATATGAAATTATATCTATACACAGATAATAATCGTTACTCATGACATATTTGCAAATTTTTTTTTCTTCTGTTTCGTTAATTTTTTTATTTATTATATGAATGGACTTTGTATATGTTGTCCACACAAATCCTTTGTCAATTTATAATTAACTGATGGTATTTGCATCTACTAACCACGTGACCGATTATTGATTTTATTTTTTTATTTTTTCTACTCATGACAAAATATCTTTTTCTTCTTCTCTTTAATTAATATTAACTTTTTAATATGAATTTTCAATTCGTATCAGATAAAGTCACTCAGCACATAATAAATGAATCATTAAAAAAAAACAACAACAATATATTTTTTGAATCCGACACAAAAAAACATATTCAGTAATCAAATTTACATTAATAATTAATCAATAAGTCTACTACAGACATTGAGTATTTAATTTTCACCTGTTACAATGTCAATAAGTTTATTCATGATGTCTTTCATAATTAAATGAAGAGAAAAACCAACCAATACATAGTTTTTCTTTAATTCACATAATCATATTCAAGATATAAATCAAAAAATGTCTATAAAAAATGCGTAGACGATAAAATTATTAAAAATTCGTTTTATATACACGTATGAGTCACGCTCATCGAAAAAATATTTATGTATATGTATGGATATATGTATAATATATACGTATATAGATGATGAAATAATATTTAAAAAAAAATAATTGTATTGTCATAGTAGAGACGAACTTTTATATAATTGAATCAACAACATAAAGTTTTGTTTTTTTTTTTCCATCTCTTGCACTCTCATTCTTTTTCAACCCTAGTAGTATCTCTTTGATGCATGGTAACAATCAATTTTATATGACATGCCGCCCAATGCTAACTCCTATCTGAAGTTGATTATGTGATAAAGTGCGTACTCAATGGAGAGTCATGTGTATCATAAAATGAAAATTTTAAAATAACTATATGATATACAAGATATTATATAATTGATATTGAAATAATTGTATGGATATAAAGTAGATAATTATAACGTATATACCTTGTCGCAAAGAGCTTTTACTTGGCTTTCTGTCAGTTGTTTGCAGTCATTTAACTGTTCTATCCACTGGTCAAGCTCCTTCAGTGATGCTTTATCCTCCATTTCAAGGATCTAAATAACGTTTTATTATGAATCAAACACTCAGCACATACAATAAAGAATACCGGGTGGATATATATCAATTAATTAAATCATCAGATATTAAATCAGAAGCCACCCAACACACAATATCTCGATTGAGGTACACTCTCACAAAATGGCCGAATTTAAGAGTACTGTCGATGACGTCATACAAAGTTCCTGATGCGTGCGCGAACACCGGAGCATCGTTGGCCAATTATAAAGCGTCTTTATTTCGAATAAACTAATCCCGACATTGCCGACATGTTGCCACTCTCGACTAACCTTACCTCACTCAAAATGGGGGGAAAAAAAAATGATAAAATTGTCCGTGAATTTTTTTTTTTTTTTTTTTTCATCCGTACTAAATAAATCATAAATTATATTCTATATATATATATACATAAATTAAATTATTGTCATCACAATTTCCATTTATATACATATATATATACATGTGTATATTGTATCTATAAATGGATACGAGCTAAGATATTTTTGTTTATTGCCAAGTATAAAAAAAATTCTAGTTCAGTTTTCAGTTACTGGCGCGATTTTAATTCCGCGCCATCTTTTTAAGTTTCATCGCAATTTGAATTTTTACGGTTGTTCATAAAATGTTATTTATATTTTATCGTCTGCACTTTGAATTGGTAAGTCATGTATATTTTTATATATGTATGATAAATTATATTGCTATTAAATTTTTGTGATAAAAGAATATCAGTTGAGAATAATAATTATCACATCATACATTGATCAACGAATATATTTCATTGTGGCATGTGTAAGTGTTCTTGAGAAAAAAAAAATGTCACTCAAATTCTTGAGCTTGTATATTTAGTACACAAACAGGTTTCGTAGTGATATCAACCTTGGCCATGCTTCCTTCACTAATTTCAGTCTCATGGTCTTTCGATGATTTATATAAGAAATTGATTTGCAATCAAAGTGGATTGAATAACATCACATACATTCATGATAATATAATATATTTTTAATAATTCAAATTGTGCCAATTAAAACTGTTACATCTTTCCCATTTGCTTTTTTATATTTTTCATATCGATGATACATTAGTACTAGTGATTATAATACAAGATAAAACTAGATTGGACAATTGGTTTACGTTTAAAATCGTGTAAACACTAGGATTTTACAGATGTTTTTAATTAATAATAGACATTAAGTGCAAATATGTGTGAATTGAGAAAATTAGAGTATCATTTGTATGTGAACATTTATAAAAATTATGTCTATATAATCATTGATTATTCATGGAAAAATCCATGGCTCCTTCAATATTTAACATTGAAACTTAATATAGGAAGTATATTGATTTCATTGAATATTCGAGTGTGTAAATATTTTTTGTATTCAATGTTTGGCAGAGAAAACACAAATATAAAATTGAAAATAAAGTCTACTGTTAGTTACTTTTCAATATCATTTCTCAAAAAATACAACAAACAAATAAAAATAATGTTCAATTACTGTTTGTAAATATGAAGTTTACGATGTTTGTTTGCATAAAGTTCCATCTAATTGGACCAGCCATGGTAATAGTAGTTTCATTTTTCTTCGGTAATTCGAATCTTTAGAGATGGGATTGAATTCAAGATACACTGTCTGAAGTTTTTTGTTTTCAGGTAAACTTGAAATTGCATTCCAGTCTTCTATTTCATTGTTGTTTATCTGTAATGAGGAAGTGGATTAATATTGATATTGTGTGTTATAGAGTTGAATTAAATATAATGATCCATATTGATATTTAAGAATTATTACCCAAAATTCTTCTAGAAATTCCAAATAACTCAAATTTGGTATGATTTTTAATTTATTTCTTGCCACATCTAACACAGTCAATTGTGTGAGTTGTTCTAAACCCTCGATACACGTGAGCCCATTCTCAGAAATATATAATTCTTTCAAATTAGTTAATGACTCCAAATTTTCAATCTTAGTCAAACGATTACATTGTAAACTGAGTATTTGTAAATTTGACAAGTGTCCAATATTTTCAATTTTTGAAATTTTATTTTTTCCCAAGTATAATCTTGTCAAATTTTCTAATCCATCTAAATTTTCAATCTTACGTATTTTATTATCACCCAATTCGAGACTGGTTAAATTCTTTAACTGTGAAAGATTTTCAATTTTTGATATTTTGTTTGATATTACATACAGTTTTTGCAAATTTGTTAAATTATCTAAATTTTCAATGGTTTTTATTCTGTTCCACGACAAATCTAATAATCTGAAACAAATAATTATATGTGTATATGAATAATTTGATTCACTGCATGGAATTATCAATAGATAATTTAAAAATTCTCACTCTAGCCGAGTTAATGCATCTAAATTTTCAATTTTAGTTATTTGATTATCAGCCAATTCCAATTCCACGAGGGTACTTAAGCTATCGAGATTTTCAATCTTATTAATTAAATTCCATGAAAAGGATAATCTTTGTATTTTAGTTAACTTTTCCAAGGTTTCCAATTTAGTTATTCTTGAATGATTGAAATCAAGCTCCTAGAAAACAATTCAATTCATGACGTAGTATACTCAATTATTGTAGAATCAATAACATAGAAAATTATAATATGTAATATATTTCACTAACTTCTGCGTCCCAATCAAGTATATGAATTGATCCGCATTCTTCATTGTAATAATCAGTTTTAGATTGTGGCTTTTCTGATTCTTCTTTTGTCTCATCTATAAACATATACAATTTCTTAATTTCATTACTAGACCATCATCAAAAATGAATTATAACTCATCTATTGCGATATTACCGATTACAACTGATTTTTCAATACAATCATCAACATTCTCCATACTACCAACAATTATTATTACAGAACAAAGTGTTAAATAATAAATTCGCAGTTTTTGTTTGTAAAACAGTAATTATTAATGAGTGATTGAAAACAAAAAAAAATTCTTTATATCCTAATAAGGATGTTTCTATGAATGTCACAAACATATTTTGGATTTTCATGAATTATTATCACAGTAAAATTAGAAATTCACATTCATATTCGATCAATGTAAACCAGCTCATAATTTTTTTCTTTCAACGCTGTTGGCTGCACTGTATATACAGTTGTGATTGCGCATTTTATCGCGCATTGTAAACAAAAAGTGATTGGTAATACTGAATTTAAAAAATAAATTTGAATTTATGAAAGTAACAAACTGTTGAGGTACAAATAATATTTTCATATTCAAATTCATATGCCAAATGATCATTATCATAAATTCAATTCTCAATTAAATTTCAATTCGATATCAAGTTAAACAGATTTTTGCACTTTTTTTTCTACAGTTGTTAAAAAAATATTTTCAACATATTCACACACACACACACACACATGCACACATATATATATAAAATAGTGCACGCTATGAGGAAGAAGAAATGTATTTAATGTCTGTCTAACGTGACAAGTCACCACACAACGATGAAGCAATATTTTACACGCATCATCGAACATTATTGCCAACCCGGCAGCGACAGTATTGAAAACAAAAAAAAAAAAAAAAGAAACAAAAAATAGACAGCTTGGAACTAATCAAGAAATCCTCTCTCGTTTCGGGAAATCAATCAACTCAAAGTTTAGAAAGTCGATGAAAAATTTAGAGCATTCACATTTTTATTTATCAATTGCCGTATATAAATAATCAAACAATTCACTATTACATTAAATTAAAATTTAAACATAAAAAAAAAGAAAAAAATAGAATATAAATAGTGAAATGAAAAGTGTCATGTATAAATATATTCATATATATATATATAATATAAATTGAAAGTATTTAAAATTTATGTATCAATCATCTTCGTTATCATTTATACAAATATTCACCAGGAAATTATATACTCAACTAGATTTACCGGATTTATAGGACCATTAAAAATGCAAGAATTATAAATGTAATAGCGTCGTGATCAAAGTCTGTTCAATAGAGTGCGGTTATGTCTTTCGTGTGCCAACACGACGCTCTCCTTTTAGGATAGCGCGTGCAGAAACCCGTATAGCAAAGGCTTTTTTTTCAGGAGTCGCGTCTCCTTTCATTTCAACGCATGGTCGCACACCCGTATCGACCCATAACACACCCACTAATCTCTAATCCGTTAGTATCTCTCACCGTGCGGCCAATTCACCGCCATATACTCGTACACTGTCTGGTGTATATCATTAACTCGCGTTGAGAGTGTAAGAAATATGCGCGACTAGTAGAAAGATAAAGAGAGCACGTGAAAGAATGAAGAGAGGGAGAATACGATAAACAAAAAAAGAGCTAAATGAGAGCAAGCGAGAAATATAATGAGCACTTGCCCGTGTGCAATCAAACATTTGGATACAAAAAAATATATATAATTGAGAAAAAAAAACAAACATCAAAAACAATAAGGAAAAATAATAAATCAAAACTATTTATTTAATAACATAAACATTACATTACATTATATTTATTTATTTATATTTGGTAAAATCAATTACGATAATTATCAATTAAATACGTTTGAAAATACGATAAATTTAATTACACAATATTTTCGTAATTCAATAGAACAATTATCAATCGTGTAATCCAATGATAGTAATAAAAAGGAAAAAACAAAAAAACAAAAAAAGAGGAAATAAATTTTATCTATGCGTGTATAATGGATATAATGAAGGGAAAAAAAAGAAGAGAAAAAAAAAAAAAAATTACAAAATAATTGTATGCAAAAAAAAAAAAAGAAATCATTTGTGTAATGATTATTATTTTTTTGTTTGTTTGTTTTGTATGTATTATTATAAATTTTTTTGTTACATGATGATTAATTTATCTATAGCGTGTGTTATATATTGTAGATAGAGAGTCACATTATGAAAACTGGATTGTTGTTGAAGCGATTGAATGGCCATTAGATATTGACCATATACTGCGATGGAGCTTCCGCTTGAGATTCTTGAAAAATTCCCACGATTTTTCTTGGGCGTGAGTGTGTGCGTTGAATTGCGTTTAATCGCGTCGCACTTTATAACCACATTATATACTTGTATTTACAATTATCAACGCTTTGCCCATAAAATATAGCGACTCACACTCGTGATCTTGTTTCGACATAATCTCGATTAATGTCAGGCCCTTCCCTCAGATATTTCCATTAATTCTCGCATCCAATAATCATACGATAATCTCATATACAATTACATATCTATGAAATAAATATATATATACATCTTAACAATATTATCTTCAATTAATAATAAATATTATGAATCAGAATAGTAAATAAAAAATTAAAACGTGAAATATAAAAATTTATATCGATTTTTTGTTTTTTTCAATTTTCAAGTCAACTCGTAATGAAAAAAAAAAAAAAAAATAATAAAATAAATAAATTCAATTTATACTTTGTCTAATTAATTTTAATTTTTTAAATGAATATATTTTCATATGTTCACACACACACATACACACACATTTATGTATATAATTTTCAATAGTTAGTCGTTCAGTAAGTTTAAAGCAAATGTCAAGGGATCGTCCTGATCAGGCAGGGGCCAAGTAGATAATCGCAGGAGTCGAAGCGCGGGAGTCTTGTGCGATCGATATAAGAGGACTTTTGCTCGCTACTTAACTATATTTATATATATATATATTCGTGAGTATGTGTCTGAAATACTTGGGTGAATGACGAAAAAATGTTATATCTCAGTTGGTTGCGACTTACATAAATGCGACCACGCCTTGTTCACCACCATCCATCCGGGCCAATGGTCGTGTCTTTTATTTATATACATCTATATATTCTGTACAGAGAACGTTTCATGATTTTCTTATAGCTGTGTATGTATTTATATCTACACGTACATATATATATATATATATATATATATGTATGTGTTTATTTTAAGTACATCAGAATACTCGACACAAAAGCCATACATAAATAAAACCAAGTGTTTTCCGGGCTTGCATGTGTGTAATATGTGTATATAATATATATATATATATGTAAGTATGTATGTGAGTATATGGCCTACGCTTCGACCTATCGATGATATTCATTTGATTTTCTCGTTTACATTTTTTTGTATTACGAGCTATTTTATTTTGCGTAGGTGTCACACACTGGGACATTAAAAGCAACGCGTATTTTAAATACTTTTATTTAATAGAGTAATAATTTTAATCTTTAAATTGTATTTAAATCTTTTTTTTTTGTTTGTTTTTGTTTAAATTAATAAAAAAGCGAATGAATAAATATAATAATGAGAAGAGAGTAAAGAAATTTCTTATTGACTGTAGAAATCTATTTATTTATTTATTTATTGTTATTATTATTATTATTTTTTTTTTTTGTGTTGAAGATTAAATTGTATTGATATTATTGGAGGGTCGAGTGAATCGTGATGTAGTAGTGAAACAAAGAAGAATAATAGAATTATTACAAATGGAAAATAATACTACATAGCAATTACATTATATTGAATGAGACGATACAGTAAATTCTTATTTCTCGTTGATAAATTGAAAAATAGTGTAATAGTGAAATTTCCTTTTTTTTTTCTTTTATTTATATATATATATATATAATTTTGATTTAATTCAACGGGAAAACGATTCAAACTATTGAAATAATAATAATAGTAATAATAAATGTAATTCAACGAATTGAAACAGAAGAAAAATCTGAATAACAATAAGAATTAAAGATTTTCTCATAAAATTAATTAATAACTCGTGGTAAAATAAAATTTTATCATATTTTTATAATTCGATCAAGATCAATATAAAAATATGAAATAAAATAAATAAAAACCTGTGTAATGTGAACTCGTGACGATAGGTGATTAATTATCGTATCAATTCACTTCATCTATACTTTCATCGTGTTGACATGATATTTTTCTTTTCTTTCATTTTTGGTACATTGCATATATACATATATATTTATTGAATGACGTTGGTTTGGGGCAATCGATCGGAATGCCAAGATCGAGATGCCAACGGCCTCGAACTGTATTTCCCCCTCGCCGTAATTTAAACCTCAATCGATCGATGAATTTAACGGCGTTTCGAAAGCGAAATTAAATTGTCTGTACAAACTTAAATTTATATATATACATATTATTGTTAAATACAAGGAGAAGTTACTTGTGATTCTATAGATATATCGTAATAATTGTAATATTCAATTGCCCACATTATTATTATTATTATTTTTTTTTTTTGTTTTGTTAAATCCCCTGAAATATGATAAAACTATGGAAAAAATATTTATAAAAATTTATCGTAAATTTATTGATTAATTTCATATTTATATAAAATAAATACACCCACGTAAATAATGATTTAATCATATATACACACACATATATATATATATATATATACAATATATTATTTATAGTTATATAATCGTGGACAAATGGGCTATTGAAAGTGTTTCACATTTGAACAAGAAATATATACGTTTTATAATCTGGATGAATCGACAGTATATGCAATTGTATATAATGAAATGAGTTAATATCCGTCCTTGAGTGTCAAATTAAAATGAGAATAATGTGATTGATATATGTGGCGACTGAGGAGCTTCCATTCTTGCATAGTTTATTATTATTATTATTATTATTATTATTATTATTATTATTATTATTATAAATATTATTATTATTTTTTTTTTCATTACACACGTGTACTTATAAATAGTTAAATAAAATATTTCAATTGAGAAATAATAATTGTTTCCAATAATTTTTTTTCATTCCTTGAGATATTAATATTATAATATTTTTTGGTATTTATTTGGAAAAAAAAAAAAAATCAATAAATAAATAAATAAATAAAACTTGACTCTTTTCCTTTTTTTTTTTTTTTTTTTTTCTTTTTACAACGTATGAAAACTCAACTTGTTTACCTTCTTCTCTTTATCGAAATAATTATCCACAATGTCGTGTGTACACACACACACACACACACACACATACTTGAATGCACTCTCAATGTATCTTAATCTTACATACTTTTAGTTTACTAAAATGGGCCTGATCTCATTTTGCCGTTACCATACAACGTATTCGTACACTTATAATAGGCTCATCGTTTAATTACACGCCTGCCACACACAATTCACATGTCAATTTGTCACAAATTTATCTCCAAAAACCACAAAAAAAAAAAAATAATAATAATAATAATAATAATAATTAAATAAATAAATAAATAAAGAAAAGAAAAGAAGATAAAAAAAATCATTACATTTTTTTCTTCTCTTCTGTTTACTTTATCCTTCTCATCACTGAAAAAACTTTCGAATAAAAAATAATAATAATAGTGAAAAAATATTGCGCAAATATTGTGTTTTCTTTATTTTTTATTTTTATTGTTATTAGGGTTAGATAGATCCATCAAGGGTGACGAGTAAAAATAAATAAAGCCGAATATATTTATATATAAAAAAAAAAACCATACAAATTTATTTTCAACCAAATTATCACAATAACGATATTAATAATAATAATAATAATAATAATAAGGATAATGATAATAGTGATAAATACTAAGAAAAAAAAATATATATATACCAACGACGGAATATAATCGTTCAATGTTGATTCGTGCGCGGGGATTTAAGAAGAGCGTGACTGCCCTTGGCCCAACACATTATATATATATACATGTGTATGTGTGTATTTATGTATTAAATTTAAGTATACCAGGCCAATTCAAGTGTTCATGTCCAGAGAAGTGAAATGTTGCGAAATTGGGCGCACTCCTCCTCATTTTACATGAGAAGTGTATAAGAAAGAGAGGCGATATTGTGTAGTGATCTCTCATGAGTGCCGGCAATTCGGTGCATCAATTATATCTCCCTTCCCTCTCTCTCTCTCTCTCTCTACCCTCTCAATTCCACGTCATCTTATGTTTTCATCCATTGACAACACATACTCGAATAATACCTGAGATATCGTCACTCCTCTTTCTCTTTGCTTTATATGGATTTTTTTATTTTGTTTATTTATTTTTTTTTTTTCCTTTCATTCATCTCCTGCCTCTCCCATTTTCTCACTCACTCGCTCTTTCACTATTTCTCTCTCTCTCTCTCTCTGACACTTTTAATTTTTTTTCCCTATTCTTTTTATTCAATAAAATAAATTAATATTTCATCAAATATTGAATTATGTTAAATTATATTTGTGTTTTTTTATTCGTCTATCATTTTATTTATGAATGATCGGGGAAACGGGTGATAAATCAGAGGTAAAAGATGAAATATTTCATGTTTTATCTAAAATTCATTGTTAACTCTGTCATCATTTCGTAAAAAAATTAAATCAATAATAGTAAATAAATTTTATTAATCGTGAGTTTGTAAAGTTGAAAAGAAATAAATTCATCTTATTTATTATTTATTTCATTATTTTTTTCTATTTTTATTTTGGATAAAATTCTCAAATGAGGTGGTAAATTCAACCATGTTAAATCAGAAAGTCCACTGACATTGTATATATATATATATATGTATAATAATTTTTATGTTGTATATCCGCGTACAAACTAAACACCTGGATGTCGCGATTTACGTTACACGATATGTGCGCCTTATTTTGTCTCAACACAACAACCACACGTATACACACGATGCAAACAAATACTGCGCATTATCTCACTACCGTAGCAATAAAGCAGACAATATAGAATATACAATAGTTCTAAAGAGCACAGTAAATATAATATAAAAAGAAAATAAAATAAACAAAAAACAAACGAAAAAATGTATAAAAATAAAAAATACAAAAAAAAAAAAAAAAACGTGAACGTGTGCGATGTAAACGATCGAGCGAGGAAGGAAATAATAAAATAAAATAAAACTACAATTCATTTACATTTATATATTTACGAATTTATATATGCTCGTTTATATATATATATATATATATATCATCCACTCTCTCGGTTGTTGTGGTGTACACGCAGGGTCGACCTCGCGCACCGTTCAATGCGATTGCGCAACTGCAACAACCGGCGATTTAGTGCATCATTTTATTTTTATATTTCGTTTTCACTCTCCTTTTTTTTTTTTTTTTTTTTTCTTTCTTCATTATTCCTCTTCATCGCCTTCCTCTTCAGATACACACACACACACACACACACATACACATACATAAATATTAACCGGATAAATACGACATGTGTCGTAAAGGGAAAAATGTCTGTAATACACAGACAACAACACCGTTGTCTTTTGCCACAGAGATTCCCACACAAGAACCTTCCATACATCCACATTTATTATATTATAAAGTAAAGACAGCGGCATAGAATTATTCGCAACTTCTCTTTACACTTCTTACGTCTCTCTTTTCTCTCTTTACTCTACGATTTGCTTGCTTTTAATATATAAATATATATTGTTTGTATGTTCAAGTGTAGTGAATGTGTGTGTGTGTGTGTGTGCGTGTGTTGATCGGGCGTGGTCCCGGTGGCCATGGAATGCGCTCACTTTCACCGTGGAGAGACCAAGTCAACACGAGAGGAACAAGATAAGGATATTGAGAGAGAGAAAGAGAAGGAGGGAGATGTATACACCTTCGCCTCTCGTCTTGTATATATAAATATATATATATATATATATATATGTGTGTGTGTGTGTGTGAGTGTGTATGGAGAGACACGCAGATCTCCAACTCACCTGGACCACACGAACGTGTATAGTCCTGTTGAACGACGACATGGAGTAAGCGAGATGAAGAGATAGAGAAAGAGAAAAACGAGCAAACACACGTGTAAATAAATATATTTATGTATATGTATATACGATTATATACAACTTCACGAGGCCGCTACGTGACGCTCACTCTCCGAGAGCTTTCTAGACGTGTAAGTGTACAGAGAGACGTTTTACGTTGGATACTGTACACCTACGTGACTCCACCCGAGAGTTGAGAGAATCGAGATCACTCGTGCATGGGACTTGAGACGCTATTACTAGTATATTATATATTTGTATATACTTTTACACATATACATATATATATATATATATATATATATGTAGATAGATAGATAGATGTGATGTATGTCGTATATATTCGACACGCAACAATTTTGGTTGGTAATAATATCACTATGACATTATGAGCAATAATATAATTATCTTCATGATTTATATATAATATTTGTATGCAATGTATATTCTCTTTTGTTCATTATTGCAGGAAGTTATTTTTCCAACGTTTCTGTAATATAATTTTAAGGAGAGATAACAATAACAAAAAAAAAAAAAAAAAAGAAAAAAAGAAAAGAAAAGAAAAAAAAAAAGTTGTTTCACAAGCTACTAGATGTAATGATGTAGAGGATGCAAAAGTGATTATTACATTGACTTCAATTATTTTGTAGAACTTTTATTACTTACTATTTATTTATTTATTTATTTATTTATTTATTTATTTATTATTATTTTTATTATTATCCCTGTATTGGGTGTGTATTTGTGGATACACTCGTTACGTTTGAACGTGCTGATTTTAATGATTGTACACCCGCTGAATGTATTACGTGTGTGTATTTATATGTGAATGTGTTTTAATTAAATTAAATGCGAATACAGTACATAAACTAGTATATAGTTCAACAGCTGGGACGTTGGTAGGCGGATAAATGTGCGAGACGCGTCGCAAAAACCAGTTTTGATATTCGGTCCATTTCATTTTACCTTTTCTCTCTATTTTCCCCTCTCCGACCATCTCAAACACACACACACACACACACACACACACACACACACACACACACACACATTCGTATCATTTTATACACTAATCACGAGTAATTCTAATTTTGTTACCAATGTATTTTGTCATACAATTCTTACAGTCTCACTAATTAAAAGAAAAATATCTTTGACATTTTTCCATTAAAATTTATTTTACTCCTCTTTTTTTTTTTTTTTTTTTCTTTCGCATTTTATTCAATTCGTGAATTTTGCATTTGTACACCCATTCCATCCACTCTTCTCTACATTATCTTGTTTCATTATCGATGGAGATTTAATGACAGGATATTTCAAGATATATAGACATATACGTATAATATAAAAGAAAGAATGAATAATAAATCATATAAATTAATATAATGAAATTTAAAAATGTGGCAATGACTAAAAATATAACAGTTTTGCGAAAGTCCACAAAATATTTAAACTAATGATCTTTATCCGTTTTGTTATTACATAATTTATGTGAGTTAATAATAAATAAAATAGTTATCACTACGTGGAATAGACAATTGAATAATTGACAAGAGAGAAATATATTTATATTTATTTATATATAAGTATAGAAAATAATAATTGAGTATAATATAGTGTGGAATATACTGGAGCGCTTTATTTAACTGAACAAGGAGTGGATGGTGTACCGTTATGATTGCACGAGACGCCACGCGGTGAGTCTATATACACTTTATATATGCTACTCTCTCGTATTCCAGCCTACTGTTATAATAATAATCGTGTGGTTGGTAGAAAGAAGATAAGACATAGCTGGTATGCGACCCCATGCAAGTTTCATCTTCTATTTTTTTTTTGTTGCTTCTTCAGTGAATGATTTTTTTTTCTTTTTTTTTTTTCAATTTTTTTTCCCTTTTTTTTCACTCAGACCAATCGTGATCATTACATTCTTATCAATGCCAATGTTATGTTACCAAGTCACTTGATATTCTTATCAATTACGACCCAGTAACTGTTGATCGTGACTGTAAACGTTCAATTGAACAATCTGGACAAGGACTCGTGTATATTTATATTTATATCTATTGTACTTTATATTTATACCAATGTGCCAATGATAATTGCAATTAGTTAAGAGATATTTAATATTTATTATCAATTCAATGTCGAATTATAATTATTATTGTGATTTATATGATTTTGTTTTTAATTTTATTTAAATTCGTGATGAATTTTGTGAAGTATAAAATTATCAATTAAATTACAGATGTAATTTTTTTTTTCTTTTTTTTTTTTCCATTTTATGCTACTGAATTTATTGGGTTTTACTCGTCCACCGTCACCAATCACGAATCACCATTCTCGATTGAGGAAGTCATTGATCTGTTGATCAGTCGTCCAGTTACCTTGGACAACTTCCGTAATCAGAGAAATCGTCTGATTTTGTTTTTTTTTTGTCTTTCCTTTCCTTTCCTTTCCTTTTCTTCCTTTTTTTTTTTTTTTTTTTCATGTGATTCATCTTCGCCCTAATTTCCATCCAAATTCAAAAAATCTTTGTTCATACACATTGAAACAACAAAAATATCGCGTCTTAAATTGTGTACAGTGAAATTTTCTCCTTCAGTGAATTACCACGTTCATCAAAGAATTTGTTAAATAATATATATATATATATATATATGTATACACATTGTTATATGAATATTTTCATTTCATATTCTCTCACTATACAGTTATATATATAAACTAACGATATAATGATGCAAAGTAAAATTTTCATGTCGATATAGTACGTAAAATTAACCACTATAATCATAATTTGAACAATCGTTTAACCAAAAGGCCAGACAGATCATAAAAGTTAGCGAGACGATAAAATTCGTGGTTGATAGCCAAAAATATAAGGCGTATTCACAATATACATATTCATTATCCACCAAATACTGATATTCATTTATTTATTTATTCATTATTATTATTATTTATTCATTTTTTTTTTTTTTTTTTTTTTTTTTTTTTTCAACATATTCAAACTCGTTATTTTATCATTATCATATTTATTTATTTCTTTCTCTTCTTACCTTTGTTCACCTCTCAATGTTACTCCTGTCTTATATTTTGTAAATAGAATAAACTTCAATATGGATAATTACATCAAGGTATTTATCTGTCATTATTAGAATGAAAAATTTGTATACAAAGAGACGAACATAGAGAATATATACATATATACAAAAGAGTAAAATCATCAACACCGAATACGAAAAGTGGAAATAATTATAGGAGACTCAAATGGATACTGACGTTAATCCGTTCACCTCGACGAGTCGTTAGAGGTAGTAGTCGCGTGCACGCGTGCTCAGCATTCGTATATACATCAAAGCCTTTTGAAATAAAAGAGTCAGTGAATATATATACAGATAATAGTGTACTGACAACACGCAGATTTCTATTTTACTTATATATACATATAAATACGCATATAGTTTGTAATGTATGCAATATTTGTGTGTGTGTGTGTGTGTGTGTGTGTGTTTGTGCACGCACAAATCACGATATCCACTGAGAGAATAAATGAAAAGACGAATGGTATGGCATATCGTGATATTGCACTTCCGTATACTCCGAGCGTTGTTTATATTATAAAAATTTGAGCTTTTTAAATAAATCAATATTTATAATTGAATTTTATGACTAAATAAAAAAGAAAAAATTAATGTGCGTGAGATTACTCATTTAATTCTATTTAATTATGTATCTCTATTATTTTTTGTTATTTTTAGTTTTTTCATTGCTCGTTTTCTTTACTCTTCTCTTCCATCCTCTCTCATTCATCTCGATACACGATCATCGATCGTTGGAGAATAGATCGCTCGAAGCGTTTTGAATATACTGCGCCTCTACAAAAGATAGATGATCTCAGACTTTCAAAAACGAGATAGCCGAGGTTACGTCTGTAATGTAGACGAAAGATTCTCTGGTATGCCAACTAGTTATATATGAATAAAAAAAATTTTAAAAAAATAGTAATAATAATAAATAAGTAAATGAATAAAATAAAATAAAATGGGGTGTGGAACATCGTCGAGGTCACTATACATGTGTGACGTCAGACCACACATTTTGTCCGACAAAGAAGTGTAGAGGTGTAGGATAATAGTGGAAAGGAGTTGGAGCCGTTAGTTGCAATTAGTAGCAAATAAAACTTGAAGAACTCGAGGAAAAGTCAATTGGTTTAACGATCCAGCATGAAAACGAGACGTCACATACATTATATATACTCTTGTTTTTATTTTATTCTATACTTTATTTATTTATTTATTTTTTTTTTTTTTCATTCTATCATTTATTTATACTGTTGTGTATTCGTATTGATACATACGATACACATACAAAATCACCGGAAATCTATTTCTACAGACACGTACATTTATATTATATGAGAGCAAATAAAAAATAAAATAGAACGGAATAAAAAAAAAAAAAATATATATATATATATAATAAATAATAATATTGATATATTATACAATGTATATATCTCTTCCTGTAATATACTTGAATGTGTTAATTTGATAGCTTTGACTATTGGCGAAAAGGAAAATGCAAAAAGGTCCGAGTACATTTATTCGTATACATATAGTTGTTGAGATACTGACGTACGTATAATATTCAAGACGTAGATGCATCGATAGTAACCCAACACACGTACACAAATATACACGTAAACCACTGGTTGACTTGTCCAGTATCACGTTTATTTAGAGTCTCAGTAAACTTCTATTATATACGTATGTGTAAATATATTGTGAATGTATAAACACATATAGTCATGGATAAATTCTGCGTGTGTGTGTGTGTGTGTTTATGCATGCGCTCAGAGAAACGGGAGTGGACGTGTCGCGTCTTCAAAAATGTAGGAAGTGGACCAACGCGTTACACGTATATGCAAGTTGTATAGAGGGTCGCAATTTCTAATGGTCGTGTAGAGATAGGACTCTCTCTTTTGAATAGTGTGCAAGAGAATTGAATAAAAAAAAAAAAAAAAGAATAGTGAAGGAGAGGAGGGGAAAAAAAAAAAGGATGAGATACCTCACCTACCTCGGGGCTTCAATGCTGTACTCTCCCTTTTTTTTTTTTTTTTTCATTTTTTTTTTCATTTTACTTATACGCAAATGTGTTTATGTATATACAGCAAACTTCCGATGTATATAGACATATGATTTTAATTTTATTTTGATAGTGAATGTAAAAATAAAATTGTGGACTTTCAATATTTAAATATATACGGGGCATATGAGAATTTAAATAAATATATTTCATATTATAATTGTATTATTAATGAATAATTATGAATAATAATACAATTATATTTCTGATACAGTTGATAGATATTTTTTTTTAAATTATTTTTGTTATTGTTGAATTTATTGATTGAAAATAATAACGATGAAATATCATGTAAAAATATTTTGTTTTAATTTTTGTTTGTTTTTTTTTTCTGTTTAATTAGGTGATGAGAAGGAGGAGGAGAGAGGAGTTTGAGAGCCACTGTGTTACGGGGAGCTGAATTACTTGGCTGCACTTTATCTTTCCAATGGTTGAGATGTGGGTCGCAATTGCTGCCCGACACACGCGACAACACACACACACACACACACACACATGCGAGTGTCCTGATGTCAAAGGTATGTGTGAGATAAATTGTCTTTATTTCAATTGCATTGATTAATAATGAATTAATTTATGATCTTCATATTATTATTCATTTTTTCTTTCAATTTGTGGATTTTTGATTTACTGGGTTGAGTGGGGATGAGAAGAAGAGAGTGAGGAAGGCAAAGTTGGAGAGGAATTAGTTGTAGGAAATGAAAATTGATATTTTATAAAATTGTACAAATGATGAATTGAAATACTGAGAAATTGCAACGGGAATATGTATATTTATATGTGTTTGTGTATATGTACGGATAAAAAGAGACTGATTGCCTTCAATTTCCCGTTTTCTCAATGTATAAAAGCATCAATGTAATAGACATTAATTGCTTCACTCTCGATATACTTTCCATGTGGAGATGTGATCCAGTATCAACTTTATTCTTCCAAAGTTGGACTTAGAGAGTGCACTCTTCGCTTTCATTTTGAGAAACAAATCATGGAACTAGATCAACCGGATGTGTTTAAACGTCTCACGTTTGAATATTAAAGTTTTATTTATTTATTTATTTATTTATTTCAATTTCTTTTTATTTTCGATTTTATCACTCGATTTAATCTCTTATATTACGATTGATACATTTTTAATTGAAAATACGAATAGAATAAACAAAGATTTTTTTTTTTTTTTTTTTTTTTTTCTTCTTTTTCATTTATCGCATTATAATTCAATATTAAACAAAACAAAACAAATAAAAAAATAATATATACATATATGAATAATAATAAGAAATTGATGTGGTACAATTTTTCTTTTTTTGTTTGTTTATTATTTTTTTTTTTTTTGGCAATTTTTTATTGATAAAAAAAAAAAAAAATCAACAACAATTGAATGAAAAAATAATAAAAATAAATAAATAGTATTTATAATACAAGAGGTGTCGTTGGTGTTATTTGCAATCGTTAAATAAACATTATTACACACATTTAAAATTGCGTGGTGCACATAATGACATTTAAATATTTGTAAATAATCACTGTGTATATTATCGCACAGATAAATACATATTAACAACCAATCGCTACCGGTAATTGAGTTTTTTTTTTTTATTTAGGATCAATTGTACATCACAATACGAATAAATAGACAATTCATATTCTCTACGTTTCGCCACCTTCCAAGATGACGACAGGCGTAAAAAAATGTATATATATATATTCAATAATAATAATAATTATTATTATTACTATAGAAGTAAATAAAAATAATGAAAGGGAACGTTCGTAAGAGAGAAAGGAAGAAGGAATATAATGACAATAGCAAACAAACAAACAAACAAAATAAATGAACCAATGAATAGGAACAGAATGGGGAATAAAAAAAAAATGTTGGCACACGCCTCGCACCGGTATAGAGCAACTTAGAGATATATATATATATATATATATATGTGTGTGTGTGTGTGTGTGTGTGTATTTGTGTGGCTGAATGCGAAATAAAATGAAGCGTGCTTGCGCGCGTGGCTTTCTCTATGGATCACCCCGCCCACATTGCCAACAAGTTGGTGTGCGCATGAGTGCGGCAATGCGATCTCGCTTTATGGTAAGCACAGAGGCGAATTTATTTTATTCCTTCCATCCATCTGTATATATCAACTGGATTAGACGACTTGAGTGCGTGTATATAAAATATATATTTTCTCATTTTATTCCACAATGTTCACTTTCAGCTGCATAAATGCATTCATCCGCATCAATATCGGGGAATTTTTTTTTTTTTTTTTTTTTTTTTTTTAAATTAAATCACATAATAATAATCGTACGATTACAAATGAATATTATTTATGTATGAGTTTTATAATATATACTTGGGTATATTGTAATGATATTGATAAATATTCATGTTCATCTCATATACTTTTAGTGTATTAATGAAAATGAGTAGTTGAAGTCAACGTATCGGATGACACCTCGATCATATAACCACACGCAGAAATATAATGTTAATAATATTATAATATATTTTTTTATTTATTCATTTTTTTTTTTTTTTTTTTTTTTGTCTATTTTTATATACATATAAAAATATTTTATACAATAAAATTTTATATAATAATTATTTTTACGTGACAATGTGATAAAAGAAAATATTCATCTGTAATGTATATTTTTGTTTTTTTGTTTTTTTTTATTTTTTGAATGATGAAAGTTTTGGATCTATCGTGACTTTATATAGGCGTTTTAAAAGCGAATAATGTGTGACAGTTGATAAAATGACCCGATTAAATTTTCTCCTCCAACCCGACAACGCCATTGAGAGTAATCAAGTGTACACACACGTATAAATATATATATATATATACATTCATCCATCCATAAATATATAGATATATATAGACTGGTATACATTAGATGGGTATGTCGAATGGATCAATCGATTGAAATTCATTTTCCACGTGGAACGCGGCCACTAACGATGTGATCGATCTCTGAAGTAGGCGCCTTACACACACACACACACACACACACACACGCTTATATATAGGTATATATTTATAAACATATGAGAAAGATAAAATGAGAAGAGAGAGAGAGAAAGAGAGGTGGTAACCATCTCTTGTACGACTGGCGTTGCCACTGCTGCCGCACAAATCAATTTTCTCACTTTCTCAAATACTCGACCTTGAGTGTGTACGTGTGTAGACGTATATGTGTATATATATATATGTATATGTATGTGCGTAGATGTATACATATATATAAGTATAAATATTAAAATGCAAAGGGGATGTTGCTTCAATTGTATTTATTCATTTTGATTTATTTGTCATAATGAACTCTAGATATTTGTGTGAATAGAGAAAAAAAAAAAAAAAAAAAATTAATTAATGCAATATATGTATGATAAAAAATATTGAATATTGTCGAAATAAAATATTGAGGTGTGTAAATGCGGTGAGTATTTCACAAGAAATACTAGGAAAACTAGTGAAACTTAAGTGGCAATAAGTATCGAACGATGCGGATCATTTCACTGGGTACGAAGAGCAAGAGTGGAATGTCAATGATTGGCGTTTAGTATTTGTGGTGAGTAGTGCTATAAGACGGGAGAAATAAAAAATAAATGTGTTTAGAAAAATAAGTGTGAAATAAATAGAGAAGGGAAAAAAAAAAAAAAAAAAAAAAAAAAAGAAGGAGAAAGAGAAGGTGAAAAGAGAGATATCGATATAAAAAAAAAATAAATACAGTATAAATGATATAGAGGTTGGGTTGAGTTGTTGAGATACATTGGGTTTATATATATTTATTTATGAGCGGAAAAGGCTTTGACCGGCTCTCTGATGTTGGTCCTCTCCGTCACTTAGGCGTCGTCTAGTTTTGCTGCGAAAAACGGGAAGAACTGGCACATGAGAGCTGTGTCAAGAAGGGAATTCTATATATATATATAATACGACGAGTGAAAGTAAATCTATCGTGTTCAAGCCACGCGTCCTGTCCACACTACTATCATACACACACACACACACACACACACACACACACACATACACAAATAATAAATATTCATTTCATTATTTAATGTTAGATACAGAATTTTAAATTATACATATATAAATAAGAGTAAAATTTTTTTGAAGAATTATGATGAGATTTGAATTGATCATGCGAGAAATTCTTTTTTATTATTAATACGAATGAGTGGCAATATATTTCACACTTCTTACTTCATGTTATACTTTATTATTATTACTATTTTTTTTTTTTTCATTTTTCCTTATTTGAGATATTACGTGTAATGATTTATTTATTATTAGTTTTTTTTTTTCCCTTTCATTTGATTGATTGAATGAATTTATGTGTGATCTTTATACAAATATATGTATGTGTATGTTGACAATTTTTGTATGTAGATCGTTGTATTTATTTTTAAAGATTAATCATCCATTTGACGTGTACAGTTGCTCATATTATATAGTGAAGATTAGAGAATATTTTGACAGTGTGTAAATATTGATGATGCCGGTGATTCCCAATAGAAATAGAGTGGTCATACATATTAATGTTTAATTTTTTTTTTTACACAATTTTATCGTTTACTATTTACGGTGAGGAAGGAATAAAAAAAAAAATGATAATTCTATATTTATGTCGATTAAGAATGATGAATAATTTAATATTGTCATGTTTATATATATAAATATACAATTGAATGGCGTGTGATTTGACTATTTATCAATTAATTGGCTTATCGACTACTGAAATAATTTCTACATCATTTTTTTTTTCTTATATATTTTTTTTTTTATTATTGTATCAGTAACTCGTAAAAATTAATAATATCATTTAAATAAATTCAAAATAATTTTTATTCTTGAATAGTAAATTGATAAATTTTACTGGATATAATAGTGATAAAAATTTAGTAGGTTGTCGAGGCTATGACCTACAATCATATATAAATAAATATAAATTTAATTTAAGGATGTTTACATTTTTTTATCAGTGTGAAACATTGAACGATGTGATTCAATATATATTTTTTTTTTATTGTGACATTTTATTTTTTATTATAATTTTATTTCGTGCGTCACAAAAATGTATTTTTTACGAATAACAATTATCCATACAAATGCGTTGTTTCTTTTCTTTTTTTTTTTTTTTTTTTTTTATATATGAATAGATACAAATATAATTTTCGAATTTTATTGTCATCATTTTATTTATTTATTAATTTTTTTTTTTTTTTTTTTTTTTTTATCCTTTATATAATAATTTTAAAATTACATGAGTGAAATACAGTGGATCGTTCATGATTTTCTTCCTGTAAATAAATCGTGAATATAGGGGGAAAATAAAAAATAAAATAAAATAAAATAAAATAAAATAAAATAAAATAAAATAGTAATAAAAGAAAGAAATGTCGAATGATTCAATCACGAATATTGAAACCACCCGAGTTGTTTCATCGTATTCGACCGATTTATGTCGTCACCATTTCTATCCGGCGGCTTCGTGATCATTGCAAGAGTGAATATACTCCCTCGGTCTCGTTACGGCTCAAAGACCTCAGGCATATTGAAAATGGTATTGAGAGAGGATCGTGCTAGCCATCCGATCCTATCCCTTTTCATTTTTCTCTCTAATTTTTTTTTTTTTTTTTTTTTTTTTTTTTTTATTCCACTGCATGTGGTTTTGATTCATACAGGCGTGTATATACCACTTATGTAGTAGAATTTTAATCGAGTTAACTGAAAGGCTCATTTTGCGTATACGCTTTCGATTCAACGACTTTTTCCATTGCACAAATGAAGCCGATAAGTAACCGGAAGACACTACATCTATATATATAAACGTACATATCAAGTCTGGCCGTGTAATTTTATCGTTGTCCTCTCGAGCTATCATAAATTCTCAATCTACTGCATTTTCATTTACTCGCTTATTTATTCATAACTAACATCAAATATTTCAATTAATTTATAATTATGTTATTGTATAAAAAAAAACTAAAAAAATTTTCTCTTTCATATACAAATTTTTATTAGTATTATTTCAATATATAATTTCACTTTCTTTACTTTCCACTGTATATTTTTATATTGAAAAAGTAAAATGTTACAAAATAAAAATAAAAAATAATTCAATATTTATTTTTGATATTTTGTATTTATAAAATATATTTTTTTATTATTGTACTCTATGTATTCTCGTGTTTTTTTTTCCGCCTCCTCTTCTTTCTCTTTCTTCTCTTCTTTACCCCATTTGAATGACCTTCATACACTTATAGCCAACGCAAATTTACTTGTCATGGTGATTTGACACATGTCATACGATGGTTTTATTATATGAGTGGTTGATGGCTCCCTATAATAAATATAAAGTCAACAGAGACAAGCGATGAAGGACAGTTGTATATGTCTCAATACATTTATAATGAATACACGGTACTATCAAGACTTTATTATTCATTTGTTTATTTATTATTTATAATTTTTTTTTTTTTTTTTTTTTTTTTTGCCTGAAGGCATTTTCAAGATACACACCCAATCATGGTATCTCATCAGTAGTCAATTTTATTATTGTACTCTGCTACTTGATGTGATTTCAATTTAACAAAAATTTATGAAAATAATAAAAAAATAATTTTTTTTCTTATTCTTCAGATGAGATTTTATCGAAAAATTATATAAAATTATTGAAATAGAATCATAAAATATGGTAAAAATATAACAATTTATTTATTTATTTATTTATTTATTGAAATAATTAATAATGCGAATTTGTATATTTTATATATGAACATGAGAGACAAAAAATGTTAGTTGATGGTAGACGATGAGGTAGCCACACTCTAGGTCTGCACTATTATATACACATGAGAGAGAAAGAAAGAGAGAAAAAGATCGAAGAAGATCGAAGAAAAGAGAGAAATACGAGCTTGGACGTTATTAGCATAGCGGACCACCCATGACTCGACCCTGCCCGTTCCTTTTGTGAGTCAGTACTTCAACCTTATAATAAACGAATGCGCTCGTGTTGCGTTCACCCTGTGTACAAGTACCGCTCTTGTACACCCATCCGTAGATCTCGATTTATAACGATATCGATCCTTTATTGGCGTCGATATACTACTCCTCAATATACTCTCCTCAATCTAATATAAATAAATAAATCAATAAATTAATAAATATAATGATTTTTATATAGTTAAATGTCATTTATTTGTACAAATTCAATTTTGTGAGAAAAAAAAAAAAACAAAATTATTAATAATATAAATTATTTTATGATTGAATAAATTGACTATTTTATATTATTTGTAATACGAGACGAGAGTTAAATTATTAATTCTCACAATAATAATAATTAATAAATAATTGATTGAAAAAATGAAGGGTGAGTTTATGACTTGGTAAAATTCTTTTACAATTTATTATTATTATTATTATTATTATTATTATTATTATTATTTTCCAGTTGTTTAGATATGGAATAATTCTGGAAGTGTTGAATCATTAATATTCATTTATTTCCAGTTTTTTTCTTTTTTCTTTTTTTTTACCGTTTCTTTTGCTGGATTGTGGGTTATTAGATAATGAGATAATTGGATGTACATTATTTATATATATATATATATATATATATATATATATATATATATATTGTCGTTGGTCAGTTGTTAGAATTTTATGTAATGTAATACACAATTGTGGCCATGATATGAAGGTCTTTTGTGAGAACGTCGTCCTAGACATGAGGGGAAAAAAAAAATAGGCGATTCGAAAATCATCGTTCGGTTATATATATATATATATATATTTATAGTTAATTCTTGAATATACCAAGGAGATGCTTATAAAATTTCTTGTAAAAAAATTATCCTTCAACTGTGAGATATTTAATCAAGTGTGGGATTAATATAGACCTTCATGAAAATTATTTTTTCCAATCAATTTTAATATTTTTATCTAATATATCAATTACAAGATAAATTTTCGAAAATTATTATTATTATAATTATAATTATTATTATTATATTCAAAAATTTATTGTGAAAAAAAAAAAAAGTATTTGTTAGATCCATGGGCTAATTTCCACTTGATTGAACAGTGACAATAATAATTTAATAATTAAAAATATTGATACAATTAAATTACATTTATAATTTATAAATTTTCTATTATTCTAATTAAAAATAAATATATTTTTTTTCTTTTTTTCTATTATTTATATATATATATACTGGAGAAAAAATTTGTTTTGAATAAAAACAAGCGGAACACGATTATAATTGGATAAATTTATCAGAGTTTTGTGATTGTGTGTCCTTATGCTTGATTTCTAAAATGACAAAAAAAAAAAAAAATAAATAAATAAATAAAAAAATCAAATTGTCGTGGACAATTGAGTTTGACACAGTCAAGATTCCACCTCTACATTGCCATACAATAAAATATCTAATAATGTGTATATATATATATATATATATATATATACATATACATATATACAAATAATAATACTAATTGAGTCCTTGATTAAGATAGAGAAAATGTCTTTGGCGGTATTTGTATTGATATTGCATGTGCGGTGTTTCTGTTAATGTAGATTATACGTGGTGATTTAAGCGCCGTCACTGACATCCATTTATAGCATAGTCATCCTCAATGGTGTGTACCTTAAACTTTTGTTATCTCATCAGAAAAGTGAAATTGTATATATAAACTGTCTCGTAGATTTTGAACCGACACATCAACCATTCATTATAAAATCAATCATTTGACGTTTAATAAACATTGGATAAATTAAATATCATTAAACATTATCATTCATAATAGTAATAATTATTATTATAATAATAAATATATAAATAAATAAATATATATATTTAATGTTTATCTTATTCATGACTTTCTATTTATATTTAAAAAAGTCGTTGATAAAATGAAATCGAAATGGTTTCGACATCACTTATATACTATGTATATATAACAATATTGTGATTATTTCGCAGCAACAATTACTTTTATCCTTTGTTAGGTATATATATATATATATATATTTTTTAACAAGGAAAGAATCTCACTAGATCTGTCTATAACCTCGAGTTGAGAGAGGCTTTTACGAGCGGCAGTAAACGTTTGAAAAATCTAGATCGAAAAAAAAAAATTCTCCAACGATCAATGCGATTTCGCAGGAGATCCTAGAAGTCCACGATGGCTTTCTACGAAATTGTAAACTCAGTTTCATAATGTGTGGAGAGAGAAAAAAAAATTAATAATAATAATAATAATAATAATAATAAGTTTAGTGAATTATTTTTACTATTTCTTAAACTAAATAAATACTTTATGAATTAATATTTATATATTTTGGGAGCAGTCATCACACTAATTTTTGCTATTGAATACAAATAATAACTGGTAGTAATATATTATGAAAAAATTAATAATAACAAAGAATAAATGAATAAATGAATAAATAAATAAAAATTAAAGAATAGAATAGGAAATGAGAGAAAAATTAATAAATAAATTTAAAAAAAAATTTGTTTTTTTTTCTTTTTATTTTTTACGCGTGAAAAAATATAACAGCAATTGTGTTTGTGTAAAATGTATCTCTCTGATTCACTTGATATAAGCCAAACATGTTTATACAAGTTGTATGTATTTTTATTTTGTTTTATTGTTTTATTATTATTATAATTATTATTTATTTCGTCTTACACATAAAATGACACATGATGTTGTATTACCACGCGATTCACCGCATATTTTATTGTGTACACACCACAGACAGGCAGTTTATTACTTTATTATACACCCCCTCTCTTTTCACCCTTTGTCCATTTACACAAACATATATATGTACAAGTAAAAATATTTGTCTCTTGAATAATTTTTATTTTTTCTTCTTTATCATACAAATACTGGAAATATACATTATCTCATATTCAAGTTACACTCACACAATGAATTATTTTATTATCCTTCTCAATAAGGACACACCCCCCCATACGTAATTGCATTACTTTTTATGAAATATAATTTTTTATTTTTTATTTTTTACTTTTTATTATTATTATTTTTTTTTTTTCTAATATTAAACGTCAAACGGCAGAAAAATGTACAATGTGTATATATTTTTATTTTTATTTATTTTTGTACGATGAAATGTGATAACTCCAACTGATGAATCTTAAATAAAATAATAAGTTATATTGAAAATAAAAAAAATAAATAAATAAATTAAAAAAAAAAAATTAAATAATCTAAATAATACTCACCAACTGGTTTTAAATATTGTGTGTCACAACTTTTGAAATACTCTCAGACCAAATGCACTCATAAACTCATATATACACATGTATGTACGATGTGTGTCCTCGCAGATATATATGTTGGTTAGCAGTTTCCTGGGAGAGTCGTGGCGTCCTTGAAGCCGTTATACACTCCCTGCCATTGCGCTCCTTATAAATCGGGTTTTCTCGACTTTATTTTCAACTCTGTCATTTCATATTATATATATATATATATATATAATGTAAACATGTGTGTATTGAGTATGAGATTTTATATATATTTATAACAGAAATACACGCCTTTGCTTGTTGTCTCGTTACCAACCAAGAGCTTCTTTCTCATGCCACACACTCTATCGTTACAGAATGGGGTGACGTAGTTGTTGCACCACCTGTGAGTGCAATTGTCTACCAAGTGTTTTTATACACTGATGTAAACGAAGGGGAAGTGAAAAAAAAAAAAAGATTAATAAATAAATAGAAAATATAAAAATAATTCAATAGAACCGTTTTCTTTTAAAATTCTTTTAAAATTGTCGAGTTTTCATATTTTACACTTCACTGAGATATCACTCAATATTATTTTACACACAAAAAAAAAAAATATATATATATAAATGAATAAATAAATAGATAAATAAATAAATATTATTTAAAAAATATTTTTATATTATTTTACAATTTATTTTACACATTGAATTATTTCTTATTAATTTATTAAATTAATTTATATTTATATTTATCATAATTATTTTGTTTGTTTATTTGTGTTTATCTCTTTATTTCTTTTATTTTTTTTTTTATTATTTATTTAATATTCTTATTTATAATTTAATTTTTTATTTTGGAAAATATATTTATATTAGTATTTTATATTAAATACCAATAGATTTATCATGTAATAAATAGTTAAATACTTTCTAATAGTTGGCATTCGGGCTCACGAGAACGTCCCAAAGCTACATTTAATTTAGAGTATATTAAAATATATAAACACCTGCCACTGAAATAACATCAATAACTGTCAATTATCATGTCTATCAATAATGAAGAAAAAAAAAAAAAATAAAAAAAAAAACCATTCAACGGATCTTCTAATAATTTATTCCAATATAAATCCACAGATTTCTGACATCAATAAAGCACAGATAAATTCTATTAACCAGTAGCAATATACACCAATTTCTAACCACCAAAAAAAAAAAAAAAGTAAAAAATTAATATCTTATTAGATTTAATCGATGAATGGAATAATTGTTTAATTAGCCTTGAATATGATTATAAATGGGGGCGTTCTGAAGGAAAATCGAGTGGTATATGAGAACGATAACAAAAATGAAAAAAAAAAAAGAAAAAAAGAATTAAATGAAATAAAACTAAAGTATATAAAATACTCATTGGTTAATGATAGAATAAAGAAAAAAAAAAAAAAGTTGTCGTGATTTCCAATTAAGAGAGTCACACCCGAGTGAAAGAAATAGCGCGGCGAGTAATCCAGTCTTTTGCGAGCGATTTTATTGAGTAATCGTCGTCGTGCCCGAAGGGTCAGATGAAAAAAGACAAAAATAAATAAATAAATAAATAAATAAATAAATCACGACAGTATGTATATATATATAAATAATGCTTGAGTTAATTGAGGAATTCACACCTCTTTCAATTTAACGGAGAAGGTAAAATAAATACGTAGGTAACGGTGGGGGAAAAAAAAAGAAAAAAGAAGAAAAGATTGAGAGAGAAAAGAGGAGGTAAATTACTCTGCGAGTGTACTATCTCAAATATTCAGTCGGGGTTGTGTATACAAACGCACACACACGTGTATATATATATATATATATATATATATATAACTGGTTGATTTATTTACAATCCAAGTATCGTGGTATCGTAAACAGGCGGCGTCGTGCAGAGTCTTATGGCGAGGCAATCGATTTATGGGGTGAAACAAAAGTGTATGTGTTGCAGCGAGAGGAAGAAGTTGAGATGGAGGAGGAGGAGGAGGAGGAGGCATCGACCAAGTTGTTATATATGTTTAGTTTCTCCATCCTTCCGCGTATGCTAGATCTAATTTCTTAACAATTTATACAGAATATCACATTACAATGCGTTTACTCAATTCAAAAAAAAAAAAAAAAAATTCCCTATTTTTTTTTTTTTTTTTCATATGAAATTGAAATATTTATTTATATTTATATTTTTTATCATCGAATGAATACCAATTAAAGTATAAATAAATAAATAAATAAAAAAAAAAATTTTTAATTTAAACAATCCGTTTGATAACATTATTATTGATATTTCAATTTTTTATTTTACTCTTTTTGTCATTATGCCATTTTATTTTCTCAATGATGATGTCAATGATGAAATTAGAATGACAAAAAGAAATTAAAAAAAAAAAAAAAAAAAAATGTTTGTTTTGTCTGGTAATCTGTCGAAGCTATTAATTAGTTGCATTAATTTGATAGACATTACGTCACAATCCTAATGGACTTGGCCAAAAACCTGTTTCTCATACGCTCACCATATTTATTCTTCATGATGAGACTGCATGGAGTGAATTGGAGAAGAAGAAAAAAGATTACCAAGTATGACGAATAAAAATATAAAACTTCATAGATTGTGTGTATGTGTGTGTGTAAGAGAGAGAGAGAGTACGAGATTCATGTCGTGAAAATTTATCCAATAATTGATAAATTCATCACTTACTATTCACACTCATCCACTTCAAAATTAATTAATTATAATTTTTAATGAGAAAAAAAATTTTTAATAAACAATTAAAATAACAATAAAACTTTACGTTAAATAAACACGTGAATTATGAAATAAATAAATTTTACTAATTATACAAAAAATAGTAATAATAATAAATTTAAATTTATTTCCTCGTTCTTCATCTCTCGCTTTTTATTTTATTATTCTTTTTTTTTTTTTTTTTTTTCTCCTCTTATCACATTTCTCCGATTAGATTAATCGATTTTCCTTTCATAATTCCTCAAACAAATATTAATTTATCACAAATACATCATTTTATTTATATATACATGTACAATAATGGAATATTAAATATAATACATAACTATATCTATGAATGTTTATAATGAATTGAGGGTGTGTACCAAGGTGTGTTCACTACATACAAGAATTTGCACTCACACACACGGCAAAGAGAAATAATTTACTATAAAAAAATATATCCTGATGCTTATGATACAATAGTGAATATATAACGGATGTTCAAGTACACGTAAAAATTTTACCGTCCCCTTCAATATTTACATCCTTTTTTTGTTTTTTTTTTTTTTTTCTCTCTATCTTACAGTGTTACCGAAAGTCTCATACAAAAATATGCAATAGTTTCTCTAACTGATAACAATATTATTTCTCAATCTATTTCAATATTCTTAAAAATTATTATTGCTATTATTATTTATACTATTAATTTAAAAATAATGTAATGAGGGAATGGAATGGAGATGTAAGATAAAATATATTTACGCTTATATTTATCTCATTTATTTATTTTTATTATTTGTTCTTTCTTATTCTTTTTTTTTTTTTTTCATTGAACAAATTACAAGTCGAGGGATTCCATCAGTTTGAATAACTTGTTTTTAGAAGTAAATATTGATAATTAATCTCGTGAAATGATTGTGATCTCTTGACCCTCGTACAAATATATTTGCGCCCTGAAGGCGTTAAAATGAATAAAGTGTAAAATAAAATATAGAATGTTATAATATAATATAATATATTATCCATTTATAGTTGTATAAATATCAAATGTGTATAAATATGTGTGTATGTGTAATAGAATAAGAGAGAAGACGATGGAGTGAGAGTTAGAGTGAATGAGGAGAAAAAACAAAAACAAAAAAAAACAAAAAATATGTGGATTGGATTTAACAATGGAATAATATATTTTATAGTTACAAGTTCGTGATTGACCTTGGACTTAATATAAAATCGTAATAATTGTATTAATTTATTTTTATATTATGCCAATAATGATGGAATGATTGGGATATAATTTGAAATTAATGTTTAATTATATCGCAATATATTACATTTATTTACTTTCATTCAATGAAATATTAATCCAATTAATTAAAGTGTTAATTTTTGTTAATAATACTAAATTACTACAATGTTATTTCATTCATTCATCAATTAAACATACGAATAATTGTCATATAATTCATTGCATTCAACTTTAGTTTGAAAAAAAAAAATAATAATGATAATAATAAATGAGTAAAATAGAAAAGAAATAAATTAATGCACAATCAAGTGATGATAAATACTGTGTACATTCACGTAAACGCTCTTGAAACGTATAACATAATTTCTGAAAGTGAGAGTCAGTTATCTATATATAATTCATGTTTATTTATTTATTCATTTATTCATTTATTTATCATTATAATAATATCTTGTTTTTTGTGTTTTTTTTTTTTTTTTGTTTTGAGTATTTTGTAAATTTTTCTTCTTGGATAATTACACGTGGGCAAATTGTACATAATGTGCAATGAGTACACTCCACTCGTTTGTGATTACTACTCGCTAGAAAGAGATGAAGAGTGAGAAAAAGACGATACTTATACAGGTATTCACGGTAGAAAGTATACACTCAGTTAATTTTTACCTTTGCTCTCTGTCAATCGCTGATCATGAGTAAATAAACAATGTACATACTTTATTTATATATTTTTATTCGCGCCTATTTACACGTTATAAAAATGACAGATATAATGAACACAACTTTTATCCCAGTATTTTATATGTTTTCATTTATGTATATATATATATTTTTTTTTTTTTTCGATTAATTTTATAAGAGATTCATGAACTTTTATTATTTCACTTTCTCACATATTTTTGGCTGATTCAAATTCAATTTACATTTTTTAATTTTATTCAATAATTATTTTAACATTTATCTTATTATTCCATCAAATATAACAATTATCTACACTGAAAATCACTCAATATTTTACAAATTTATTATAAATTTTATTGTATTATATAATAGAAAAAAAAATCTATCCACATAATACCTGTATTTATTAAATAATTTTCTTTAATTATTTCAATATTCGTGTAATAATCATAATTATTAAATAACCATATTAATAATAATAATAATAATAATAGGATATTTATATATAATACAATTGAATGATTGATTTTTCATTCATGTGTATGATATTTTATTATCCACGTTTAAATCTATAATCAAAGAAAAGTTATCAATAGAATATTATCAATTTGAACAGGAAAATATTGATGACAGTTTTCTATTATTTTTTTTGAATATCATTTGTTATAAACATGTACATACTTTAATATTAATTCAATCAATTTAAATGAAAGAAGAAAAAAAAAAAAAAAAAAAAAAAGAAAAAATAGAAAAACAAATAAAAACAATGAAAAACCGAAAAAAATTTAATAAAATTAATGAATAAAAAGAAAAAAGTATAAGAACATCTGTAGTTAATGACGAGTAGGTATTTCAGGAAGAAGGTGTTAGAACAAGACGAGCGTATGATACGCGTTGGAACTCATCGACGTAACAACTTTTTATTTTCCATTTATTTATTTACTTTTATATATATATATATATTTTTTTTTTTCTTTTTTTTTTTTTTTTCTTCACCACTCGTTTGAGTTTGTATATCACTTCTTGTTTATGTACACACGCTCACGTTCAATCTATCAACTTCATATATATATATATATATATATATATAACGATATTCTCCTCGAGGCTCCTCAAATATATACATTTAAGGAGTCTATTGCACTTTCGCGATTTTGCAATTGGAAAATATTTCTCGGGCCATAACGGTAAAATTATTTTTATCGTTCGTAATGAACGGAAAACAATGTTTTCTCTCTGCTTTACATCAATAAATAAATATATCTATATATATATATATATATATATATATATATATATTATTTGTTAAGTTTATGGTATTGCTCAAGTCTCGCAGGAGAACCTTATGATAAAAAGAAAAAAAAAAGAAAAAAAACAGAATCGATAAGTCGAACTATTGGTGGTGATTATGATCACAAATACTTATAACAAAAATCACTGGTATATTATTCTATTTATCCATATTGCATATCGGATAATTGCATCGAGCTGTCTGCACTTTATCGATTCTCCTTGATCATTAAATATAAGAAAAGTATTTGCCGATAATCTTACACTTACTACATATTTTTACAATGACTTTTCTATTTTAAATATCTATTTACATGTACACACTTTTAAATATTTATCCACAAATATACTTACATATATATACTTGATTACTTACTGAAAATTATTAAGAATCGATTAATTATCATACAATGTGAATGAGAAAAATTTATCTATACCAAGTATAATTTTTTTCAATCTTTTTTTTTTTTTTTTTTTTTTTTTTTTTTTTTTTTTAACCTATTGGCCCAATTTATTCTTTGGCAATCGTTTATGTGTTCATATTTATATATTTAAAAATTTATCTCTTTCGTTGATTCATCGCGTGTTAAATAACATATTAGTTATATATATATTGTATATTCATTTTTTTTTTTCTTTTTTTACGTCGAGGTCATTGTTCATTATTGAAACACAATTCCATGCTTCTCTATGACGCTTGTAATTAGACATGACTTTCAAAACTCCAATTTATATATATATATATATATATATATAAACTAGATTACAATCATCAATTGTATGCGCTCTCAATTGTTCAAAGTAAATGCTCATAAGTTGAAATGACGAGATAAATAAATATCTATTTATTATTTTTATTTATTTATTTATTTATTTTTATTTTTTTATTTTTTTTTTGTTTTTTTGTAGAAAAACATTCACTTTTGTCTGATTAGGCAAACACTTATTTGTTATTTTATTTTTTTATTCCTTCATAAATTTTCACAATTCATAGTTTATGAATGTAAGTATTGAATAATACAGTAGGGAGAATGAAAATCGCAGGAAGCAAAGTGCAACTGAAGTAATTTAATATGGCTCCACTTGGATGAATTATAATGGAGTTTTAGTTGGCGGTTCTCTTCGTTGTTTCCTCAAGTATATATATGTATGTATTATTTTTTATTTTTCTATACTTCAAGAGTGGATAACGATCCGCGAGCGTGCGCTTGATCTTTCCAATCGTATTTATTATTAGTTTATTCTAGGGTGGTTGCAACACACCCTTCATCTGTGTAAAGTTGAAATGAAAATAGGAAAATAATATTTTTAAAGTCATCACACACACACACATATATACATATATATTGTTACAAATGTATTTTCGACTTCTGTGTGTTTATGTATATCTTTAACTATCTAAAAGTCTTTGTTCAACTTTTTTTTATGGTTGAATAATTTAATACTGTAACAACTTTGAAATTATAATGTACAATAGCGAGATGGTATAGTAATTGTTCAAATAACTCGGCCATGTACCTCGTAAATGTATGTACATTTTAATCTATCAAATTGCTAGTTTTCGTCTTTATAATTTTAATATTTTTTTGTTTATTATTATTATTATTATTATTATTGTTTTTTTTTTCTATATTTTCGTCTTATTCTTACATCCTCGCATCATTTAAAATGTATAATCTATTTAATTTCATATACAAAATTTCTCTCAAATTAGCAACATCATTAAATATAAATACTGACAATAATTTACTAAAAAAAAAAAATAAATAAAAAATAAATAAATAAATTTAATTGTCAATAATTTCCGGTAATTTCTACGAAAGAATAGAATGAAAATATATTATAATAATAAAAACATCAACATAATAAAAAAAATGCAGGACAAAGCCAATAATTTTTTTCTTTATTCTTTTTAGTTTTTTTTATTTAACTTCTGTATTATTTTTTTTCACTCCATCTATTGTATTAAATCGTCTTTACAAATCATATAGAGGAATTTTATTGAAGTAAAATTGATCGAAGATGGAAAATAATAAACCAAAAAAAATAAAAAATATATAAATATCTCTTCACTCATTCACTCACTCACTATTCCTCTTTTTTTTTATTTACCATAAAATATACATATATCATTTATATGATGATTTAGATAAGTTACTACAATATCATCTCATCATTTTTATAAATCATCCTCTTAACACAATTTCAAATTATCCGTTTTCTCTTCTTCTTCCTATTACCTAATCATTATTATTTATTATTTTATTTCACCTCGTTGACATGTCCAAAATCAATGATCAAGTATCAAATTATCTATATATAAAAAAATTAAAAAATTCATATTATAAATAATACATAATTAAAATCATTAGAACACGTGCGAAATTATATTGGAATTACAAAGTGTCAATAGTTGAAGAAGTGATTTATCGTTATGGCTTCAGGCTAATCGAATTGACACTCATCACATCGTGTCATACATATTATATATATATAAATAAATAAATATATATATATATCTATATATTTATATATACACGGACATTCAGTTGTAACATTATTCAAGTTATATCCTCAACTATGTATACATACAACACGTGTAGTGACATATAGAATACTAATGATGTATTTACTCTCATTTTTCTCCTTCTCTCTCTCTCTATCTCTCTCTCTCTGTCTTTTTACTAAATCATTTCTACTCACAGTATGTACATATATAAATATATGAAGAGCTATAGTGAAGAAAAAAAAAAAAAAAATTAATTAAACAAAAAAAAAATTGACATTAACTATACAACATCTGTTTACTGCCACCTTTGATTGTTCCATAGATTTTTTTTTGTTATTGTTAAAAGGAATTTGTTAATTTTTTTTTTTTTTTGTCTACTCTCACTTTACTTTCATCATCGAGGGAAAGGAAAAAAAAAAAAAAAACAAACAAACAAAAAACAAATAACAAAGTAAGAAAGAAAAATACGAGTAAGAACAAAAGTAAAAGATAAAAAATATAAATATGAAATTAATAATTGATACAATTAAAAATGATATAAGTATATAATAAAATAATAATTATTATTATATCAATGAATAAGGAAAATAAATATGCTGTAGTAAACTCGATAATTATTGTCAAACATTAATGTGACAATCTTATGGCACTGAAAATATCACTGGCGCTAAGTATAATTACACCAACTACCATTGTAATTATTCATTGCGTTACAATATTACCTATAATATTGCTATATATATTTATAAAATACTTCCTTGGAAACAGAAAGTATTTTATAATACGCTTGTATAGTTATGAATATATTTATATTGGTGAAAAAAATATTATAATATCACTAGGATATTTTATAAACGAAGGGTTGATTATTTATTGTTTTTACCGTTAAATAATTCAATATGTGTGTCTGTAGACATTCACCAAGTATAGATTTGGGCGTGACAAGGTCGTTCGGAATTATTACACACTGACAAAATAAAAGGAAAAAAAAAAAAATAATAATAGTAATGATAATAATGATAATAATAATTATTATTATTATAAATATAAAATCATATTTCATATTGTACAATATATTTAATGAATTTCTATCTAGATATAAGAGAGTACGAGCACAGTGAAGGTACAGAGGGAATTAAAGAGAAAGATAAATAAATGAGGAAAAAAAAAACAATAACAAAAATTCATGAATAAAAATATTGTAAAATGATTTAGTTTATGTGGTTTTTTATGTAGAGACCAAGTAATCGGTGATTTTCTGTTCATTTTTTTTTTTTTTTTTTTTTTTTGTGATTATTTATTTATTTATTATTTTTTTTTTTCACGGATATTATTCACGCGAAGACGTACCACACCGGGCGGTATATCCGAATAATAAAAATTATTATTATATACGCTATCGATATGTAGCGATCAATTATTATTCACTGGTGAAATAGCAACTTGTGCGGGCACGCAAAAGATTTATGTGATGCAACGAAGAAATCCGACTTAATCGTGATTAATATTCCAACTAATGTATGTTAATCGATTGCCAATCAATAGTGAAAAAATAAAAAAAATAAAATAACAAAATAATAAAAGAAATAAAAAATGAAAAAAAAAAAAAAATTTTAATATTAAAATAAAAATTGTGAAGATTTTTGAATAGAAAATTATTTGGATTTTTATTGCTATTATTTTATTAATTTTTTCATATTTTAAAATAAATAAAATGAGTAGAATATTTTATACTATTAGTAATAATGAATAAATATATTTAATATATGATAATAGAGTAAAAATTTTCACTAGAATCTATGAAAATGTTCATAAAGTAAATGGCTTATTTTCATGAAAGACACGTAATTGCAACTGATCTTAACCTACTGTACAATGTTATTGAGCTGTGGGTCGGCTTCTTCGCACTTTACGCGATTAATCCGTCAGGTTTTGCGTTCGTGTTGGCGCAAGTAGCGATCCTAACGTTCCTCACAGTGACCCTTTCATGTATCGTGAAACGCCACAGGTCACTAATGTCAAGTCGTGGCTCTCGACTAGTCTGAGCCGCGGGCAATGTGCCGCCGTCGCCTTTTGCCTCAAGCACAAACTCACTTTATATATATATATATATGTTAAATATAAATCCAATCGACAGAGCCAACACCATTTCGCGCAATACACTAATACACATTGGAATTTTTGCCCACGCCCCTGACAAATCCCTCAATATTAATCCGCAAATAAATTTTTATACAGTTGAAATAAAATTAAATAACAATTTTATAATAATAATATAGATTTATCATTAATTACACTTACAATGTTGCATATGAGTTATTATGATAAAAAAAATTTTTGTTGCGTGATTGAAAAAGTAAAAGATAAAATTTTTTTTAATTTTTTTTTTTTTATTAAATTCAACTTTTATAATCAAACCTGTTTTTAAAAGTAGGATAAATGCTCCAGTTGTCATATAATACAGTGAAAAATTAATTGTACTGAAAATAAAACTGGAAAGAGTTGATGAAAAAAAAAATTATTAATATTATTAATACGAATTTAAAATGTAAAAAATTGTAAAAAATAAAAAAAACAAGAAAAAAAAAAAAGAAAACTGGAAATAATAACGAGGGTAGGATGGAGGACAAGAAGAAAGAGGAGGAGGAAGAGAAAGATAGGGAGAGGGGACGAGGACGATAATATAATTTCTTTAATTGTTATTAAAATGTTGCCCATTGATTTATCGATGATGCAAACTTTGTTGTAACGTGGTAGTGAAAAATAAAAAAAATAAAATAAAATAAATTATAAAAATGACAATTGTCCAAAAACGAGTTTTTCAAAGTAGGATAAATGTTGTAGTTGTCACTGAGTAAAAAATGTGTAAAAAATAAAAATACCAAAATTATAATGGAATAAAATAAGAAGAGACGAATATCCGTGACTATATATACATTAGAACAAGAACTTGCGTTGGGTTCTGAGAAATGATAAGGACAAGAAAAATGATGTTATGTTGCATCGGGGCGTTAACGGTGTTTGTGCACAACAGGTCGGCACAGTATTTTTCAATAACATAAGACATTTGTATAGATGAAAAATATCTATATAGTACATTGGTGAAAAAAAAGAAAAAAAAAAAAAAAAAAAAAACGAATAAATAAATAATAAAATAATATAAAAAGAGGGAGAAAAAACAAAAAAAAAATATATGTGCGAGTAAAATCGGCCAGAAGCGGGATAGCCTTATATGTAAATACTTAACGGTGATAAGAAGAAGGTGAAAGAGAGAAATCCATAGAATAAATTCGTCCTTCTCCAATATGGCCTCACTTCATTCTCTTATGTCTTTCGTTTTCTTTCGTCTCTGTTATTCTATATTTTTATTTTTTTATTTTCTTTTTTATTTATTTATTTATTTGTCGTCGTTGTCGTACGTTCGTACGTTCGTTCGCGTGACTGTTATCGATAACATGAGGATACATGTGCCAAGTTTAGTTATACATTTATATTTTACTACAACGCCTTCTATTATATATATATAGAACTTTTTCCGTGTTCTATCATGAAGGAGGATGTTCTTCAACGAGGTCATGTGTATAAAATATTCCATTTTCAATCGAATATATTTCAATATAATATTAACTATACACGAGTAAAAATAATTTAGTTATGACAATTGATTGTATTTAATTACTCTGAAAATTTACTATGTATATACATCATTGACAATTATTATTAAATAATTTATTTATTATTTTCTTTATTATCGTGTTACAAAAAAAAGAAAAAAAAAAAAAAAAAATTTTTTTTCATTTATTACTTCATGTATTATATAAATTTCATTTAAATCCTTTACAAATTAACCAACAAACAAAAATAAAAATGAAAATATAATAAAATCTACATTATGACACGTTCTAATGCAATAAAATAAATAATAATAGTATAAACTAAATAACAATATATATATATATATATATGTGTGGTGAAAGAGGTGAATGAAAAAGAAGGTGGGGACACATCCTGTGAACTGCATCACAACGTGTGTGACGATACAGACTCCGTTTGTGCGCCCGCCGAGTACAAAGTCTCGTCTTTAGATAAACTTTGGCGATACAATCCCCTCCCCTCCCCTTCTCCTCTGCAATCCCCCATCCACCGTCACCCCGTGTAATAAGTACATACGGGTTCGCGACGTACGTGAGAATCGGGACGGTTACGCGATTGAGAAGACGTTCCCGCGATTGCCTCGCCCTCAAACGAGTTAGAAAAGTCTCTCTCTCTATATCTCTAACTCTCGTCTATGCCTCTTTTTCTTTATTTCTCTCTGTCTTACACTCACAATATATATATCGTTTATATAGCTGCGCAATATAACAATTTCTGTATATACGTGCCAATGGAAGAACGTTATGTATGTAGAGAAGATTCACCTATTGGTATCTATTTAATTCTTGTGTGAAGTGAGAAATCCATTGATCTCAACTGTAAAACTATGTGAAAATTTATATTTATTTATTTAAATTGATGTTGCAATTCTGTTGGCTCTTTATTTTATTTTACATTTAGAAAAAATGAAAAAAAATAAATAAATAATGATAATAAATAAATAAATAAATAAATAAAAAATGAGGAAGTTATTTCAATGTAACTACAATCATAAATTTTATTATACCGTTGATATGAATTGTTAAAATTTTTAATCAAAATACATTCATTATTATTAATATTTAAACAAAAAAAATCTCTATATAAACTTTTGTTTTTTGTTTTTTTTTTTAATTCTCTACGAACACAGTCGTTATAATTGTTATCACAAACTTTTAATTTTTTCTCATTTTCATTTCAATTTATATTTAAAATTTCACAAAAATTATCAAATAATTGTATAGGAATTTTTTTTTTTACAATTAGGAATTTTATTTTACAATTGTTTTTATTCATAAAAATTTATGTAAATTGACGTTTAGGATTTTATGAATATAATGAAATATAAAAAATCGTGTGTGCGATAGGGCAAAGGCGTTGGTGAATATATCATTTGTATTATAGAATCGCAGTAGTGTGTATAAGTGAGGGAGCAACAGTCTAACTCTTATGTGAGTACATTTATATATATATATATACTTAATGTGAGGTATACATCAGTGCAGCTTCCCTTGTTATGTAGTACGTGCCACGCCTCGTGGATCCGTATATAAACATACAACACACAATGCCATATACACATACACACACACACACACACACGTTTAAATATATATTTCCTATGTTTATACATGTATACAATATATATAAATATATAGATATAGATAGAGAATATGCAATGCAATTGATCCCATTGCGATTTCTTGTAGTTCACATTTTTATTTTCTTCTTTTACCTTTGCTCTTTCTCCCAATCTACATATTTATATATGTACGTTTATGTATATAAATCAAAATCAATGTATACAAGTCATTATATATATATATACATATGTGTGTATGTGTATTTATATGTTGATTTTTTTTTTTATTCAATTTAATATTTAATTACTCATTCATTATGATCTGAATAGATTGAGATATTTACAGTCGGGGATTTTTTTTTTTTTAATTTTTTTATTATTCTACTTTGTTTTCCGGATAATGTTCAATATCTGTGTACTCTTTAAAGCGATAAAAATTCGATGCCAAGGTAAATTATTTAATTATTATTATAATTACACATGCTATAAAAAATTAATAATATAAATAAATATTTTTTTTTTGTACTCATATAATTTTTTTTTTTTTATTTCTCCTCGTCAAGTTGAAGTGTAAAAATAATTAATAGAGTAATAATAAAAATATGTTTTGGTATGTTTGAATGGAATAAAAATAGAATGACGGAGGAAGAGGTGAAATCTTTGATTAAAGTGATAATAAACTGTTGACATATGTATAATATATATATTTATTTATATATTTATTTATATACTTGGTGTATCACTTGTAAACAGATATCCGCGTGAAAAACTTGTAGTAACGTCATTAGAACACTGTACACACGTCAAGTGATAAAATAAATGCTCTGAAATACTGTGTATACTTGTATTTATGTGTATACACTGGACTTAGGACCAGGATCACCATTCACTAATATCTACGCAGATAAATACATACTTGGTATAAATATAATAATCAGAAGTAAATACGTTTATATACATATAAGTGATCCTTGGATTTTGTTAAAGCCAGGGCGCCTTTTCCTTTTCACGATTGAATTATTCATGATATTTCTCGCGAGTGCGATTAGCGTTAAGAGATCACGAGTGTCCAATCACAATTTACCTTCCTCTCTCTACTTTTATTATTATTATTTTTTTCTGTTTTCCCCGCTTTCCTACAGACACACACACACACACACACACACACACACACACAATTACTCTTTCTCTCTCTCGCTCTTTCTCCGTGTGTATCGTAGTAAATAAATTATATTCATGTAAAAAACATTGAAGAAAAATCCAAATCTAAATATCGAGTGGAACAAAAGACAAAATAACAAAAAACAAAAAAATTTTATTTCTTATCTTTATTTGTTTTTGGAATTTAATGAATAACACAATCCATCACATATATATAATATCAAGTATTAATAATAGTAACAATGAATAATAAATAAATAATATTGTCATTGAATACAGTGAAATTCATTTGCAATATAAACATTTCATTCATAATTCTATATTGCATTTATAATACAAAAACAGTAGCGATGTCATGGTAAAGAAACGACAAGAGAAATCCAGAGGGAGAGAAATAGAACAAGATAAAAGTTAAGAATAAAAGAATGATTATTTGCACACTAACGTACATTCTCACATAATGTCTGTAACTGCATCATGTGGCGCGCGTATGATTCGAGTGCCATTAAACACCTCCGTGTCATCCGGCCATTCAAGCCATTGGTGCCTTTTGCTCACACAACATTTACTCACCTACGCTTCTTTACATATATATATATATGTGATAGCGAGTGAGGGGTCGCAATTCATTACCTTTGTGAATTCACCTTTTCTGCCCACAGCGCCTGGTGAGCGCCTCTCCCTTCATATATACATAGAGATATATACACACACACACATCAGAAACTTTTGTCTCTTTCTTGCACTCTATATATATATATATTTTTTTTTTTTTTTGTTTTTTTTCTCTAAACATTGGCACTTTATATTTGTATTTATGTAGTACTTGTCAGTTTGTTGATCCTTGTATATGATACGAATATTTATTTATTATGTTATAGTGAAATTTATAAAGAAAAATCTTTCGGGTTTTTATATGTATAGTTATAGTTATATATATTTGTGTATTCATCATATCAATGATTTAGTGTTTTTGCTTGATGTTGGAATATTTATTGTTAGAAATCATAAACAAAAAAAAAAATATATATATATATATATGTGTGTGTGTGTGTTTTGCTGGTGTGGGCGAGTTTGAACGCGTCTCGCCGCGTGCTCCTCGCATTTTCCTCATGTTCTGCATGTATATATTTTGTACTGTGTATTTAATATTTTTACAAAGAAATGATGTATGATAGTATAGTATTTATTATATATATATATATATATATATACTTAAAATCATATGGCAAAGAGAGGGAGGAATAAATATAAAAAAATGAAAATTTTCAAAAATATTAATTTTTTTTTTTTTCATTTAAATTATCAAATAATTTTATATACATTTTTTATTATATTTCACGATCAATGTGACTTTTTTTTTTATATCAATTTATTATGTAGATTATAAAAATTGCCAGATCAGGTGTGGCATTTTTGCCTTTCGCTCTTGATACACTGCAAATGTGTATATGTATATATTTCGATGCAATCGTTTATACTTTGTGTAAATATACTTGAGTACACCAAATGTTCGTCACATATAAAATTATATATATGTATGTACACACATGTATATATATACGTGTTAACATATGGAGAGTAATGAGTCGACAATTTTTTTTTTTTTTTTTTTTTTTTTTCCTTTTTCTTCTTTCTCTGTTCTCCACCAAACTCGTTCTATACTGATATAATTCACCATGCAACAATGTACCTATACATGTAATCTTGTTTTACAACTTTTTCCTTCGTTTAAAAGAATTTTTATAACGTTCCTCAGACCATTCGGAAGACACGGGTATATATCACTAACTATATAAATAAAATTGCATATTTTGCCTTGAACATTGTACGCGTTGACGTGTGGGTAAAATCGTCCCTCAATTCCACGACCTTCATATAGAGGGAAAAAAAAAAAAAAAAAAAAAAAAATGGCACGAAAAGAAAACGAAAACAAAAAAAAAATTATATAATATAAAATAAAAGGAAAAATACGGAAAAATAATAATAATAATAATAATAACAAGGAGAGAGAGAAAAAAAAATACCGAGTGATTGTCCTCGAGACAGATGAAACTTTCGCAAAAATTTCCAACTCGTTATTTCCTCTTTATTATATTATCATTAATTTTTTTTTTTTTTTTTTTTTTTTTTTTTTCGTCATTTATTTATTTATTTATTTCAATTATTTCTGATAAATCCATATTATTTATATTAAAAATAATATATATATGTATATGTACACATGGAAAACGCGTGTGGTTCCAAGAAGAGTCGCGCCCAAGAGAAGGATCTTGGCACGATGTTGGCGCAAGTCTTGGTGCATTCCAGTGATTTATTGAAAGATAAATCGGAGCATGTACCCATAGGAATATATTTATATACGCCTAACTGTACTGGGGCCGATCGGTATTAGCCGATTATCCGCGGCGAGATAGCGCATTGGTGCAACCGGTCGTACGTTCTGCTCGTATATATATCTATATATATATATATATATATGTATATATATGTGTGTGTGTAGACGTATAACATACATATATACGATACCAACACCCGGCCCGTTAGTCCTCCAAGCGGGATAAACTCTCTCGGACAAACAAAGTTAATAAGCAATATCTATCGTCCCGCCCGTCGTTACCGATCCAGTAGGTATATACTCTCTCTCATGGCTGCAGCAACATAATAGCTCAGTATAATCGGCCAGTGTTTAGCACTGCAATCGCCTGTACGCGATCTCTCTCTATCTATATATATATAAATATATGTATATAGATATATAAATGTGTATGAATACATTCGTGATTAATCGAAGGTCATGAATTTAATTTTTGTTTCGTTTCTCTATGCCATTTAAAAACAAAAGGAAAAAAATATATATAATAATAATAATAATAATAATAATAATAATAATAAGATAAAATAATGAAAGATATGGAAAAAAAAAGAAAAAAAAAATGTAAATGGAGATAAAATGTAGAAATTTGTCTTTGTAGAAATTGAAATAATATGAAAATAAATCTAAGGACAATCTATTTTTCTTTTTTTCTTTTTCTTTTTTTTTTTTCTTTTTTTTGGTTTCTGTTATTGTGGGTGGTGGTGGTGGTGGTAATTTTAATGTTATAATAAAGAGATTTTTCGTTTATTGACAAAGTGAAAGTAAATCATCGCGTATATACGCCCAGGGATTGATCAATTGAGCACAAGCGATTCTTGGTGGCGTAACATTGGTAAAAAGATAAAAATCGTATAATCGATTCGAGGCAATGTCCGTGAAGAATTGGCCACAGACTGTATTACACTTATACACAATGATGTATTATTATTATTATTATTATTATTATAAATATATAACAAAATTTTATTCTATTACTATTTATATATTACATATTTTTATCAATTGATAATAATAAAAACATAAGACAAAAAATTCTTCATCATTTTATCCTTCTTTTTTTTTTATATATATATTACAATTTAACAATTGAAAAATTTTTTATTTTTTATTATATCATCCATTTAATATTACAATATAAATACAATAAAATTTTGTTTAAAAACTTTTTTTTGTTTTTTTTTTTTTTTTAAATTTATTTTTGTATATACACACCTATATATATATATATACATATATATATATATAATTCATCTTTCATAGAGTGTACTCATAAATCTTCACTCGTCATCCGCGACTTTTATCGTTGGAAAAAAAAAAAAAAAATTTATATACATAAAATAAAATGAAGCAAAAGAAATTTGAGTGCGGCCACTGTTGATGGAGCCGGAGCGAAACGAATGAGGTCTCTCAGTGAATCGATATACAATATGTATTCTTACACTAAAAGGCATATATGTATTATACGTGTATATAGATAGATATCCGTGAAGTGATGCGGATGGCAGGAGTGAAAGGCCCACGCCCGTGCCTCAGGCTCCTCGGCAAGGGCGACTGGACCCACACACACACACACACACACACACATAAACACATAAACATTCTATATCTATATATATCTCAAAGAACGTTCTCTACTCGTGTACCGTCATATATATGAACACATTTATGTTATATTTTTCCGTGTACACGGGGGGAAAATGTTTTGTAATTTTATTCGTTATTTTATTTTTCTTGCATATTTTTAAATTGAGATATTTTATGTTTTTTTTTTCTTTTTTCTTTTTTCTTTTCTTGTTTTCACAATGAAACTTTTCTTATGGTGGAACCATAAATTTTTCGCGCGTAAACGTTAGATTTTTCTTTCGTTCACGCGATAATTTCATGCCAATCGGTAGAATTGAAACGGGAGTAGGCAGAATAGTAAACGGCAAGGCTAACACACTCGTCCTATTTATTGTTTATATTTATTAATCTGACTATCCTACTCGCACGTTTTATCAATAATCCATAACCAGTTACACTACGAGCACGAGTTTTAATATCATATATAAAATTATAAAAAAGTTTTATATCAATTGCATTTGAGGATTATTTATATTTATTATATATTTTCTTCAATTTTTATATTTACTAATTTATTACAGATTTTTGGGTGTTAATGTTCATTATAATTGTTAGTTCAAATTATTTATTCAATTATGGATAATTATTTTCACTTTGTATATTTAATGTGACACATTTGTTCACTGTGACTCGAAATTATTATCGGATTATATCTCGCAGCACTTTCTAAACAACTTTACAAACTGTCTCCTCTCGCGCATTCATTTAACTTCCATTACCACAAATATACATGATTTAATTCTATTTTTTTATTTTATTTTATTTTATTATTTTTTTTTTTTTGTCTATCTTTCCCCCTTTCATATTACATTTATGTTTTATTTATAATATCATTTTTATTTGAATTACATTAATCTGACTTTGCGTGGAATATTTTACATTTAAAATACCAATTAATATCGTAACAATGTACATTTCATAATAAATTCATCCTGATTATATTAATGAAAGAAAAGAATGAAAATAAAGAAAAAAAGAGAGTATAGAAAGGAATAAAATAATAAAGTATAATAATCCATTATAATATAAATTATTTGAATACTCAATAAAAATTATTTATCAATTAAAATTATTATTATTTAATAAATATTAAAAAAAATTTTTTTTTTTTGTTAATTATTGAATTAAATTATTTTACATTTGTAGTTTACTATTTCACAATGCAATTTATTATTATGTATTTTTTTTTTTTTTTTTTTTTTTTTTTTTTCGCATTTTGCAATTTATTACTGATCTCAAGTATTTTCCTCAATCATTGAAAGACATCAAGTCTTTTATATCTGTGATGATATCATATGCATATCAGAGCTTCTTAAACTGTCGATTGAGTGGGTGGAAGTTGACGGTTGCTCAACCAGTGATGTCCTCGAGTTATCACGATGAGAGAGGCCATCCCGATGAGGACACGCCTATACTCATGACACTTCGATACATATGATAACAATCGATAACTTCTGAGTTAGATATCACAGAGTGTAACATATAAAGTAAACACTGAATTACAATAAAAAATATTTATCATTTATATTTATTTTCCTTGCACTATTTTATATTTTTCTACCGTTCCTTTTTTTTTTTTTGTTATTACTTTTTTTTAATACCCTCACGTATTTTTTTTATCAACAGCTTTCACTATTTATTTTTTTTTTTTTTTAATTTTTCAATTTTATTATTATAAATATATAAAATTTATGACGATGAATTAACGTTGTCGTTCAAGTTATTTGACATTTTCACTAACGATACACTTGTCCATTTTCATTCACTGTTAATTTCATTTAAGTTCAAGTCAATTTCTCATTCATTATTTATTCATTTATTTATTTATTGTATATAAGTAGATCGATATATTATGTATTTATATAAATTCCAAATGTTGCAATTGATTAGATGATTATTGATTGATATTTATTTAATTTAACATTTCATTGGTGAAGTGAGCGACAGGTGAGATGAGTGAAAATTCTACTGGTGAAAAAAATTACTGATATAAAATTTAAATTTATTTATTCAATTCTTCCTTCTTATTTTTTTTTTTTTTTCTTTCACGTCAATACTTTCATCATTGTATTTATTTATTTGAAGTTACTTTTAATGATGAGGTGAAACAGAGAAGTGAGAGGAATAGAAGTGTATTCAACCTACGTCGTTGCAAGTATATTATTATCTTTTTATACCAATGAAACTAATCGGCGGAAATTGATCTTCCTTCGCTCTTCATCAATATTTATATTATTCACATGATGGTCTTATAATGCATGACACTATAATGAATAGTTTGTATTAAATATATGTATATTTTATTAATGATGTGATACAGAGTGTGAGAAAAATGATGATTTTTCAATTGATACATATTTACAAATATCGATCTCACGGATGATCTTGAAGGTTTCCACTTGAGTCGCACCCACAATAATGTCGCGGTTGAAAATTATTACGTCGCAATATATAAAATACACGTAAGAAATACATAAATAAATATAAATATATATACACATTTATTTTTTATATATCTCATTCTTATTTCTACTGGATTTATTATTGATATATTGATTTATATATTTGTCTCATTATAAATTTTTTTTTCTTCGTTTCTCTTTTATTTCGTTTTTTTTTTTTAATTCTTTATTTTTCTTTGTTAAATATTAATTAAAAATTTTATCTTTTATAATTCATCTTTATACAAATTATTATCTACTTATTCTCAATATTATTGAAATACTTGTATTTATATAAATATCCAATTGAAATTAAATTAAAATTATTCTACTCACTCAATGTATGACGTTTGTAAAATCATCCTGGTCATATCAATTTATCACATTACACTTACGCATATACACATTTACATATACATGCAAATTAATAGATATTACTTATTATTGTTATTATAATAATTATTATTCTACAGTATCTCAACCATTTTGCATCATTCAATTCATACATAAACAATTATAAATGTATGAATATTTATGCAAAGACAATATTGAACATCCAGTTGACTTATATATAATTTTATTATTATTATTATTATTATTACCCCCCCTCTCCTCTTCAAGGTATTCCGGATCATCCTACCAATAAAATTATAATTTACTTATCCTACAATAGGAAAAAAAAAAAAAAAAAAAACAAATTATACTCTGTAATAAAAATAAATAATAATTAATAATTATTATTAATTGTATAATTTATGGATCTTTTTTAAATCTTCATATAGATTATCAAGGTCTAAATAGTTCAAATGATGAATTTATTCATTTCTCTTACCTCACACCTTTTTTTTTAACATTATTATTATTATTATTATTTTTTTTTTTTTCAAATTTATTTATTTTGGATAGTAACGGGGAAGAGAGGAAACAGTGAAGGAAGAGGTTTAAATGATTCTAATGCTTGGATGCCCCTGGGCTGAGAAAGGCGTGGTGTAATCCATCAAGACTCACATATTCTGTAGTGTCGTCATTAATTCCACTGCCGAATGATTTGCCATTGAATTTATATATATGATGGACGTGTGTGGGAGATATTCATATATATATATATATATATATATATATATGTATATGACACCTTCATTATCACTTGGATGAATACGAGAGATACATTTAGTATTGATTCGATGAGTTTTAGGTATTTCATACGTGATATTAATTAGGTTGGAATTCAATATTACCCACGATGAAATAAACAATTTAAAGAAAAAAAATAATAATAAATAATAATAATAATAGTAATAGTAATAATAAAGTATAATGAGTTGCTGTGACACATTGAAATGAAATTCCATATAATAAAAAAGTAACAAGACAAGAAAAAAAAAAAAAAAAAAAAAAAAGTACGATAAAGTATTTAGTTAATTAATTCTTATTTAATTATTTTCTATTCTACTTTTTGATTTTTTTTTTTTTTTTGTTTATTTGTGATTTGATTGACTTTCAAAAATTTTCTTTATATTTATAAAGTGAAAAAAAAAAAAAAAAAAAAAAAAAAAAAATCAATGCTGGATAATTAATATATATATATATACACAATAGATATTTATTGTATGAGATTCGTGAGATTAATTTTTATATTTGACTCAGTGAAAAAGTTTTTAGTAGCACGTGTCCACTGTGTATACATAAAACACGCGCGTCAGCAGATGATTAATGAAAGTTTGTATACCAACAGATATAATTAATGATACTAACTAAAGAAAATGAGTTTCAGTACAGAATAAATTCTTATTGTTAGTTGATTCGGAAGCGCGATAATGCCCTTCTTGCATTACTCAAATAAATTTCACTGTATGATATATTTATATACATTTTTTTTTTTTTCTTTCTGCATCCAATCGCTACGGGAATTTATAGATTGTATATAAATAAATACACATATGATACACATATATTTATAAACATATATATATATATATATATATATAAATGTATGTAATTGTGTGGATTGTGTACAATCTCTCGATGCCCGCTGCGACTCAAGCCAATGACTAGTGGATTCGATGAAAATAGAGCCTGATAAATTAAAGTCAATTTATCAAAAACAAAACAGTTTTTATATATTCTTAAAATTTTTTTAAATATTATTTCCATCATCGTGAACTAATCGCGTGCACGTTGTGCAACTTTATTTCAATTCAAAAACGATCGCTACGTCGTTTCGCATTTTGATATTTTGCTTCGGGGCACGATCTCATTTTAAGTATCCACTGTGCATCCAACTGAATTTACAAATTAGAAATCGTTGATGAAAAGAGTAATAATAGTATATCAATAAATGAATAATATTATTGGTTAAAAAAATTAAATAATAATAAATAATATTTAAATGTTTTCTTTGGCGTATATTTTTGTTTGTTTGTTTATTTATTGTTCTCATTTTATATTTGTATACTCGATATTGAAGATGACGGTGGGCAAAGTGACAGCGGAAATGTTTTATATATTTTTTTTTTTATTTAAAGGAAAGGACAGAAAAAACAAAACAAAACAAAACAAATTGTATGAATAAAATAAACATCTTGCAATCATTAAATTTCTTACTCGATAGATTTCACTGTCTGCGCACGTTTTATTTCATCTCTACAATACGATCAAAAAACAAATAAATAAATAAATAAATAAATAAATAAATAAATATTTTCATTACATACATTCAAACAAGTCCGAACACGTTCAATCGTCCATCCATTTTGGAATTTTGATTGACTACCCCGTCTCCCACTTGGACTTTATCTTCTTCCCGTCTCAACAGTCCAAATCTCACCAATCAAATATATCAATCGAATTGTCAATAAATTTACATCAATAATTACATTCACAAGTAACTTTTAAATATTTATCTGTTATACAAACTCAACCATTGATAATAATCTCCAAGTGCATAAAGAAAAATATTGACGGGTGATACATTTTTATTTTTCATTCTCATCTCATTTATTATCAAGTCAAGGATGATCCAATGTGTAAATTCAATACAATCTTTTTTTCCTCTCTTCTCCCTACACACATACACATACAAATATATTCAATCAATATATATATATATATATATATAATCCAGGGTGTTCCTGGGAAAGGAATTTGCTCTCGGATTGAAGAAACATTTGCGCGTGAACTTTGCGCACTTCAAAGTCGTTCGAGTAGCATTTAAAAAAATAAAATAAAAACGAAATTATATATTTATTTATATATATACATATTTTTATATAGTCACTTTGTCTTTTCGTCGTTTATATTGTTTACGAAAGAGAACCCTACGGCTCATCACGTAACAGGGCGTTTGGGTATCGTCCTGCAGTTTATATAGCTGCGAAACAACATCATGTATATATACATACAACTCGGACAAACCAAAAGCGAAATGTACATACACATATATATATATATGTATGTATATGTACAACGGACACGAGTCGACGCCAGGGATGTTGCGCCGATACCGGTGACGACTCGTGATTGCCCCAAGAAGGGAAAGGTGTGGCGTGGCGCGAAGTCATGTTGCTGATTTATAAGGCTAAATTCCTTTACCGCTTTGCGCCGCGGCGCGAGTTGAGAAAACGCCATTGAGACCAAGCGAAACGAAAAAAAATATATATAATAATAATAATAATAATAATAATAAAGAAAAAAAAAAAAGAAAACTAAAAATATAACCCGCCTACACCCAATGCACTTTCGGTACTGCATTCAAGTTTATATCACATCAGTTTGTAATATATGTGCAGGTATATATGAATGATTTTATTATTGTATTGTATATGTAATATCTTTAAGTATCATGATAATACCTAATATGTTACAGTGTGAAAGAGAGAGTTTACTCGAGTATCTTTATATCTTCTCGTCGACAAATTTACGTGATTCTGAGCTTGCGAGTAACGAAATATTTTAAATCTTTTTTTATTTTTTTTTTTCTTCTTCTCTCGTATTATTTATATTGAATTTTCTTCTTTTTTTTTTTTCGTTTTTTTTTTTGTTTATTACATTTATTATCACGTTAATTTATTCGTGAATAAAAAAAATTGATTGATTAATTAATTAATTAATTGATTAAATAATTGGACAATTTATTAATTGTATCAATGTCCAAGATAATTTCACTTCCGATCACACTACGAAATTATCAACTCGACTCACTTTCGCTTTCTAATAACATCACGTACGCATTTTTTATTGTCTCTAAAATCATCTACCTAATATATATATATACATTTTTTTTTTTTCTTCTTACAAATTACAATCTAAATGGCCTTGATTCTCATCAAATCGACACATTTAATTTACTGAATTTAATATACACACACATACCACGTATATTCATACATTTAAATTCTAATATTAAAAATCAACAAATAAGTAGCAAAAGTATACACATACACAGACATACAATCTTCACACACTGACACACACACACACACACACACATGTATATAAATTTAAAGTTGAAGCCTGGAGGTTTGAATTATTGTTTCACAATGTAACCATATGATATCTGAGACATTTTCATCGTTCGATCTCGTGGTGAGAAGCGACAGGGATTGTGTCACGACGGTGGGCGGACTTTCTACATCAGGCCATCGACTAGGATCTATATATATGTATATATGTTAGTGTTTGATGTGTACTATACTTGTGTGATCCTGCGTGCACTACGTCGGGTCTCATTCAATAATTTATATATATATATATATATATATATATATATACATATACATATTAAATATAAATAGCTATAGACGTGTACACACAAGTTGGAGATAGTGTCAGTAATAATCTTCCGGCAAATACCAAAGCAAGATTTATAAAGTTATATTTGCACGTATGTGTAGTTTATTCATACGATTATGTATGTATATTCGTATATGTGATGAGTGTGGGTATGAGAGAATTAGATATTTGCGTTTACGCATGACCCAACGTTATACGATGCAATTCCTCTCTCACTTCCCCTTGCAATTATTATTTATTAATTTTTATTTTTATTCTTTTTTTTTTTTTTTCTCCTTTTTTCATTATTATTTTACGGACTTTTTTTTTTTTTTGTTTGTTTGTTGTTGTTTTGGTTGGTGTTTATTTTCCTTTATCCCCGCGTGTTCATTGTAATTCAAAGTCCGGGCTGGAGTTAAATGTTAGCGCGATATCGACATCTGCATAATTATTCGTGTTTGTTATATAATATATTAGCGTATGTTTTTATATACCCACGTTTGAATATACCAAGTGTGATGCGACATTCTCCACCCTCTTTATATTTTTATATTTTTATATTTATTTATTTATTTATTTATTTATTTATTTTTTTTTTTGTATTTATAATTTTTAATGTTGGAAAATTTTTATTCATAGATATAATTGATATTAATTTATGCGTACATGAATTTGTAATTTAATAATAGAAATTTATTGGTCTTATATTTATTTTTTATTCGTATCTTTTCCTTTCTTCCCTCTCTCTATTTCTTTGCTTGACGATTTATCGGCATTGTCAAATATATCATAGTCATAAAGACACAAGATTTTAACAAAATATTCATTACAAATTTATTCATACACACACATATACATAAATATATCCAGTTTATTTCACCAGAAAGGTGAATGCGCGAGGAGGTTATCCCGATAACCTGGCGGTGTAGTTTTTGTCTCAAGAGAATTTCACGGTGCTGCACCAAACAGCAACAAAGAAGGACAAACTATTTATATATATATATATATATATATATATATATGTGTGTATATGTGTGTATGCACATAGGTATATACAAATGAAGCAAGAGGGAAATAGCGAAACGGAACGGATCCGGATCGCCTCGTGCGGAGGCTGACAGTCACGTTGCTCTCTCGCAGTGCATGGCGGTGGCGGCAGCCGGTTGCCAATCTATCTTTATATATATATATGTGTATATGTGTGTGTGTTTATGAGTTTGTAGCGCACTCTCGCATTCGGTGCTGCTTTCCGCGCTGCCGCCCCGACACGCCCTGCTTTGATAACACCCACACCAACACACGATAAGCCTCCCGACTATCAGTATTAATAGATGTGCGTCCTGGCATTTCGCAATGTTGAACAACTGGCTCTCTCTCTTTCTCTAATCAAGTCCCTTCTTGTTTAAACTTGCATATACACGCCCGTTTTATATATAATATTACGTATATACGTGTATTTGTATGACTTGTTTATTCTTGATGGCTTGGGGATCGTGATAGTTTCAGTTTGAATACTTTTATATATATATATATTGAGTATTTACATTTTATTGAGTCTCTGTGTGTTGGTAATGACTACGTGATGTTGCCACATGTGCGAATACATATTTGATTTATTTATTTATTTATTTATTTATTTATTTATTGAATGTGTTTGTATTTGAGTATATAATAAAAATGATAATTTTATATATGTGATTTCTTGTGATAAAATTTTTATGTAGATTGATATAAATTTAAAAGATCTATAACACTCAATTGTAATTAATTTTGTTATTTGTTTATAAAAAAAATATTATTATTGTATTATATAGATAAATATTGATATTATTTGATAATAATTTGAATTAATTAGAAATATTATTTTATGTTATTGTTGTTGTTTTTTTTTTAATATTTAGACTTGTATGAATGAATTAATTATAAATTTATTGTGAATTATTTTTGTAACAGTATGTGAATCAAAATGACTTCCGGGGTCGGAAGTGGAGAAGCCCAAACCCACACTTAGTCACGCTCATTAACTATAAAAATAAAGAAAATTAAATCAAAGAAAAAAATAATAATCATAATAAATAAATAAATAAATAAATAAATGAATGAGTGAATGAATAAGGACGAAGAAGGAGAGATATTCGTTGTCAACAAGTGGAATGTATATATATATATATAAAGTATTTCAACTTGTAAATATACTTGATTCCTGGGATTCTTTACTGAGAAAAAAAAAAAAGAAAAGAAAAAAAAAATAAGTAAAATAAATAAGTCGAGTTCAAAGGATCACATACGCGAAATTAAAAATAATGAATATTATTCTTCATGATTCATCTTGTGACCAACAACTGTATTTTTGGATGCTTCTGTAATTAGTAATTATGTAGAATCATATAAGTATAATAAGGAGGGTGGGTAGTGAGATAGAAAGAAAGAAAGAAAGATAGAGAGAAAGAGAGCGGGTGAGAAGAGGAAAGGAGAAAGATCATGTGAAATCTCATTGCTGCAGAGCGAGTGTTTAAATATTTTTTTTTACCGTTACAGGTGAGATAGCAGTTCTATTGAACAACATGACACGCTGTATTTTTTTTATTTTTTTTATTTGACTTTTTTTTCTTTTTAGAAACATCTTCAACGATATATTTTTTTGAAATTAAGTACAAATACATTTTTTTTCATTGTCCTCCATTATTTATTTATACATTTGATTTTTATCTCTTTTTTTCCGTTATTTCTTTCATTGAAAATTTTCTTTCTGTATGATTGTTTTTTTGTTTATATTGAATTTCAATTATATTTTAATGATAGGAAGTGTTATATACCATTTAAAGTTGCATGCATCATTTGGATTCAGGTGTTAAGTGATGACATTGTCTGACTTATATACACTCATTTACCATTTATAGCTGTTGCTTTAAGGTTAATATTCATGATCTAATATCACCTGATTTGTTAACTTATACTTATTCACTATGTTTTTTTTTTTTTTTTTTTTTTTTCATTATTTCTTTCTTCTATATATATATATATATATATATATATATTATTGAACACGGACTGTGTGTCTTCATAGTGATTGAAAATGGTGAGCGTCAGGGTCGAAGTACATTCGTGAATCAGTTGGTAAATTGGATGCAACAAAGAAGGATTTTTTTTTGTTTAATTCCATGTTTGATTGTATTTTTTTTTTTTTTTTTCTTTCTTTTTATTTCCAACTAAAAAAGGGAAGTATCCCAGTACTTTGTTCATACGCTGAAATAAATAAATAAATAAATAAATAAATAAATAAATAAATAAATAAATAAATAAATAAATAAAAATATTTTTTTGTCTTTTATCTTAACTTTTTTTTTTTCCTTTTTTTTTCCTTTTTTTTTTTCATTGATGCGGAAGAACCGTGAAGGCAACTCTCTCATTTTATTTCCCCCTGATCGCACGTCTTCACCTACGCCCCGACGGAAATTGAAACTCACCTTAATGACGCCTAATTTCTTGAAATCATTATGTACAAACGGACGTACACATTGCGCGTCAATCTTATTCGAAAGGCCTTCCTGGCGATCCCCCAGTTTTTGCCAATAATCTCATTTATTTCCGGCACATTTAAGTATTAATAAATGAACGAAAAAAAAAAAAATAATAATAATAGTAATAATAATTATAATAATAATTAATACAGAAAAAAAAAAATAAAGATGAATTTAATACAATTATTGATATAGGAATAAAAAAATTTTAATCAAAAATTGAAAAAAAAAGACGGTGAAGAAAAAAAAAATTCATTTATCAGATGATTAATTGTGATATATTTTTTTGTTTATTTTTATTTATTTTTTTTTTTTCTTAGTTTACGCCTACATAAAATTCATTTTATGAGCCATTCAAATTTTTTATTCCATATTATACTATAACGATACGTTTAGATATATATATATATATATATGTATGTGTGTGTGTGTGTGGGGGTACAGTGATAGTACGAAAATTGAGAAATTATACGTGAACCTGATTTTGTACGTTCATCGCACCTGAATAAATTCTGCATTACCATGTAGGCGAAAATAACGATTGATGACGATCAATTTCAACGAAATTGCAGTAGGCGGAGGACTAGTTTTGTACATGCACACAATCCAGTTTCATTCATTCATTTTTTTAATTTTTATTATTATTATTTGTTTCTCTCTGTGATATGTGGTGAGGGTGACATTAAAAAGAAAAAGAAAAAAATGAGAATAATCATGAGTAAATAAATAAATAAATAAATAAATAAATAAATAAATAAATAAAAAGAAAAATTTGTAAAACAAATTAGTCGTGAAAGAGTTCACAGTATCTAAAGGTCTCAAGTTATTGAAATTATTACCCACGTTGTGTCTATTTAAAAAAAAAAAAAAAAAAAAAGAAATAATGATAGAAATAAAAAAATTCTCCTGATAAAATCATATGACAGCTTGGGAACACACGCATAAATAATAAAAAAAATGAGTGGAAAACATGCGGCGCTACGTGAAATCGTCAAATCAATGATAAAAAAAAAAAAAAAAAGAAAAAAAAATGAAAGCGAAAACTTTTAGATTAACATTAAAAATTATATATATATATATGTACCTATATCGCTGATCAATGACATGGTCTATGTTATATTGGGTATTATTTAAAATTATTCATCGTGACATCACGTCAATATTGTCGTGGACAAATGAAATATTCGAAACTAACAGACGTGTCTTCAAATTGGGCTACCGCCAGCGAGTGCATGACAAGTCAGTTCTATTTCATTTTATATTATACATACATATACATGTATATATAGATGTAGATATATAACGGTTTTTGTATGTGTGATTGATCGCTTCTGTTGCCCTTTCTACAATTTATAAAATTGTGTATCGTCATAATTATTCAATAAACCTCAAATATTGCACAATTGCGATATGATAAAGGTCAAAATGCAGAAAAATGTATCGTAATCTCAATAAAAAGGAAATAGTAATAATAATAATAATTTAAAATACTTTCACGTGTGTCGTTGATGTAGATTTTATTTTTTTCTTTTTTTATTCAAAATATTTAATGAAAAAAGGCCAAACATTTCTAGTGTATATATATATATATATATAATTGAAATAATTTTTTGCGTGGGACAATCCAAGTATAATTCAATTGTAATTTCTGTCCCTCAATAAAATAAAGAAAGTTATACGATATAAAAAAAAAAAAAAGAAAAAAAAAACATTGATCCAACTAATGATTCATTGGATTGATAAAATAAATTATTTAAATACGTGAATACGTGAAATTCAACAGTTAAATTATTTCATATATTTAAATATTATTTATAAACAATTTATTCCTATTTCATTCTCACTGGCACAATCCTCCTCTACATCTTTATAAATGTATAAACAAAAAATTATTTATAATTACTTTTTGTAATGAGGAATCTCTATATGAAATGTAATATAACAAAAACCGCAAACAAATCAGTATGAATTTTGTAATATCAAAATACCACGCAATAAATTTCACGTGTAGGGTGTGTTACCTTTTTATTCCAACAAACAAAAACAAATAATAATAATAATAATAATTACCAATAAACAAATAAAATAATAATGAGAAAAAAAAAAAAAATCTCACATCTCATGAAATTTTTATCACTACATTAAAAATAAAAAAATTTTTTTTTTATCTATTTATCAATTAATTAATTACACAATTAATATAAAAATATAAATAATACAATGATAAAAAAAAATTATTTGAGACACCCTGTACTAGATAATTATTGTAAAATGTACACGATGCAGATTCAAACGCATGGCATCTGCAGGGCGGGATGACTCGCCTCCAATGCAATACTTTTATACTACCACACATTAACACATACACACACACACACACACACACATATATATATATATATAAACACAAATGGTACTGTAATCGCAACGGGATCGAAGAGCAAAGAGGGAGACTTAGAAAGTGAAACTGAAAACGCCGCGTTAGATACAACGAGAGCCCCACCCTGGCGTGGTCTCCACTATATAACACACACACACACACACAACACAACTCATGCTCACATATATTTACATGGATGTGGTGTAAACGAGATGGAAGGAAAAAAAAAGAAAAAAAAAAAAAAAAATGTTGAGTGCACGTATTGAAAATATGTACGTGTTCAAACCTGTCCATGTGTATTTAGGTAGTGCAACAAGTTTATACTGATACAGAAAACGTAACAGAGAGTAAAAGACAGAAGGATTCACTAATACTTTCAATAAAACATGTATATGTAAATGTATATGTATTAGATTGATATGAAAGGAATGGAAAGGATGAATAAAATTGAATGGTATTTTTAATTTTGTTTATTGTGATAAAATTTTCAATTCTTCTTTTCAATTTTATTCTTTTTTTTTTTTTTACTCTGTTTTTTATTATTATTGTTATTATTACTATTTATTGTTTCGATTGCTATGTGTAGAGATGGAAGAAAAAAAAAAAAAAAATGAATGAATTTAATGACATTGTGTATAGGATTGCAATGGAATTTTTCAATATTGAGGATTAGTCGGTTGACGTGTTAATGTGTAAGTGAAAAACAGGAGGTGGACTTAGAAAGTAAAACCCGAGGACTCGGACGCGTCGACGAGGCGCGAAGAGAAAACCCCACCCTACATATCACTAAGAGACGCATATAAAACCTACATATATATCAATACCGTCTCGCACGAACAGCTGTGGCTTTGTCCATCTGTATTTTACATTTGCCAATTGAGTATCAATAATTTTATGTATATACAGTAAAAGTAGAACAAATCATTTTACTTTACTCTTCACTACGTAGCTATCACTTTCAAATCATAAATAAAACAATTGACATGATTCTTTCTCTACTTATTTATTCATTTATTTATCATCAACAACAACAACTACATCATCATCATCATCATCATCATCATCATCGTCATCATAATCATTATTATTGTTTATATCTACTCTATATAATATTTTTTACCCATTATTGTATCTATTAAATTTATTATTACACGAGTGTATATTCACATTTTCGCATTATCAATATTAAAAAAATAATAATAATAAAAAAAAAAAATGAAAATATAAATAATATTGAAATAACAACCGTCAAATCAATTGCTGCACTACTCGGTTGTTATTTAAAAATTATAAATTTGATTAAACTAAAATTTATAAAACATTATAAATAATGTTTAAACAATTATCATATAATTTTTTTATTATTTTTATTCACATACATGTGTATACACATGCACACATACACGATATCTCACTTTTCTTCGCGATATTACCTCAACTCAACTGCTACTTCGTTTATACAGTGTGTGCTAGCCACGTCATTATATCTACTGCATTCTCCGTATTATATATATATATATATGTTGTTGTTGTTGTTGTTGGTAATGGGGCTATCCCGTAAACGGTTTGGATGCTCTCTGCCCCATAAATGGAATGGCCACGGTAGTGAAGCGTATCAGGAGCAAGCATCCGCGCGCGCGCTTACGTTTATTCCTTACACATTTATATATACGTATATATATATTGGATGCATGTGTCTTAACACGTGTGGGAAGAATGTGGAATATATCGCAAATAGAATGAGGCAACCCCGTGGATTCCGTATAGGATATACGAGACATCGTATATTCTCATGTATATATGTACATCTGTGATATGTATTTATATTTTGTATACATATATACATGTGTGAATAATCAATAAAAATATTCAAAAAAAAAAAAATTAAAAAAAAATAGATAACAAATTTTTAAATGAAAAAAAAATTATTTATTATTAATTTTGTTTTTTATTTTTTTTTATTTAGTGTTGAAGAATGAAATTTTTTCCAGTGAGATACATCTAATCAATACATATTTTGATAATTTATTTATAATTTTTATTAATTTTATAATAAATTTACTCTGTATTATTTTTTGTAATTAATTTATGTGAATTAATATATAAGACAATTTATTTATTTATTTATTTATCTATTCATTCATTTATAATAGAGTTTAAAGTCGAGTTTGTTGATGACAATTGATGTTTCACACCACTGGATAATTTCTAATCACTACTGTAAAAATATTATGTATAATAAAATTATATTTAGTTGATGTATGAAAGAATCCATCAACACTGTATTGACTGCATTCTTGTATATCACGTCACATTGAAATGCCATATTAGAATCCAACATTGACGCGTGTGTATATCCCGCGTAATAACATTTACTTGTTAACAAACAATAATAATAGTTGTGTGTGTGTGTGTGTATGTGTGTTGAAGGCTATCGAGCATTGTCCCGGACATCGAGTGTGTCAAGAGAGACCTTGTCCAACCACCATCAAACGCGTTCAACTACTCCTGATGTTTAGTCATCAATGTCATCATGCTTCCATGCTTGAACAAATGTACATATCTATATTTATATATATATATATATATATACATATATATGTATTCTATTTAATGGTTTATTGAACAACTGTAGAACAGGATCATCGATAATGAGACTTTTAGGTCATGATCAGTGGACTCTAATATTTTTATTGTAAATCTTTTTCAGAAAAAGTGTGAAAAAAAAAGAAAAAAAAAACAAAACAAAACAAAACAAAACGAAATAGAATAAACAAAAAACAAAGAATTAATATAAGTGAATATAAGTCTGGTTTATCGCAAATGTTTTTTGAATGATGATAAAAATCAATTGAATTTTATAACTCATTTATATATGTTCAATAATTCATTGGCAATAGTTCATATTGCAGGTTAAATTTCATGATGTATTGAAGTGTTGTATTTATTCACTTATAGTTATCCATTTGGATATATAACACAGAAGATAATTATTAATTATTTATTTCAATTTTTATATAAAAATTTGATTATTTGATAAAAATTTTTAATTATCAATTTTTTTTTTTTTGATTTGTTTTGTTTTATTTATTATTTTTTTTTTATTTCAAATATTTCATTTATATTATTGTATCTGTGTAAATGGACGTTTACGTAAATTATATCAACTCCAATGTGCATTGATGATGATAGTTACGTATAGATATACCTATACATTATGCATATGAATCGTATATTGCGTATTAATTTAATGCTCCTCCCACTGTAAAGTATAATCGTTCTCTTCTCTTATTCTCCATCACCAATCAAAACACAAATATCTTTATTAACTTGTAAAAAAAATATATATATATTTTTTTTTTCTTTCTATTTATTTATTTATTCATTAAATAATAATAATTATTATTATGTTTTATCTTGAAATAAAATATATTTTTGTTTGAATATTGTGTTACTTGATCCCTTTGATATTTCAATATTTTATTATTGTGTTACAGATGACCCAAATATTTTCATTGGATGAATTCACCGTGATATATAAAATGTTTCGGTAATATTTTTGACATTAAAGATTTACGTTTAAATATAAATAAATGGATGACCACAATAGAAATTTACTTGTAACTGTGTGAGAGTATTGAAACACGAATAAGCAGTAACGTATTACACGGCAGTTAAACGAGGAAGATTTAATGGTATCTTGAGGCAATAAGTAAAATATTCAATATTTCAATTTTATTAAAGAAAAAAAAAAAAAAAAAAAAAAAAAAATAGTGTTGAAGTGCAGTGAGAAAATTCTTGGACAAAGTTTAACGTTCAATAAATAATATTGAATTCACAATAAATATATAACTACAGATTTATCATTAACTAATTTATCTAGAATATCATTCAACTGAAATATTGAAACAACATCTGGTATATTTATCTATTTTATCTATATTCATATATATATATACTTGTATGCAGTTGAAATAATTATTTTTATTTACGAATATGGTGTGTCTTGCTTTGCAAACCTTTGATTCTCTATTGAATGACTCAAACTCACATGTTACATTGGTGGGTGTGTTGAATTTTCTACGGTAGCTTAATCAGGATTTTCATTTTATATTTTACAAGAAAAAAAAATATATATATATATATATACATTTAGATCCTGTTAACTAAATCAAAAATAAAATCTCCCTTTTATATATATATATATTTTTTTTATAATTAATAATAATAATATATAAATACTGCGTGACTTTTACTTTATAGTGTTACTTGTACATCGTCCTCTTGCTCAATAGCATTTCATTATATTCCCTATATAATCCGTGGTTACTTTTGGCTCTAATCCGAATGAAAGCTACTAACACCATCATAATATTCAATGTCGACCCAATTCAAATGTCTAAAAAATATAGATATTTAAATATAAATATATCATGAGAATAGAATAATGTAAATTTGTTTTTTTATTGTGCCAAAAAAAAAAAAAAAAAAAAAAAAAAATAAAAAATTTACATTGACATTTGATATTTTTTGAAAAACTTTAAATTTCAAATATTTCTTTGATACATCAAATGATGATTTAACAATTAATTTATCCAACTTTATTAATTTATTTATACTGTTGTTATTTAAATATTTGTTGATATTATTTCTCAATTTTACTCGGTAAAACTTTATTAATTTCATCATTCTACTTCACCCCACCATCCCCGATTATGTTGATAAACAAAAAAAAAATAGAAAAAATCTCTTTTGTGGTATTATTCGTTTGATTTGTGTGCGTAGGCGATTAATGACATGTATTTGCTAATGGCAATACACACGCACGTCAATCTTAAGACAATCAGTCAATGTAACAGAATTCCATCATTCTGTGACAATGTAAATTCTTTAAACCGCCTTCGTTCATATACTTGAAATATCAAATATTATATTATCATTTATATAACTTGAAAAAAAAAAAAAAAAAAAAAAACAAGACAAGACAAATAGTGATAAATATATAGGAAAAAAAATAATAAATAATAATGGATTTTTATTTTTATTACACAGACGCGTGATAAACAAAAAAAACAACTTGATCTTGGAATTTGTGATTGAAATTGTTGAATAATAAATTCAATTATTTTTCATCCGTATATAACCCGTGATTATCATGTTTATTATTATTATTTTTGCTATTATTATTTTTTTATATACTGTGAATAGAGATCAACAAGAGATGCATCAACAATAATCGTATATATCAGTGTAATAAAATTTTATTGCGTTCAATTGATTATTTTTAATCATTTTTTTTTCTCCATCAAAACACTTTAAATACTTTTTGTTGGACACACGCGCGCGTTCCCGATCCTTGAACCAAGTCGCATGGAACCATGTTGAAATGACGTTGAATAAGAAAAAAAAAAAAAAAAAAAGAGAGAGAGAGAGAGAGAGAGAGAAGACAAAATAGAAAGAAAAAAAAAAAAAAAAAAGATCACGATTTTAATGCTACCAAGTTATTGAGGATAGAATCAACAGGTTTCCTCCTTTCATTCTTATATTTCTAATCTTTTTTTTTTTTTTTCTTTTTTTTTTTCAATCTAGATTTTTTTTTTTTTCCCCTTTTTTTTTCGTAGCTCTCACTCGAAACACCCAAGACCAGATAATAACTGTGTCAAGACGCTCTAGATCTCCACCAGCTGGCGTACTAGTTATTGCGCAACCCTTTTTTCATTTGACGGTGAGGGCGGTGAATAAGGAAGGGGAGAAAAGAGAGGGAAAGGGGGACTCTCTCTCGTTGTGTAGTTGCACGAATCCACGACCATCCATGATGTCTGTAGTATAAGATCTGGTGCATTTACCTCCTCAATATACAATCTCGATTACTTTACTACACACAAGCGCATTTGCTTCTCCTTTTTCTTTTTTTTTCTTTTTTTTTTTGTTTCTTTTTTAGTTTGTGTGTATAATGTATTTACTGATGTTTGAATCGCGGGGCTTGTATTCACCTCGTGCGACAGAATAGCAAAAGTATTATTGCCTGAGAACAAATTACGAGTCGCTTTCATTCACAGTATAAATTAACAAATGAAAATAAAATTAACAAAAAAAAAAATAAAAAAATTATAATAATAATAAAGAAATAATAATTATGTGATAATAATTATTGCCGTACATATGTGATTTTATTTTTATTTTTGTGTACGTTGAGAAAATAAAAAGTTTACAACTTGACAACGACAATTACACTCGACTATTTTTATATATAATTTTATTATTGTGATTTTTTTTTTTTATAATTTTTTTATTTTTTTAATATTTTTATTTTGCAGTTTGAAATTTAGATATTCTTGTGGCAAAAGTCGGACATTTTGTCGAATAACTTTCTTCATATTCACGCATATAAACACACACACACGCACACAAACACACAAACATGCACGTGTGACAAAGTGTAATAATAATAAAAAAATAATAATAATAAAATTATTCGAAATTAGGATACAGAAGAAGAACCGGAAATTTAAACCAAAAAAAAAAAAGCCCTACTTATGACAGTCCACTGAAACGTCATCCAAATCACTCCTATCCCATTTATTATTATCATTTTTTTTTTTTTTCGGGTAAATTCAAAATCAAAAAAGATCAAATAAAATAAAAAAAAAGAAGAAAAAGAAGGAAAAAAAAAGAGAAATGTAAATGAAAGGAAGAAAGATGAAATAAAAAATAAAAAATAAAATAAATAAATAAATAAATAATAATATAAATAGTACAAGATAAAATAAGAGAAACACGCATATCCGAGTGCTCCAAAAAAACCCGTATAACAACGGGTTTGTGGTCATCACGGTACGGCTGATGAGAATCAGTGAAATCACACGAAAAAAAAAATAAATAAATAAAAAAAAACAAAAAAAAATGTTATATATATCTTAACAATGTAATAAAAAAAATTATAGCATAGAGAAAAAGGATAAATTAAATAGAAGGAAAGAGGAAAAAAAGGGGCAAGGGAAACAGAGGAAGAAGAAGAGAAAAATAAAATAAGATCGAGAGTGAGAGATGTCGTAGAGTTTGGGTCCTAGGGCAACTGGCCTGTGCCATGTCAAGTCACGAAGGCTGCATTAACTTGGGTGTGAGTCTCAATACTTATTGTGTCTCACTTACTCAGTCTCACACACAATACAAATACATGTATATATATATATATATATATATACTCTATAAAAGAGTGGGGCGTCGGTACAGTTGCAAAGGTGAATTAATGCTTGGGAGGTTACCAAGAGTAACCTCATCGTTGTCCCTCTATCGTTGAATAAAACAGAGAGATAAATATATAAAATGGTGGTGGAAAATGAGTGCGCGCAAGACAGAGATAAACACAGTGAATGATAATACATACATACATATATATATATATATATAAAGAAGAGTGGGAGGTAGAGTATACATGTATATATGTGTATGTGTATGTGGCAGTGCCGAGAGGAGGCTGGGCTGGATTGTGGCAGGAGTGGTATAGAAACGACCACACCGCAACGGTGTAACGGCCACGGATGAGATGGCCAAGTCCGCATTGCCAGTACCAAACCAGTAAATGTATAGCAAAAGAAGTGAGACAGTATTTTTAAATGATGAGTAGTGGGGATTGGGGAGATAGTGAGCGTGGAAGAAATATATATATATAAATCTCATAAAGAGAATTGTAGAGAGGGAGGTACAGGTCGCGTGCCGGCGTGGTGCTGCTGTTACTCCCGAGAGACGAGTACTTACCTTACCAACTTCTCTCACGGTTATTCCACAGCTCGGCGCTCATCCACGCGGTGGTTTGTGCCCGCGTCTCGTTTATACTACACTTATCATTCATCCAACTCGCCCAACTCGCCCAACTTATCCAACTCACCAACCTATCTACCTACCTACCTACTTATCCAAGCCTACCTAACACAACCTACAGGCTCAAAACTTGTATTCACTTTGTATCCCCGTCCTAAACACAATTCCACAATCAAATCTTACCAACAAGTTAACAAGTCATTTAATTTTCATTATAATTATTTTATTTTATTATTTATCATTATTTTTATTTATTATTGTTTTTTTTTTTTTTTTTTTTTTTCAAATTTTTATTCCCTATCATTTTCTTCCTCATTGTATACCGTGTGTATTATATTATTGGAATAATATCAATTGATATTGACAATTATTCAATTTGTTTATTGATAAATCAGTGATCGGGTTTATTGTAATTGTCGTCGCATTGGATTTTCGTTTGGATTTTAATACACGTAAACATCAAGACAGAACTGAATTTTAATAATAAAAACGAAAAAAAAAAAAAAATTATTATAATTACTATTATTATGATAAATAAATAAATAAATAAAAATAATAAAGATTAAACAAAACTTATCGACATTTTTGTGGATTAAAAAAATAATAATAAAAAATACTGTGAATCCAGTCAAGTTTTATCGGACAATTTTGAAATTATGTTATTATTTTTTCGTTTTATATTTAATAATTTTTTTTATACAATAATAATTGTGTTAATGAAATTTTGTGATGCTACGAATATAAAATTATGTGGTGATTAGAACTGCTGTTAATAGATATCAGAGGAATTGTGATAAAATATACAAAACGTTATTATTGAATTTTGTTTTTTTTTTTCTCTTATATCATTATTTTTTTTTTTTGTTTTTATCAATGAGAGTGCGGGAGAAAGATTAATTATTTGTGATCGAAGAATAAGAGAAAGAAGAAGAAGAAAAAGAAGAAAAAGAAAAAGAATAGAAACACCACGTGCGCGAACGCCACGAGGTTTAAAATATCTAGTGATAAAATATATCCACTAAAAAATCTATCTCCCCGGACAAATTAATTTATATTATATCAATCAATAATAATTACAATAATATCATCAATTAATAATAAAACAGTGTATTCACATTGATTTAATTCATCGTAACAATAATTAATTACAATATAATAATAATATTAATGAAATTTATTATTATTATTTTTTTAATATGAATAAAATAAATTCAAAAATTGTAACGTGAAATTGTCAGTGTTTTGCCGCGAAGTGTGCCTAAAGTGTTTAGAAAAGGAGACGAGGAGAAATAATAATATAATAATAAGGAAAAAAAACGAAAGAGAGCACGAGAGAAAAACGAAGGAAAAAAGAAAAAAAAAAAAAAAAAAAAAAAAAGAACATAAAGGAGAAAGAGGAACACGTGCAAGTACAACGACGGGACTGTGCTACGGTGGATCAAAAGTTGTATCTTTCTTTTCTTCCTCTTTTCATTTTTGTTTTTTTTTTTTTTTTTCGTTTGTTTTTAAATATATTTTTTATCCTGTCACGTGCTCACGAGTGTGGCCCACTTTAATCCCCCTCGACCCCTCAACTCAACAAGCAGTTTTACATTATGGAATGACTAAAAAGGTATGTTTATTATCTGTCAAAAGTGTCAGGGAATATATTGCACTTTTTTTCTTTATTTCATTTTTTTTTTTTTTTTTTTGTTCTGTTCGAATAAGGAAAGAATCATATATATATATGTGATTTTGTATAAAATGTCTTTTTGTCTTATTTACACAATTTTATTTTATTTCACATTTATCTCAACTTATTCACACGTAAATTTTATATATTTATATCAATAATTTCATTATTCATTATAAATCCATCATGTACATACAATAAATAAATATTACCAAATATATTTATTAATATAGTTGACATTTGTACGTGAAATATTTTCAATATTATTTAATCATTTATTCATTTAAATATGATAATTATACGCAAAAATTCTCTCTCACATTTTCGATGACAAATCATATCAAAAACAAAAAAAAAAAAAACAAAATTTTGTTATTTTCATTGCAAGGTAAAAACTCCCACTCACTAGAAAAATATCGTCTATTGTACGCAATTTTAATTTATAACTTTGCCTCTTCCCAATCTATATACACACACACACACACACACACACTTATATACACGATAGAAATATATATATTGTATACAAATTGTATAAATAGTAAAAACCAGGAAATAACTACATATATAGATCGATGATCCGTAAATGTGTATATCGAGGAGTATCGTTGATGTGTGTCGCTCTTTCTCTTGTATATATATTATCCCATCGTATTTCCCAAGCACCATCACGTCCCTTTGCGCGTTAAAGCGCGTGCGAAAAATCAACGCCCACGTTTATCCTTATATCACCTAACACCGCGTGTTCCCGTTGGCACAAAACGAGAGAAAGAATTGAAGAGGAACATGAGAGCGTCTGGTTAATACACTAAAGCAGCAAAAGAGAGAACGAGCATCATCTGATGGCAAAAGTTGTTTCTAAACACGCATACATCCACCCATATATACATATACATATATATATATATGCCACTCCTGCGCCATTTCCTCGTACATAAATTTAAACGTATCACCCCGAACGTATCCGCCATTTCTATGTGAATGAAACGAGTCAAAGATTGCGAGAATAATACAAATTTACGAGAGGCAAATATATATGGTATCTAATATTAAATATATAATGTGTATCGTTAAATGTTTGTAATGTATTTTCTATATGAATGTATAAATATTTTAAATTTCGTATTTATGATAAAAAAAAAAAAAAAAAAAATATGGAATATTTATGTGCGTTTATATGTGTATAATAAATATATGGTATGTAGTAATGTCATGATGCTCTTCTTACATGTCGACTTTCAATTTGTCACTATTTTTTTTCTTTTTCTTTCTCTCTATATTGCCCAACAGGACGGATAAACGCGCGTGGACTGTATATAAAGATGTATTTGAATACTTGACTATTACGAGAATGAGGACAATCGTGAGAAATTCTCATGGATTTTATAACAATGAACGGTCCTTCTGCTTTTGCTACTCCCTGTAATATAAACTGGCGCAAACGGTAATAAATAAATACTTTCCAGGGATGACATTATCAGGTGTTGGAAAAACATAATATTTATTTAGTATTTGGATGAGTTGAAATTATTTAATTGAATTCAATGAAAAAAATTTATTTGAAATTCAAATTATGATAATAAAATGAGTGTATTTGTTAATTTATTTTATTAAATATATATATATATATATTTTTTTTTATATTCTAAACAAAAAAAAATCATCTGTTCAATATTTTTATTATAATTGAGGAATAAATTCAAATATATGTATATATATATATATTTTTTTTTTTCTTTTATTATGAGCTTTTTATTTATTTTGGTTTACCATTTCGATTTGTCACGATACGAGTAGAGAAATAGAATCAATTTTCACTCATCGTATATCGATAAATATAATTTATATATATATATATATATATATATCTGTATTAATGTACCTTGTACGTGTGCTATTTCTAACTGGAATATTATCTACCATCAACATTTATATGATAACAATAGATTAATTCGAATCGATTTCAAAATGAACCGTTACAATTATGTATTATACGATCATGAACGACTCTATCAGAGACCATAAATAAAAATAAAAGAATAAAACAAAAAAAAAAAAAAAACAAAAATAGAGCAAGTTTATTGTGTTGACAATGGAATTATTTCGATATATTTATCTGATGACAGTGAGAATTTATTTTAAATATTTAATAATATTATATACAATCGATAACCAATAAAAAAAAAAAAAAAAAAACATGAAAAAGAAAAAATAACAAAATCTACGAATAAATAAAAATAAAATATAAAATGCAAAAATGTGTGTCATCCCTTTACAGTAAATTTATTTTATTCATTTCTTATTAATTTAATTTCTCACAAAATTTTTTTTTTTTTTTTTTCTTATACTTTTTCTCTCTTTTCTGTTATTATTAATTTTATTCAACAATCATATCAGGGTTGACACGGTGTTTCACGACGTTCACCATCACTTTTAAAGTACGTAATTTTAAAATATATATAATGTAGATAATATATATAATTATGTGATACGCAGCCATGCATAATCTTCAATGACGAAATATTATTATTTATTTATTATTATTATTATTTTTTTTTTTTTCATTTTACATTTTTTCTTCATTCTTTATATTTCGTTTTTTTTTTTCCGCTGTGTCTCTGCACTTATAATTTTTTAATTTCCCGCCACTTTGTGACGCTAGAATTATTGTTTATCAATGGGACAAATCTTCGCAGTAGATGAAATCACCTCTTTACATAAATATATTTATAAATCTACTTATATATATATAGTTAACGTTCATTGTCAAATCGGGACAATTGCATAATTCAACGTATATTCTTCACTTTTAGTTACATTTAACGTTGTATTGTATACCATCAAAAAATTTACTATGAGAATCTTACAAAGTTCGTTGTCAAATTAATGAAGATCTACGACAAACGCCGGTCCTCAACAATTACATAACTGACTTTTTACATTTCTCTCTCTCTCTTGCTCACTCTTACCTTTTTATTCACTTTCCTATCTCGTATATATATCTTTCTCACTTTTCCATTTACCAACGTCAACGAGCTTGCGGTTCAATGTGACAGTCGTGTACAAAAGACACTTGATCACCATGTAAACGCACAATTCCACTGAACTGCAACACAAGAAGCAGAAAATAAAAGAAAAACAGCAATGGCAATAAAGTGACTCCTCCTTGTTGCTGATTTATTTATTTATTATTATTATTCTTATTTATTTATTTTTTTTTTTTTGTTATTATTTTCTTGGCTCTGCTACTGCCGCCGCCCCTGAGGGCTCACGCGTTCAACTTTATTTATGTTTTTTTTTTTTTTTTTTTTTTACACGAGAGTGTTACAGCAGCAAAGTATACGAGAGAGAGTACAGTTTCTCTTTCGGTTATTCTTTCATGATTTAATCGGGGACTGAAGAGAAATGAAGAAGAAAAAAAAAAATAAAAAAAATTTATCAAGGGAGAAAAATTATAGAGTAATTATTTATAAATTTTTCAATTTACATTGGAACATTGATAATGATATTTATTATATAACGATATATAAAATATATATAAATATGAAGTAATAAAATTTTTTATTTTATTTATTGATTTTTAAGTAGATCATAATGTGTATTTTCATTTGTATCTTTGAATTTTTTTTTGTTTTCTTCTTATTTATTTTTTTTAATTGATAAATTTGTAATTATATATTAATTACTATATTTAATTTCACTTGATACTTCTTTATGCACACTCACAATATTTATAACATAATAAAAATTATGAGATGAGATGAATTTTTTTTTTTTTTTTTTTTTTTTTTTTTTTTTCGACACTTTTTGACATTCAATTTTGTGCATTTATTAATTTTCCATCAAATCATATCGTCAACATATCATTTAATTACACGTGCAATTTGAACAAATATTATTTTATTCAATTTTATAGTTCATCATAAACTATTTGTAATATCGTGGATAAAAACCATATAATGTGTGTATTCATATAAAAAAAAAAAAAGTAATAATAATAATAATAAATCATGAAAAATAAAAATTAAACGTGTAAATAAATGGGTCATGGATAACAATACAAAAGTGAGACAAACTCAAATATATAAAACAGGAATATAATGGTTTTAGATAAAATTAGAGTCAGACAAAATAAAACGTAGTAAATGGAGGAGAGAAGTGGCAAAGAGAAAGATAGGGAAGTAGAGGGAGAAAAAGTTAAAAGGAGATTGCGTTGACTAACAAACGATGATTTCGTCGTACTGCGTGAATATTTCATGAGCAAATGGAGAAAGACATATATATATTTTTTTTGCTTGTGGGGCGATACATTACAAGATGAATAGAAAAAACATTGAGTGAGATCAACTTAAGATGAAGACTAAATTTGTATCAAGATTATTTATATATAATGAATAACGAATAATCACAATTATTATAGAAAATCAATTGTCTGTACGATATTTTTACACACATTCATCCATTAACCAAATACATATATAAATTAATAAATAAATAAATTAATTAATTAATAATAGTAATAATAATAAAAGTTTGATGAGTGAACGATAGTGAAGGAGGAAAAGGGGATTAAATATGAAATATTCAAATTATCAAATTATTTATTATTCAACATTATATATATACTAATTAAATTTCATCAGTAATATATAATTGAAAAAAAGATAATTATTACATTTCGTAATGTAATTGAGATTGTATAATAATCAATTGTCACTTAACGAGTTTTAACTAGAATTATTAAATTTTTTCAATACAAAAAAATATATATACACATTTTTTTTTTTTACATCTCACAGCAAGTGAGACTTTTCTTTGATACGATCAATTTCATATATATATATATATATTTTTTCCACTTTCTACTTTAACTGTAGACGAAGAAATAAAATGTATTATTTTTTTGTTGCTGTTATTTTATCTACAACGCTGGATTTTTTTCAACAAACTCGGAAATCCGCCAAGTTATAAAAGTAATATATATATATATATATATTTTTTTTTTTTTCGTTTTCCTTTTTCTCTTTATTATCATAATGATTATATTCTAATCAGTATGATAATCCCACTCGCTTTTATTTTTAACATTTGAAATAAATGTGATGTATACATGTGTACACTCAAACGCAACAACTTCGTTCTATATACAGCGTGAGAAAATACATTGTAATAATCATTGCATCTTCAATGTTATTTTATCGTCAATCATTTTGTTTAAAAATTTTTTATGGCTCTAACTCTTGAACTAACGTAACAAAATACTTTAAAAATTAGTAAATGTAAATGAATGATAAAAGTGAATCAAGAAGAAGGCGGAGGAAGTGTCTCACACAAAATTCATTTACTCTTCCGAAATGTCATCATCCATACTCTGTACAATCATGTCCCATTGTTTTCCAAACACATATATATATATATGTGAGTATTTGCGTGTGTGTGCGTGTGTGTGTGTGTGTGTTTGTATATGACGCCACTTTGTTGTGTACCACCTTCGAAGAAATTCCTATTAAGGTCATGACGTCTGTAAAAGTATCGGAAGTCGGTTACATTATCACTTGTATTATTAATCAATGGATTTTCATTTGGAATAATTAATTATTACAATATACGTATATAATAATGGACAATGTGAAGGAGAATAAAAGAAAAATATAAAGAAATGAAATAACTATTTTACTAATAATCATTAATTTTTTTGTTTTTGTTTTGAATTTGTGATAAACATAATAAGATAATTTTCATTATTTTGTCATTGGTAATTATTCTTCACGACTTTTCATTATTTTCTCACTATAATATTGATTGTTATTATTTTTATTTAATTATTAATTAATAATAAAAATGTATACAGAATTACAAATGCCGATTGTTGAAGAAAATATTTACGATACCCGATGAATAAAAAAGAAAACATGAAAAAAAACAAAAAAAATGAATGAATAAAATCAATTGATGATTCAACATGAAATTGACACAAGAAACACTACTCGATCTATATATACATAACGGTGTATCTCGTTTATATATATATATATATATATATTCTTTATTTTTTTTGTATTTTTATTTCATTTTGTTTCCCTTACCTCCCAACGAATTGACAAAAGCCCCATCAACATCGGTGAATGTCTTTACATAACAATTTGATTGGGTGTGTGTGTGTTTGTGTGTAACCAAGAAAAGATCTTGGTTAGCCTGGATATTTGTATTTAAATCAAATTCCACTATCTCCATAGGATGTCTTGTTTATTCGCATACACTTAACGTGTGTAAGTGATGTATTCAGATCAGAGGTAGGAATAGTATTCGATAGACAATATATATATATATATATATCAAAAGTAGATTGAATAATTTAAAAACAATACGTATAATATTTCCGTCTACATTATACACTATATACAAAAGAAAAAGAAAAATTAAATTAAATGAAATAAATAAAAGTATGAAATAAAAAAAGATGATACATAATAATTTATATTTATAATAAATTTCATATTAATTATCATCAAAATTATTAAATGATAATAAATATATTTGACACCAACGACATTCTCACGGTGTTTTATATTATAAAAAAATAAAACCATATAAGTGCCTCAGATCGTGAGAGACAAAGTATCCGGGCGCAATTGAAATAACAAGTCTGTATATATGAACAGGCCTCGTGTCTATCGCAATTTCTGCCTTTATAAATTTACTAACTCTCTTTCTCTCTCTTTCTTTCTTACACACACACACACACATACACACACACACACCATTATATATATATATATATATATATATATATATATATATATATATATGCGAAGTGTTATTCTATTGCCGCACGTGCGTGGGCAGTTCAAATACGCTGACATGAGAACATCCAACCTCTTATGGGACGGGACGTGTCATAAATTATAATCGTCACGATTATCACCCGTGCGCGTCAAACTCCCACCCTTTATTTCTATATATTCACTCACACACACATACATATATATATTATATTCATATCTATATATTTATTGGCCAATTGACAAGTAGATTGAAGAACGATCGGTGTCTAACGATTGATCAACATCGAGATACATCAATCGATTGAGCTGAAAAAAAAAAATAATAATAATAATAATAAACAAACAAAAAATTCTTTTTTCATATGTATATATATGGATTGACTTTATGGCTCATCATATAAATTGCAGAGTCATTAAGAGTAGCGAGTAATAAAAAAAGAAAAGAAATTAAAAATTCGACCACTTAAAAATTCTTCACTGGGCTTTACTCGTGGCAATTTTATACCATCTCAAATTGAATGAAATGAAAAAAAAAAAATAAATAATAATAATACATATATATATATATATATATATATATATATATGTAATAATAATGAAATAATGGATAAATAAATATATATGCCGTTGTTACAATTAATAAATGTGTCTCGGGCGCAAAGTAAAGAAGTGAAAGGGAGACAATTAAAAAAGAAAACTGCAATCACACTCATATGTATATATATATAAAGGAAAATAAAAAAAAAAAGTATATACCTATAAAATACCACGCCTTAATTACATCACATTATATATATGAGTGTGTGCGTGTGTGTGTGTGCGAGCTTGACAAAATCAGGAAAAAAAAAGTGGAGTATTAAAAATAAAATGAACTTTATGTGAATCTGGAGATTTTATTTATATATATATATATAAATATATATATATATATTTTTTTCTTTTTCTGTTTATAAAAAAAATTTATTTATCGATAATGAGCATTTACAGCTGAAACATTTATATTTTTTATATAAATAAAAAATAAAAAAAAATGAATAAAATAAAATAAGAAATAAAAAGAAAGGAGAGAAAATATTTTTTTTTTTATCTTGCGGTTTATTTCATCTTCCTGCAATACTCAATCGCTTTTCCTCCTTTGGATTGACAAGTAAAGACTCTTCTCCACGATGCAGGCGCGGCCCCCGTTCCTCTTTCAACCAACTAACGAGTGGTGAACGGCGTAGCATTTATATATACGAGATTTCAAGCGCTTCAGCGCGCATGCATTGCAAGATTACTCTTCCACTCAATATGTATGTGTGTGTGTGTGTGTGTGTGTGTGTGTGTGTATATACGTGTTGGAATATGTCGAGAGAGAAATCATACTCGAGCAAGGACGTGTATAACCAACCACGCCCGAGACTCATCTTAACTTTCTATAAACCAAAAACTGGATCGTCCCTGCATATCATTCAACTGATTCATTAGTTCTCATCTCAACAACTAATTTTATATTTTTTTCTGCTCAATCATCTTTCATATATATATATCTTTTACATAAATCAAGATTAACAGTCATTCAATGATTAAAGTCGACTTAAAGTCATTTTAATCATTTGTTTGGTTGTAATACTTTTTCATTTTGATTTAAAGCCAAAATTATATATAATACACGTTGTAATTAATTACTTTACATATTGTAATCTGTAACAAACAAAAAAAAAAGCAATAAACATATATATATATATATTTTTTTTTATTTATTTATTATACTTTTTATTTTTTTAATGAATCTGTCGTCATCTGAGGTTTAGATAAATAAGTATAGCAGTCAACCATGTAAAACGTTCTCATTTTCTGACGACATAGTCGACGACGACACGACTTCGTAGAAGACGAGGTGGTTAATAGTCGTTGTGGTTATATATATATATATACACTGTTAATTCTAAACTCTCGCTCTCCAAGATGACCAAGTTGATCGACTGGAACGAGCTGAGGAAAAGCCTGAATGTCTATTACCGTAGAACAAAATGAAGTTTTGTATATATAGTTAAGAAGAAAAAAAACAAAAAAAAAAACGTATCTAACATCGCTGCAAGGTGACTTTCCACTTCGTATACCTCCCGGGCATCGCATCGTATTTCCTATGACAGTAATTAAACTCAAACTCACCTCTCTATTGTCACTTGACTTGTTATCTCGTCACCATCGATGTACTCTCATCCATTGCATCTAATGATCTCTCACATTTTCACGTCTCAATATTCACTGGTGTATTTCATTTTTTTTTTTTTTTTTCATTTTCCAAGTCATTATTTTTATTCCCTCTATTTTTTTTTATCATCCTTTACTATTTTTTTATTTATTTTTTATTGCGCTTTACACATAAATTTTAATTCAACAATTTTTTTTTTTTTTTTTTTTTTTTTTTTTCCATGTTATCGTTATTAACTGTATAATATTTTCTTTTTTCTCTCCCTCTCTGTCTCTGTCTCTCTCTCTCTCTCTCTATATCTATATATCTCTGTTTTTTTTTTTTGTTCTTTTTCTACCACGTGCCGACGTCGCGGGCAAGTTTCTCTTTCATCTGTTGATCGAGGTGGAGTCTCGAGTGATCGGTCTCGTCTAGCTATATAAAAATAACTGGAGTAATGCGAGCGAGAGCCAACGGTACATCCAGTTCTCCTGGGACATACACACAAACATTCAAATATAACACATGTCTATAGTCAATCCTTTCCCCTCTATAACTCTACGTTATAAATAAATATATTTCATATATTGGAATTTATTAATTACTCATCTAGGTGTTTTGATGTAAAAAAAAAAAAAATAATAATAATAATAAATAAATAATAATATTAATTTTTTTCTTCTTTAATTAAATATTTGTCACATTCAATATTTTCAATAATTTCAACAACACAGAAAAAACATTATTGAAGTTAAATTTTTAATTAATTCAATGATATATATTAATATTAATTTTTCATTGTGTTTCAATAATTAATAAATATTAATTAATTTCATAGGTCTACCTATTTATCTATATAAATATATATGTATATATTTATATATTGAATATAGAAATTATGTGTGTATTAAAACGTTAGAATTAAATGAGAACGCTTCTGTATTTATATTTTATGTGAAGTCGCGCCCCGTCGACCGACGCATTTAATATCCGACTTGCCTCATTCAAGGGGCTCTCGACTCAGCGGCTGATGGAGACATCAATGCTTGGTCTCGTGGGGCGATATATATGTGTTTATGCTTCTATGGATACTCATATATATATATATAGATATAATACGTGTAAAACTCTACTCGCCAAGATATAGAGTGACATCGATGCCGCTGACTAGACAAGACTTGATTCAACATCCAGATTAAATGTCGTATACACTCCTTCAACATTGCAATCTGATTCGCATGATATTCATATTGAAACCCGTTTACTCATATGTGTCTTGATTATATATAAATAATAATAAAAAAAGGGACATGTATAAAATTGGATTATCAACTCGTCATCGCTTTATTGTTGAATCACCATCACGAAATAAATTTAAATTGAAATCGGAAAAAAAATAATAATAATAATAAACAATTGAATGATGATGATTAAATTAAATGTGATATTGAAATTTCCATTACAATTTCATGTGTTTTACGTGTATGTGTGTATATGTGTGTGTGTGTGTGTGTGTGTGTGTTTAATAAATATATTTATTAATATTATGTATATTTGAAGAGAAGAAAATAATATATTGCAACAAATTTATTTATATTAAATTAATAAATCGTTAGTTATATTTTTTATTATATAAAAATTAAACACGTTATTGTTATTATCACATTTAATTTATAATTACTCAATAACATTAATTCCAATTCTCAACACTTACGTCAATATATATTATATATGAAATAAATAAAATTGTCTGATTTATCTCAACTGTCGGAATATAATAAAGTTTTAAGAAATCATCATATATGTATATATATATATATATATATATATATATATACATGTACATATGTAATATATAAGAAACATTTATCATTCAAACAAATGATTTATTCTTAACGAGTCTTAGAAGAATTTGGAATTAAAAAATTTTGAAGAGATAACTTTCACGAATACTTTGTATGGCATATAACAACAACCCCATTCTTTATTTCATTAGTTCACTCTATCATTCAACTGAATATATAATATACAATATGTACTACCCTTCATCACTTTTCTATCCATCTTCTATTTCCCTTTTTGATTAACGTTACATCATTCATCATACAATTTATCGATCATTGTGTTAGACAGTCGAATGTGTAATGGAGAAGAAGAAGAAAAAAAAAAAAAAAAAAAAAAAAACGTATGAGGTAAAGAGAAAGATAGAGAATTCAAGAAAAGAAAGTTGTAGGTGTATGAGGATATACCTACTACTATACATTAATATCTGTTAATTTTTATTTTTCATTTATATAGATATTATATTTTATGTTTATATTTGTTTTATTATGAGTTAAAAATTATTCGTTGGGTTTTCATTGATAATTGAAGGAAAAAAAAAAATATATTCAAAGAATTTATATGTGTATTTTCATTAGATTAAAAATGAATATAAATTGTCACTTGTATGTTAAATGATGAAATTGATATGTGATAATTGTTTCAGGTGTTATTTTGGGACTCAGTTGAAAGAGACGATTGGGTGATCCATTCGCCGGTGTAATGAGTGGATATCTCAGTGCCAACATTTTGTCCCCATTCGAACACAATTCAAAGTATCCACCAGCCGCCATGCGAGAGAAAGACTCGAGTCCAAGAAAAATGCCAGGACACATAAGCCCAAAACAGGCGAGCATTTATCCATTAAGTGTACGAGTTTCAGATACTGAAGAATTACCATATGATTTGAGTCATGCAAACACTCGTAGTAGTCCATTGATTGGCCATCATCAGCCGCATATGAGTCCGGCAGCGAGACCACCGCAATCACATCATGAACAAGAAATGGATTGTGAACCATTGGATTTGCGTGTTGATCACAAGAAAGAACATTTGAGAGATGAAAATCAAAATGATATTGAAGTACTCAATCAAAATGGATTGGGTATACCATATCATACTGTTTTATTTCCTCAACATCATGCAGTTCATCCATTAGTACTTGAAGCCATGTACAGATCTCATCATCACTCTCCTATAAGTGAATTACCAAAAATTCAAGTTCGTGCCTTACCGACAATGGTCCCATTACCATCAAATCGTTTTTCATCAGTGTCAACGACATCAACACAAGCACAGCGTTCATCAAGTCCAGGAAATATTGGACAACAACAGCAACAGCAGCAGCAACAACAACAACAACAACAACAACAACAACAACAACAGCAACAGCAACAACAATCACAACCAAGTCCGACGGCGACTGCAAGTCAAATTCAACAACCTCCCACAGTTAATTTACCCACGTATTCAGTGAATGTGTCTACGGGATTAAAACCCAAAGATCGTTATTCGTGTAAATTTTGCGGCAAAGTATTTCCAAGATCGGCAAATTTAACGAGACATTTGAGAACACACACTGGCGAACAACCGTATAAATGTAAATATTGTGAGAGATCGTTTAGTATATCGAGTAATCTTCAACGACACGTGCGCAATATTCACAATAAAGAAAAACCATTCAAGTGTCCATTGTGCGAACGTTGCTTTGGACAACAGACTAATTTAGATAGACATTTGAAGAAACACGACGCTGATGGTCCTACGATACTCGATGAAGTACGTTCACGTTATCATGGACAATTACCACGCGCTGATGAATCATATTTTGAAGAAATTCGAAGTTTTATGGGAAAAATAACATCACAACGTCAAGGTATACCGTATTTTCCTGGATTAATCGCGTCAACCACTGATGATTTTAGAAATGATAAACAACAATTGCAACTCGATGAAAAACGCGGTGACTCGTCGTATTTTAGTGATCGGGATAATCTCAGTTCGAGGTCGAGTAGTAGCGCCAGTAGGGCAGAAAGTCTTCATGAAGATCAACGTGAGTCCAATACACCTCCATTATCACCAGGCAACAATACTTGACTTAATTATTATTAAATTCTATATATATATATTTTCTCTCTTATCATAAATGAACAATAAATACAATACAATACTGAATAAGAGATAATTATATTGAATTACGTGACTATAGGTGATAAAATTTGTTTATTTTCATCAATAATAAAATAAATAGAATGAACAAAATGGGCGGATAACCTGCCACTATATACATCTAGTTAGATATTAATTATTATTAATATTATCATTATTATTATTATTATTTTTTTTTTTTTGTTTGTTTCTTTATTAAGTTTTAAGATAGAGAACATATTTACCAAGAGGTTTTACTATTGAAACACCCATTCAATTTCTTCATACTGATATGTTTTCTTTTTCTTTTTCTTTTTTTTTTTTCTCTCTCTCTCTCTCTCTCTCTCTTTTGATTTCGTGCGTGAAAATTCCAATTTGTGTGAATGTTTATATATCAACTTGTGTGATATATTCATACGATCAATATTACAGTCTCGATTAGAAAGTGGAGGTAAATGACTAAACGATATATACATAAACATATAAACACACACACACACACACAATCTAATGAATGAAAAAAAAAAGAAAAAAATTATGATAATAAAAAACAAATTTAGTTTTATCAGTAATATTGCCGCAAGAGGCGTTCAGCACGAACTTCGAATAATCTCGTCTCTCGTAATCCTTGCGCAGTTTCCTTTTCATTTCATCTCCCACCCACTTTTTTTTTTTTTTTTTTTTTCTTTTATTATCTATTATATATATGTATTTGATTTTTTTTTTCTCTTCTTGTTTTTTACGTTGATTTTATTTAATCTCGTGCAATGACGTTGAAAAGAGTACGGAGCCACACCCGATGCTTGAGTTGAGAACGTAATTTCGCTGCTTGCACACATTTATATAATTTAAAATATATAGATAGATATGTATGTATGTATGTATGTGTGTATGTGTGTATAAGAAAAACATTGGAAAAATATTGCGACAGGATGAATAAAAAAAAGTAGAAGAAAAAAATTTAGACCATTCGTTCCGGCGGGAAGTGCCTCGTGGCTGCGGATTTTACGACCTAGAAAGTGAATTTGAAAACGGTGGCAGCAACACTCGCGATCGCATTTATATTATATATATATATATATATATACTTATGATGTTCATTTCGGACGTGCACAACAGTGAAGTGAACTGCTGTTATAAACATTGCGGCAAGTTGGCGCGATTGCTGTCGATAAATTCCATGGTGAAATGGATTAGAAATCGATGGGCGTATCTCGACACTTCTGAATGATTCGATGATCACAGAGCGGATATATATATATATAAAACAAAGAAAAGAATATATAAATGAATAAATAAATAAATAAATAAATGAACAAAAAAAAAAAAAGGTGTAATCGATTGAAATGATGAAAATTTAATTACACAAATGCAGTGAAAATAATCACGTGAAAAATAATTAAAATGTAGAAAATAAACAAATAATTAGATAAATTTATTTAAAAATAAAAAATTCAAAATTTCAATGTATCTATCAAGTTGTTGTACAAAAATATTAACACGCCAACAACGACGTCATTCAATCTCTCTCCACAGTATGTAAATTATACATAAATAGTAAAATTGAAGTTTATTTCTCGCGTGCATCGCCACATTTAAATGAACGGAAGAATAAAATATGAAAAATTAAAAAATTATAAATAATAATAAATAGAAGAAAAACACGAAAAAATGAAAAAAAAAAAAAAAAAAATCAAAAATAAAAATAAAAATTACAATGAAACAAAAAAAGAAAAATAATCCCAAGTTATACGTGTAAACATCATATGTATATAAACAACAAAATTTTTTAATAATAATAATAATAATAATAAAATAACCAAGTGGAAATAGTACGATCGTGGGAAGAAGGATGAACGTGCCTAGAAATATTACCAGTAACAAACATTCAACTTGCATTTCAGAATTCCACTCAAAGCCTCGAGTGGTGAAATAAAAACAAACTAAAAAATATACAGAAATATATATAAACAAAAAAAAAAGTAACCAAAATAAAAATACACATATACATACATACATACATGCATATATATATAAACATAGATATATAAACATAGATATAGAGGAGAAAGAGAAAGAGGATGAAAATGGTAACGGAATTTACGCTGTGAGTGAACGCAGCATCCGAACCTACTTATGTACACGAACGTGGCAATCGCGCGTTTCCTCTCGCACCGATGGCTCACACACGTATTCCTTTCAACTATAATCCCCACACTCATATATATATATATGTATAAAAACTCTCTATCCAACGGAGATGGACGATTTAATCGGAGCGCATTCATACACATTATACATCCATAGACCTCTTCCGCTGGACAACCCTTCTCCATGTATCATGTATGTGCGGATCTTACTTTCTAACCGTCGGGCAATCCGAGAATCTCTGATTGAAAATAAATGCATACTCTTTGTAATGTTACACCAAGGGAAGCGTCAATAACAATTCATTTCATATATATGTACATATATAGAGTGATATCGAACATCAATTGAAATAGCAACGCTTGAGAATATTCTTCCATCAAAGTGTCCATTTAAAATTTTTATTATTATTTATTTATATATATTTTTTTTTTTCTCCATTTTTATTAACACTCCTCACATTTCGATAATTCCCCCCCTTATCTTTTTTTCTCTTTATGCATGTATAAATAAATATATATCGTGTGTGTATGTGTGTGTATTTTGTTGAAAGTGCGCCGTACGGCCTCGGTTGATTCTTGCGTTACAGTTTTGCCACGCCCCGAGATCAGACACACGGTGTGGCAGCTCATCTCGCGAAAGTGAAACGCAATATAAAGAAGCCGCGCGCCCGCGCCCAACGAGAATCAAACTATATGATCATCAATATATGTTTGAGAGAGAGGAAAAGAGAGGAATAAGTGGAAAGAGTCAAGGTAGAGAGATGCAATTGATCTACACAATTATATTTTCAACGCAAGTAGAAATTGTTTTGTTCACATGCAACATATACATCTCCCTCAAGTCATCAACGTATAAATATATTTATTTTCTTTTCTTTTTTTTTTTGTTTTCCTCTGGGAATTTATCGAAAATATTTATATTACACTTGGGTACTTATTTTTATTTTTCCCACTCTTTTATTTCATTTGATATTTTTTTTTTTTTTTTTTTTGCACCAATTTCTCTCGATTTCACCGTCATTTTTATATGCCCGATGATATAAAACCAAATGATGAATTTATATAAAACAAATATATATTTTTTATTATTTTTAATTGAATAAATGAGAATAATTATTGAAAAATGAAAGAAAAAAAAAAAAAAAAAGTTAAGAGAGGAGACAAACGAAAAATAATAAATATCAATAAATTATAAATTTGTGAAGAAGTTTATTGAAGATTCGTTCACTGTTTACCTCTTGAAAAATTCATCATTATTTTTTATTTTGTCTGTTTTAGGTCGATTAATTTGATTGATAAAGTGCACACGTACCTAAGCAAATTTACTTAATTTTATGATTAAACGTAATGATGAATATTATAATTAGACTATTAATTTTTATTATTACACAATTGATTATTCATGTAAATAATGAAAATAGTACGACAATAATATATAAATAATATATATATATATATATAATTAAATTGATTACTGATAAAAAGAATAATGACAAAATTTTATAATATATTATTTTGAAAATAAATGAAATAAAAAATTATTAATACATATGTATATATGTATTTTAGAGAAGTAGACTTTATATTGAGGCTCAATTTAGCTAGATAAATAAAATTGTTATGAGCGTATTATTTTTTTATACATGTAAATATATATAGAGTGAGAACTATTGAGTCATGTAATGAATATTGAGTGAATATAATTCATAATATTGCTCATTAATAAATATATATATATCATCTTGTATATTGAAATATAATTATTCATAATAATTATATCTCTATATTGGATAAATTTCACTCAATAATTCAAATTCAATATTATTAACATTAATTCATTGCCATTGCCAATTACTTTTTCAATATATTATTTAAAAAATTCACATTTTATTTCAATGAAAATTATAAAAAAATAAAATAATTGGAAATGATAAAAGGGAAATAAATAGAAACGATGAAAAAATAATTTTTACCCAAATAAACAATAAAAAAATAATAATAATAATAATAAAAATATATATATATATAAAAGAGAAACACTATATCAATTACGTAATTTCTTCTTCTTCTTCTTCTTTTTTTTTAATATTAACTCTATATGTTCATGTATTATTATATTACGTAATTAAAATCGAATGAGACACATGTCAAAGAGATCCCACCGAAAAAAAAAACAAAAAAAAACAAAAAAAAAACTGAATGAATAAAAAAAAATACACACAACCTACGCAAAATAGCCATTTCTATTATTTTAATTATTATTATTATTATTATTTTTTTTTTTAATTTCGTATACGTATCCAAATAATTCGATTACTTAAAATATAAAACGATTGAATCATTCATGTCATATGTTGATTTTATTCTTGATTTATAATCTCAACTTTCAAAAATTGAGATATGAAGTTCACGCCAAAGTCCAATTCACTTTTCTTTGTGCGATGGTAAATAAATAATACCACACTTGTACATAATACAATATTATTATTATTATTATTATTCAAACGTTTAAACTGTTTTATTCATGTTATATTATATTATTTTATTATTATTATTTTTTTTTTTTTGTTTGTTTATAATTCATAATTAATTCCACACGTAATTGTCAATAGCGTGATTGTGATTTCGTCGAGGTTACCGATTTATATACGTAAATAATAGTAGAAGCGTCGTACGATAAACCTCATTGACTTTAATTGAGAAAAAAAAATAAATAAATAAATAAAAAAAAAAAAAAAAAAAAAAAAGACTCGAGGCGTCTTCGCACACTATTCAAGTTTTCATAGTTTAATGTAATATAAAATTTACAATAAATGTCTTATTATTATTTTTTTTTATTTCCATCATTTTCTGATAAAAACTCGAGATGTTTTATTTGTAAAAAAAAAACTCGTATTTATTATTTCTCATTGATCGATATAGATAGAGAGAAATAATTTAATATATAAATAAATAAAAATTTTGGTTTTTTTTTATGATGAATCCAATTGTTGGGACCAAAATAAATATATTTTTTAATATTATTTATAATAATATAAATTTCTTTCGATCGATCAATTCTTTCATCATTCTACGTTATATAATCTTGTAGTAAATGCGCTGTTTAGTATTAGTTAGTGGTGACTGTATATATGTTTATATGTAACATTAAAAGAGTAAAATAAGAAATTAATTATCATGGAAAAAAAAAATTATATATATATATATCAAATTATGCATTGATTTTTATTCATTACCACACTTTGTCCAACGTTTATATTCATTCTTTCTCTCTATTATAAAAAATTGTCGTATACAATACGAGTCACCATTCAATCTGGACCAGTCATCAAACTAAAAAGAAAGGAAAAAAAAAAAAAAAAAAAAAACAGTAGTAGCAAATAATAAGAAAAAGAATGAAAATTATAAATGAAAAACCACACACGTGTCAACTTTCTCTGAAACACAACAAGACCATCATTAATCTTCATCTTATTCTCATTCTTTACTTCCCATCATTCTTCACCCTTAATTTTCTAAAATTAAAAAATAATTTTCACGTAACAATTTTTATATCAACTCAAAACGAGTTATATTACTAATAATAAAAATAAAAAAATAAAAAATAAATAAAGAGTATTAATTCATATATAATTCACATATAAGCACTAAAATTAAATTAGACTGGGACAACTAACTGAGTGGACAATTAATGTGAGAACAAGCCCACTCGCGACAGGGTCATAGGGTGTGTGAGAACCGGAACAGTTGGACGAATAAAAGAGAGACGTGACCAAGAAGACAAATTGTGTTTATAAAGATGCCGCACGATTTCGACGATTCTGGCAAATACATTTTTGTTACTCTATCTCAGTTTCATCTTTTTTTTTCTTCCCGCATTTAAACAAAAGAGAAAAAAATACAAAAAATATTTTAGTAATGTATAAAATGTGTACAAGAAAAGAAAAAAAAAAAAAAAAAAAAAAAAAGAAAAATAGTAATAATAATTTGATTTCATCAATGCGACATCATCTATAGCTGCATTTGTGATACAAATCCATTAATTAAATGTTGCTCATCTCGGCCAAATTTGGATGAAGGTTAATAGGAATAAATAATGATGAGGGCGCGGTGAATAAAATTGCGTATGCGACTTATTCTGCGTGTGCTTTCTTGGCCTTACGGAGGACATGACTTTGACCCAGTTTAACAAACTGTGCCGCGCAAACACACGATGCAACGCACCTAAACCGTCATCGCGTCGTTTAACGAGTTTATATGTGGTAAAAAGGAATGATAGTCGCTATAAGAGTTGAGATTGAATTTATAGCTTATTGGACCTAGTTCGTTTTTCATTCTGATCACACCACTTCCAGCTACTCAATCATAATTTTATATAAATAATTATATTTATTGCACTTTTCTTCATATATTTACTATTTACATCGTATATACTTTTCAGTTATATATTTCATATGCCATAAAATATCAACGAGTTGTAATTTGTTTAGTGTAACGTATAAACGAATGTAGTCTCATTAAAAAATTCCATTGGGTCATATCCGACAGGGTCACAGGCTTCGCAGAATGGACATCATAAAACCGGAAAAAAATTAGAAAATTTACGCAAACACAGACACGTGAGATTACTAAAGTGCAATTTCAAGCTGTGTAGAAAAAAAAGAAGAATAATAATAAATAAATGTTCATATAAATAAAGGAAAGGAAAAAAAAAAAAGTAATAGTAAAAAATAATCTCATTGAGTTTACATTGCTAAATAATGTGAATCGATATTAGTTGAGATATATTATTCTTTGCTGAGGATGACGACTAATCGGAACGAGATTGCTGCACATCAACCTTGAAACTGATGACAACAGAGATGGATCGTCGCGCGTACAACCTCGAATGAATCATCGACAATGCGCGAAGATCTTCGCAGCGACAACGGGAATAACAACAGAGTAAATAAAATCCAAGTTGGCCGTTTAAGGCTACCACCGAATTAGTCTTTAACAATTTCAGATACACAAATGCGATGATATAGGCATCCAAGGCAAAAAAAAAAAAAAAAAAAAGAGAAAAATAAGACAAAATGAAACTCACTGTGACATTGGTAAAGGGTAAAAGTGGGAGAAGCATTTATTCAAGGTAAAGTACTTGAATGATAGTGATAAAAAATAATAATTTGCATGATGTATAATTTTTAAATGAGTTCAAAGATATTTTGTGATTTGTAAATTGCATCATCATCATCATCATCATCATCATTATCATTTATCATAACATATTTATTGCAATAAATATGGTATATAATGAAAATAAAAATATTTATGTATGGGAATAAAAATAATTTACTGAAATTAAATTTGATTGTTGAGAAATATATTTAGATATATTGTCATTGTGTCAGTCTTCCATTTGATAAATTTTCTATTACTTCAATAATGTAGTCAAAGGCACTGATATTTTGATGAACAGATAAAAAATTACAAGGTTGTGACTTGAACAATTACATTTCTATCTGCTTCTTTCTTTCTTTTGAAATTAAATGTTATTTACATAAAGGAAAATATATGTGTTTTTTAAGTTTAAGTGTTTTATTGTAGTTATTTCCAGGGGACCGTTTCAAGTCTCCATTGTTGTTCATTGTAACCGTTGCATGTAGCAATGACGGGCCCCTCATCCGAACCTAAACCAACATGAAGACACATGCCCGAGCTTATGTGTACCAACGCCCTTGTCTGTGAAGAAAATATCATATAATTAATAGTACACACCTTTTATAGAATGTACAGACAATGTATTTATATTTCTACGAAACAGTATTTTCTCACCTTCTCATCATAATTCCATTTTTGTTTGGAGCGACCGCTACACGCCATTATCTTTACTTTAGGTTTCTCATGTCGCGTATCATGTTCCGGTGCATCCAAACACACACTCTCATCCGTCATAATTACTCCATCTTTAGTCATCACAAACATTTGACTGAGATTTGGTGGGTTTACACACGGCTCGTACATGGCATAACCGGACGGTTGAGCATACATTCCCTTTGGTAATGGTTTCATTAAACATTTTCCCGTGGGTACATGTATAATTTTGCCGAAAAATCTGTCATTTTTTGGGAAATAATGATCCGGCCAAACATTATCTAAAAACCATTCGAAACTTTTACACTGCAATCGCTCACGTAATTCTAAACGCGAACGAATTTGCTGTTTATCACGTAATTTTGCTGCTTCAGGATTAAATTTGAAATAAAATTCTGCCCAATCATCCATCCAAACTAGAGCAACTCGTGCTAAATTTCCATAAAGTATCTCGTTAACACCACCTGGAAATGTATACGGCGATGATTTCCTAAAGAGATGTCCTACATGAGAACATGGCGCAATTTCCACGCTACCACCGCATTGCCAAATGCGGAATGACAATTCAAGATTTTCCCCGCCCCAAATTTGCATTTGCTCGTCGTAACTTCCTAATTCAAAAAAATAATTTCTATCAATTGAAAAGAGGCCACCGGCCATTGCTGGCGTTTTAAATGGATCAACTACATTATCACGTCGTTGTTTCATTAATGAGCCACTGAGTGTGAGCCAACGGAAGTGTAAATCCCAATTGAATGCACCCCAGTGCAATTCAAAAGACCTTTTACAAAACAATTACCACATTTACATATTATCAATTGAACTAATGTTACTGTTTAATAATAAATTATTACCTTGTGTAACCAAACGTATCATCATTAATAATATCAATCACTGGTGATACAACTCGAGTACGATTTTTAGCGATTGCCTCCAAAAGTGGTTCTAACCATCCTAAAGATCCCAAAGATAATTTTCAAATAGTAATCATATATGATAATCCTGTGAGTTTAATATTGGTAGAGCGCACCTACCGACCGTACATTCACAGTGTGCATCGAGAAACGTCAATACATCTCCTGATGCAACTCTTGCGCCAAGAAGTCGAGCATTTATTAAACCTACTCGTGTTGTCGCACGAATAACACGTGTCATAACTGGCAATGTCTTCACATAATTGTCCAATGGAGTTTTCAAAAAATCTATAAAAAATATATATATATATATAATTTTTTACAATTGAATTATTACAAGTGATTATTCAATGTACCTCTATCACTATTATCATCGACAATAATGATTTCCTTTAATAAATGTCTAGGTGAACGATTGATGACACTGTGAACAGTTCTCATTAATGTACTCCATGCCTCATTGTGAAATACAATGATAATTGAAGTTTTTGGTAAACCATTGATATTTTTATATCTGGCTATACACTTTTTTTTCCTCATATCAGGCAACGTTCGATTCAATGGTATCCGATCGCTTGCCATCAAATTAAATCGATTTATTTGAAACAACTGTTGCATCAGTGGAAAATCCTTTGATGAAATAAGCACTGGCTCACCATTTTGTCCACTCAATGGTTTTGGATTGAACATATTTTTATTCATAATTTCCCTCGTAACATTTGGTGTTTTCATTGGATCAACTGAATCACCAATATAATGACCAACAACTACATGGATTCCACGACGATCAATATAATCCTTTTGATCATCTGATAATCTAAAAATAAATCATACAATTATCAATTAATAATATTAATTTTCATATGTAAAATGCAAAAAAAAAAAAAAAAAAAAAATTCAATTCAATAATTTAATCTTATTTTCAACTCAACTTACCTCAAAGCAATGTAGTCTTCACCATAATCACTGCTACCTTTATCCTTATTATGTGACCATATCAATACCATAAAAATAATAAGAATAGTTGACAAAACAATTGGCCATGCACGGCATATTTTTCGAAATACTGGCCACATTCTCATTGTTTTTCAATTTTTTTCGCTTGGCTCAATTAATTATTATTTTTTCTTCATTTTCATCATAATTAATATTAATACAAATTTATAAATTTTAAAATAAAGAAAATATTTATATTTATCACGTATTGATATTCAATTATACAACTTCAATCACTCATACTGATGAATTTTGGCTAATTCCATCTATTTTATTTATTTGTTATCGCTAAATTCATTTCATCATTCTTCGGGTCAGGTTATCGCTATGAAGTACACCACATTCTTTATTTTATTTCATTTATTATTTAATTTTTTTTTTTTTTTTTTGATTTTTTTTAGTTTATCAATACCTAATTGAAACAAATAAACAAAAAAAATCGTACAACATACAATAGGACAATTTTATTTTCATTACTAATTTTTATAAATATAAAAAAATACACAATAATAATATAATGAATTTTGTGATGATAACATACCTGTAATTGATCATTAAGTTTAAGATTTTTTTATTGTTAAGTACACGCAATGTATTGTAACTTTGTTGTTGTTATTGTTGTTGATCTTTCACCTGTACAACAAAGCAGGTATACACTACGACCCTACCATCTTTCACGCAACTATACAATTTATTTTTTATACAAATAATACTGCCAATGTAGATTTTTTTCATTATTAATGATATTAATTGATAATAATTCACTCATTATAATTCAATATATAATTATTCACTGAAAATTAATTTAAATAATAATAATAATAATAATAATAATAATAATAATATTGATATTAATATTGACTTCTTAATCTTAAGATGAACGGCACAAACCCGTACCCAACAACATTGTCTGGAACCAACTGGAATGGCCGCTTGAGAGTTGCGGTGTACACTTGTACCGATCTCAATGACGCCATCGCATTCCAACGTGTGTGTGTGTGTATGTAATATACTAAACGAAAGGACAATAAAGACGTACAATATAACAATATTATTTCACTCCTGTCGATATGCGTATTATATTAAATTTATTCTTATAGTTTTGATTACTATTCATTATATTGCGTGGGTATGGAATAATTTATCAATAATTTGTTTGGTATTATTATGAATTTATTTGACAAATAAAATTATTGTCACTATTATAGTGAAATAATGTATTTTCTTTCAATATAATTGAGAATAATTTCACGAATGAATATGTATACGTAATAAATTGTACAAGTTTACAATAATAGTAATGATTTCTTCTCTATTTGAATGAAAAAAAAAAAAAAAAATGAACAATCATTTGTCCAAATTTAAGTTTTAAATAATTTCGCGGGTATTATTAATGTGCAATGCGCAATGACTCTGAATGACCCGCCATCTACTGGCGAATTAAGTGAAATATGAAAATTTAAAATATTTCAACGTTTTTTATATTGTTAGGTGTTTATGAGTATGCCCGAATAATCATTCTTTGAAGAATCAAAAGTATATTAATGATACACAGGATTAATGAATTTTTCGAGAACGTAAAAAAGATTTGGCGTGAGTATTATTTTCATGATATCTATGTATATATATGTGTATATATATATATGTGTGTATATGTATATGTATAACTTTGATGGTAATTGGACTGACGCTGTGCGCATCAAGCGGGAAAAGGCGTCAATGGCATATTAACATAACCTTATATCTCATTACATTTTCTTATAAATGTAATATTGATTTATTTTTGTAATTTACATTCAACAGGAATTTTTTTTTGATTGAAAAATGGCCGGACGAAATCAAAGAAATGAAAATCTATCTGATGATGAAATGGATGTGGATGAAGCGGAGAATGCGGTTGATTCTGATGATGAAGGTGGCCTCAGAATAAATGAAAATATTTATATTCCTCCACCACCAATTAAAATCAATGTTGATGATAATAATGGATCGAGACTTATGATCACAAAAATTGTAAATATAAATTTTAAAAGTTACGGTGGCACTGTAGAAATAGGGCCCTTTCACGAATGCTTTTCAGCAATCGTAGGTCCCAATGGTAGTGGCAAGAGTAACGTTATCGACTCCATGCTCTTTGTATTTGGATATAGAGCGAGTAAAATTCGCTCAAAAAAAATATCTGTATTAATTCATAATTCAAGTGAATTACCAAATTTAAATAGTTGTACAGTAGCTGTTCATTTTCAAAAAGTTGTCGATAACGAAAATGGATATGAAGTTGTGCCAGGCAGTCATTTTATAATATCACGTACAGCATTTAAAGATAATACATCATTTTATGAATTGAATGGGAAAAAAGTGCAATTCAAAGAAATAGCAAAAGTATTGAGAGCTGAGGGCGTTGATTTAGATCACAATCGTTTTTTAATACTTCAAGGTGAAGTTGAACAAATAGCAATGATGAAACCAAAAGCTCTAAATGAGCATGATGTAGGTATGTTGGAGTTTCTTGAAGATATAATTGGTACATCACGATACAAAGTTCCATTGCTACAGTTAATGGACCAAGTCGATTTATTGTCTGAACGATTAACAGAGAAAATAAATCGTTTACGAATAGTTGAAAAGGAACGTGAAAATTTGCATAAACCTATGCAAGATGCTGTAGACTATTTAAAAATGGAAAATACTATTACAAAACTCCAAAATAAATTATATTACTGTAAAAAATTTGAAGCTGCCTCTTTTCTGAAAGATAAAGAGGAGAACCAAAAAGAATTAGAAAATGAATGTACTAAATTAAAAGAAGAAATAATATCTATTCGAGAGAAAAAAGAAATTTTAAATAATGAATTAAAAGAAAAATGTAAAAAGTGGTTATCTATACAACAGAAAAAGGACAATGCTAGTGAAAAATTTGATCAGATACGGAAAAAAGATGAGGAACTTCATGCTGAACTTATTGAAGTTAATAAAAGAAGAAAATCAAATATGAGTTCAGTAAAAAGTGAACAAGCAAAAATGGATGAATTAACAAAAATACCTGAGAAAAATATCGGGACTATTGAAGAATATAAAACATTAATAAAAAAGAATGAAATTTTATGTGAAAAAGAAGAGGTAGCGCTGGAAACTCTCATCAACAGCTTGAAGGGAAAAACTGAACCTCTAATTGCAAAAAGAACTCAATTAGAAACAAAATTAATTTCACAAAGGGAAAAAGTTGATAAAGCTCAAGCAACATTTAATTTAGCTGAATCGGAACTTCATTTATACACATCAGTTGAAAAAAAGGAACAAGAAAAATTGTCACAGCTACAAGAAAGTGTAAAGACAACTGTTGAAACTTTGAAAGATCGAAAAGCTCACCTTGCATCATTTCAAACAAAGATTCCTGCAACGGAAGTCAGTCTGGCGAAAGCACAAAAAAAATTAAAAGAAATAGAAAGTCTTGAAATTGATTGTAATGCGAAATTAAAAAAAATGCGAATAAAATATGAAGAAAGTAGATCATCAATGCAGGCATCTAAATCACAAAATAAAATTATCAATGCATTAATGGAAGAAAAACGTGAGGGACGATTACCCGGAATTTTCGGAAGACTTGGTGATCTTGGTGCAATTGAAGCGAAGTATGATGTAGCAGTATCAACTGCATGTGGTCCTTTGGATAATGTTGTAGTTGATACAGTTGAAACAGCACAAGCTTGCATCAAATTTTTACGTGATAATGATATTGGCCGCTGCACATTTATACCATTAGATAAGCAACAACGTCTTGTTCCCTATTGCCATCAAAAAATTACAACACCTGAGAATGCTCCACGATTATTTGATTTAATTAAAGTTGAAGACGAACGAGTGCTTCCAGCATTCTATTATGGTCTACAGAATACATTAGTTGCCGAAAATTTAGATCAAGCATCGCGTATTGCCTACGGTGCAAAAAGATTCCGAGTTGTTACATTAAAAGGAGAATTGATTGAAACTTCCGGTACAATGAGTGGTGGTGGTCGAACTGTTTTACGTGGCCGTATGGGCCAATGTGTAAAGAAGAATGAAGTTACTGCAGCTGATCTTGAACGACTGCAGCAAAAATTGGATGATATTTTCAATGAATGCAATCGATTAAAACAAGAACGGCCTCCAATCGAAGATCAAATTCACTCTTTAACGACTTCGTTAAATGAAATGAAATCAAATAGAAATACGTATGAAATTGAAGTAAATATGCTTGCAAAAGATGCACCATTATTGAAGCAAGAGTTGAAAGAACAAGAGAAAAAAGCTGCAAAATCAATTGCTGATCCTATCAAAGTTACTGAGCTCACTAATCTTGTGGATGCGGCAAAAAAACAATTGGATAAAGTGAGCAAAGAGTCACAGTCGGTGGAGGACGAGGTGAAAAGAATCAATGAACAGATCGACGAAGTTTCTGGCAATCGTGTAAAAGAACAACATAATAAAATAGCAAAAATATTGAAATCTACGGAAAAAGCTAAAAGTGAAATATGTCGATTGGAAGTTGCAATAAAAACGGCTGAGCGCGATATGCAAAAGGCACGTCAAACAATAGAACGACTTGAAAATGATGTGGAATCGTGTCAACAACGAATACGAGATATTCAAGAAGAAAAAAAAGACATTGAGAAAGAGGCTAAAATTATTTTAAATGAAATAGAGTCTTACGCTGAAGCATTAATTGAAAGAGATGAAGTGGGAGCTGATTTGAAGGAACAATTGGGAAAATTAGAAGAACGAGGGACAAAAATTAAAGCATTAAAAATTGATCTAGATCAAAAAATGTCAGATTGTAGTAAAGTTATTGCTAGTTTGATACAAAAAGTTGAAGATTATTTACGAAAAATTAAGTTATTGAAGTTGAATCAAATTCCCGAACAGCAAATGGACGAATTACCGGAACTTACTGAAGATGATATTTCGGCACTTGATGCTAGAACCATTGCCGCCAATCTTGATGCTGCAAAAGAACGACTACCCGAGGAAGTTCCGAATATGCAAATTATCAAAGATTTTTTAGAGAAAGACGAAGTATTTCTAAAGCGATCAGCAGAAGTTGAGGAAATTACTGAAGCGAGAAATAAAATGAGGTCGGTTTATGATATGGCAAAAAGGCGAAGGGCCGAGGAATTTTTCGCCGGCTTCTCTGAAATCACATCGAAACTGAAGGAAATGTATCAAATGATAACATTAGGAGGTGCTGCAGATTTAGAACTCGTTGATTCTTTGGATCCCTTCACCGAGGGAGTTGTTTTTAGCGTTCGACCACCGAAAAAATCGTGGAAAAATATAAGTAATTTAAGTGGTGGGGAAAAAACTCTGAGTTCTCTTGCACTTGTATTTGCTCTCCATCATTATAAACCAACGCCATTATACTTTATGGATGAAATTGATGCCGCTTTGGATTTTAAAAATGTTTCAATAGTTGGAACATACATAAAAGAAAGAACGAAAAATGCTCAATTTATTGTAATAAGTCTTAGATCGGAAATGTTCGAGCTTGCTGATACTCTTGTTGGTATTTATAAAACTCACAATATCACTAAAAGCGTGACCGTTAATATTCTTGCATTGTATAAAGCTCATCCTGATATTGCAAAAAATGATCAGGAACGAAAAGAACGACTACGGGTTAATTCACGATCATGTTCGCAATTACCAAATACCCAAATACAGGATATACAGCCGTTACACTCAATATCAATAGCAAGCACTACGCAAATCATTGAATCAAAAGATTCTACTAATAATGTTAATGAATCATTGTTGAATGATAGTTGCGAGAAAAGAGAGAACAATAAATCATCAACTGATACTTCAAAACGTCAATCATCAACGTTATCGCTGGCGCCAGAAGTAAAGAGATCGAGAAAATCATAAATTTAACAAATCACAACAAATCTCTTTAGTTCCCGTGTATCTAATTGTATGAAGACATATATATATATATTTTTTTTTATTTTTTTTTAAAACTATGAAATGAACAGTTATATTCGTGAATGTGTGAAAACATACAAATGTGAAAAAAAAATTATTAGTATAATAAACCATATTAGCAATATTTTATTAATTATAAATCTTCAATTAATTCCTATTTTAAATAAAAAGATTTTTAAGAATATTCAAAAGTTCCATAACTCTCATTACATTTATAGAAATGGTTTTATTTTTTTATTGTTAGCTCAATGATTACAAAAAGCACACTGAGTAAATGGATGATTCATAAATATTCATCTCTTCGTTTAATTAAATTGTATTTGTTCAAGGGAATCCATCATCATCCTCCTCAGCCATCTCTTTAGCAAGTTCCAAATCCTGTTGTTCCCTTTCACGACGCTCTTCAGCTGATTCTAAATCCTTACCATACGATTTCGGTGGATAACGCATAGCCTTGACACTCTGATTATGCAAATCGAGACAGAAAGTTATGCGTTGATGAAAAGCAAGAAGTGGCTCTCTAGTACAGTAAATATCAGTGGTTTCTTTGCTTCGCATGTAACCATTTTCCGGATCAAGAGTAGCTTCTATAACACCATCGCGTATTGCTTTTGCCACAATGAATTCAGCATCAACGCCCGAATCCAAGCCCAATTTTTTTGCAATATCTGTTGGTGAAATACGTGAGTATGATGAACCAATAGAACGTATTGCAGTTTTAATGACATTATGTCGCAATCGTAAAATCAAAGTAAACGTATGATCGGCTCGAAATTGTGGTCCAAAATTTTCCAATACTTCGCCAAAACGTTGGAGATTTCCCAAACGAACAGCTTGAGTAAGTTGAAAATATGGTGCCAAAGCACGTCGCAATGCAGCTTGACGAAATACTTGTCGCTCCGGAATATCACCAAGTAATAGTTCAACTGTAACAGCTAATTTTTGTACAGTTTGTCTGAATCCAACTGCTGCTGTTTGTGGCGCTTTTCGCATCGCCTGTACCAAATATTTGTGTGCTGCAGAATATTCTAATCTTGCAGCTTTAATTCTTCCGAGATAGTACAAGAAACGTGCCCACTCATTGTTACTTGCTGATTCAGGGAAAGTAGATTTTAAAACTAGCTTATCTGCTTGATCATAAAGATTGTAGTGGAGATAATTTCGTAAAAGACAATTTATCAATACTGCTTGACCCTCAAAATCATTACGCAAAGTTGCCGTACGTAAACGCAAAAGTAAAAATGAACGGATTTTATTCAATTGATTGATTAGCTCATAAGCACGAGAATGATAGAAGTAGCATTTTGCAGCAATAAGATCAATAGTCCTTCTGTTTTGCGCAATTATTTTTTGAACTAATGCTTCTGAGCATTGAACAGCGTCCTCATATTTTCTCGTGTCAATTAATCTTACCAACACCAATAGATGAATGTATGCATCAATTTCCGGTAGTAAAGGCGACGCTGAACTCTTAAACCTTTGAATTGCTGCTTGGGTACCCTCCATATCCATTGGCTCTTCTACCCATGCCAACAATGTTTCTCTTTCAGCTGCGGATCTTGTATAAAATCCTCCAATAATACCACGCAATACTACGGGATTCAATTTTCGTCTTGTATTTGGAAGTGCTCGCAAAGCTCGTAAAATAAATCTAGGCTCCTTATTTTGTACAGCTTTTTCAATTTGTCGGGTGTGCTCACGTAAATCATAAATGGTCTGAAGATCAATGTCTTTCTTGTCTCCAGTTTCACCATCTCCAACTGATAATTGATCATTATTGGAAACTTCAACTTCCATTGCTTCTGGGTTTTTGGCAACACCCATTTTCAAAAATTTATTCTCGGCTAATTTTTTTATTCAAACTGAAAATAAATAAAAATAATCAAGTATTTACATAACATCAGGATTAATATATTGTAATAATGAAAAAAGGAAATTATTGGTAATATATATTTTTTTGTTTCAATTTTAAACAAGGTTATTATAACCCCTGTGAATAAATTTAAAAATAAATTCTACTAAAAGTTTTCAGAGGCTCATGATTATACACAAATTTTTTATTACGTATTATTATAATTTGATTTATTGCAATTAACAAATTTAGAAATTATTCACCTGAAACTTCAACAGACAACTTATTGGTTATTTTACACCAGAAGATGTCAATTCACTGCAGCCCGGTTTAGTTCAGAATACGGAGTGTTTTCATGAACTACATTAAATAAAGTCTGATTTTCAAGTTTGACATTTTGACGCGAATAAAAAATAAATTTTACGTCTCGCACGGTTGAGCGCGAAATTTGATTCTTTATTCATAAAATAAACTCCGAATCTCACATGTGTACAAATATATAATGAATATATACTCTATGAATTTCATAATTAATATTAATTTTAAAGCTTTGATTTCTTTATAACTTGTTGAACAATGTTTGATTTAATAAAATCTTCGACTTCATTTGTATCGAAACCATATTCTGAGAGAATTTCTCGAGAATGTTCACCTGCTCTTGGATTCGATTGATCACTTGTTTTAATGCGTCCGGGTGTGCGAGACAAACGAGGTGAAGGATTTGGAATTGGAATCCCATTGGCATCGATACTAAAAGTATTCAGTGCTTTGTTGTGAACGTGATTGGGTGCATCACGAATCGACAATACTGGCGTGACACATGCATCACTACCATCAAAAATAGAATTCCATTCATCTTGAGTTTTTTGCTTGAAAATAGCAGCTAATTTTTCTTTATTCTCTTCAAAATTATCATATTGTGGTAAATAATCGTCGGTTAGATTAAGTTTTTTCAATAGAATATCATAAAATTTCGGTTCTAAAGCACCAACCGCCATATATTTTCCATCTTGAGTTTCATATGTATCGTAGAAATGAGTTCCAGTGTCCAAACTATGAATAATTTTATTTATTAATGACAATCAATTTGAAACAATAATTAAATATAAATATTCGAAATAATTATACTCACATATTTTTCCCGCGAGATTTCATCCACAACCCAGACATTCGTTGAGAACCAAATATCCAACTACCTACATAGGCCGCACCTTCGACCATTGAAGCATCTATCACTTGACCTTGTTGACTTAAAGTACGTTCATACAGAGCCAAAATAATTCCAAGAGCACAAATCAATCCACCACCAGCAAAATCAGCAGCAAAATTTACTGGAGGTGTTGGCTTTTCATTCGCTCGACCAAAAAGTGAAAGTAGACCTAAATAAATTCATTCTAATAAATAAATCATATTGAATACATAAAATACCTATCAGTTTATTCTCAATATAATAACCTGATAAGCCAATGTAATTGATATCGTGGCCAGCCATATCTGAGTAAGGTCCTTTTTGTCCAAAACCACTTAATCTAGCATATATTAATTTTTTATTTGATTTCATTAAAATGTCAGGGCCTAGTTTTAATTTTTCCATAATTCCTGTTTGTAATAAGGAAATAATTTCATCATATTTAATAAGAATATAATAAGATATAAGAAAAAAAAATGAAAAATCAAGTTTTTGTATATTCATATTTGTGTACCTTTTCTAAATGGATCAATCAAAACATCGCTGTTGTCACTGAGTTTTTGAAATATTTTAACACCCTTTTCAGTTTTTAAATCTAAAGCAATAGATCTTTTACCATTTGCAACTACATCCATTGGTTGTCCTGTACCCACCTAAAAATAAAAAAAATTGAATTTCCATTACATAATCGTATGTATTTGTTAATTGCTTATTTATTGGTAATTAAAAATTTTTTTTTTACTCTATCAACTCTGATAACAGACGCTCCATAGTCTGCCAATATCATTCCACAAAAAGGTGCCGGGGCAAGACCTGCCAATTCTAGTACTTTAATTTTTTTCAGCGGCATTATTATGGTTCTTCTATCAAATAAAGATGACTATTGCAAAAAGCATGCAATTATCAAGACTTTAATTTTGATATTACATTATTATTCAATGTGCCAAAGTCTACAATTGTCCATATAACATATATACATTTATAATATTCACATAATTATAATGTTATAATACATTTATAATATTCATATATATATATATATTTTTTTTTTCTTTGCTGAATTCAGATAAAAAGAAAAAATTGTAAAAATATCTTTGAGATAAATAGAATATTTTTTATATAATTAGAATAATAGTCTATACGATGCCTCTAGTGTAAAATATTTAAACTATATTTTAATAATATAGTAAAGTACGGCGATACCAATGAAATTTATACCAAGAGGAAATAAAGAAATAAAAGAATTCTCATTGGTAGCCAAGCACAGGAAATAATAATCAAGCCAATACGCATTGACGATTTCAAGTTGTCGACATCAAATGAAAACCCGGGAAATAATAATTGGCCAATGATGACTAAAAACTGGTATGCCTCGTGTTCCGGTTTCTCAAGTCCAAATGCGACGGCCATATGCATTAAAACTTATCCACTTGTGGTGTTGCGAAGCGCTCTCCTCATCGTTTCTTCTAGTTTTTTCTGTGCTGCTTCAATCATTTTGTGTGCGTGTGAGAAAAAAAAAAAACGTGACGAACTAACGAGTGGCAACAGTAACAAACGCATGCCCATTTTTTCCAATATGTATGGTATTGCACATTGAATGAATATAATCTTGGACTATTTGCAGGACGTAATGCAGTTGGTAAAGTGAACAAGTAGGAAAGATACTTGGATATATTGTGAAAAATAAATTGTACCGTCCCTGGTACCGGCATCTCACTTTACGCGTGAATACCGGAGATTGGTTATTGTAATAAAAATGGCCGCCGAAATGCAAAACAAGAACCGAATGTTGGTGTTTAAGAACAAAGGAAAAGATCAAGATGTGAGTAAATGACATGATGGTTATTCCGTTGCCATAACTATTCTGGGGGATTCGTCGTTATATCTGCAATGTAGCGTGATGCAATGTACCGAGAATGTTCTCAAATTCTGGTTCACAAGACTACAACATTATTTCGCGTGAAACTTGAATTTGAGAATTTTTCACATTCATATAATCCACACTACAAATATTTTCACTCTACTTATAATTCGTGAAAAACGTTTTTATGCTTATTTAAAAATATTGTAAGAGCCTCGAACGGGTTTTAAATTAATATTCTTAGTGCAATTAAGTCCTCCAAGTTTAAATGATATTTCAATTGTATATATATTTATATTGTCATTAGGAAATGAGACGAAGACGAAATGAAGTGACAGTTGAATTGAGGAAAAACAAGAGAGAAGAAACATTACAAAAGAGGAGAAACGTACCAATCACAGATTCTACTGGTAAATTACAATATGGAATTTATTTTATTGATTAATTATCCAAATATATTATTATCCATGATTTTATGATGTATTTAATATAATTAACATTTTTAGATGATGATGAAATCGAAAAAGCATTGTCTAAAATTAATTTGGTTGAACTTGTGAGTAAAGCTGCAAGCTCCAATTGTGAAGAGCAATTACTAGCGGTGCAATCTGCTAGAAAATTACTTTCTTCAGATAGAAATCCACCAATCGATCCGTTAATTGAAAGTGGAATTTTACCAATTTTAGTACGCTGTCTTGAACAGCATGACAAGTAAGTTATTTAGTTGACAATCTCGAAATGAACGAAATTCAAATAACAATTTTTACAGACCGTCATTGCAATTTGAGGCTGCATGGGCTCTGACAAACATAGCAAGTGGAACCTCGGAACAAACTCAAGCAGTTATGGCAGCTGGTGCTGTACCACTCTTCTTCACATTGTTGAGTTCCAGTCAACAAAATGTTTGCGAGCAAGCTGTATGGGCTTTAGGTAAATGAACAAACAAATAAAACAAATTAGTGATATACGAATTGTTATTTATTCATTGATTAATATTTATAGGAAATATCATTGGTGATGGGCCAGGACCTAGAGATTATGTTATTAATCTCGGTGTGGTACAGCCTCTTTTAACGTTTATTAAACCTGACATACCTATAACATTTTTACGTAATGTTACGTGGGTGATTGTGAATTTGTGTAGAAATAAAGATCCACCACCACCAGTACAAACAATAAAAGAAATTCTTCCAGCGCTTAACATACTCATTCATCATACAGATGTAAATGTAAGTATAATTATAATGAAAAAAAAAATTTAATCTGATAATATTTAACATAAATAAAAAAATTTGATAATTTTATAGATTCTCGTTGACACAGTCTGGGCAGTGAGCTACTTGACTGATGGCGGTAATGAACAAATACAAATGGTTATTGACAGTGGTGTTGTATCACAATTAATTCCACTTCTCTCGCACAAAGAAGTAAAACTTCAGACTGCTGCTCTTAGAGCAGTTGGAAATATTGTGACTGGTACAGATGAACAAACTCAAATTGTCCTTAATTGTGGTGCATTATCACACTTCCAAAACTTATTGACACATACAAAAGATAAAATTTGCAAAGAAGCCGTATGGTTTTTGTCGAACATCACTGCAGGAAATCAATCACAAGTTGGTGCAGTTATAGACGCCGGATTATTGCCGCTTATTATTCATAATTTGTCGAAAACCGATTTCCAAACTCAAAAAGAAGCAGCGTGGGCAATTAGTAACTTGACGATAAGCGGTAGTAGAGATCAGGTAGCACAAATGATTCGCGACGGTGTTATTGAGCCATTCTGTAATCTATTGTCATGCAAAGATACCCAAGTTATTCAAGTTGTTCTTGACGGCATCAACAACATGCTTAAACTCGCGGGACCAGAAGTAGAGCAATTGGCACATATGATCGAAGAATGCGAAGGTTAGTATTGCATTTATTGTTTTATATATTGATGACATGAATAATTTCATATGACCATTTGACATATTTGACACAATAATATTAATTATTTACTTTTATTTTCAATCAGGTTTGGATAAAATTGAAGCGCTTCAAATTCACGAGAATGTAGATATTTACAAATTAGCTTATGATATAATTGAACATTACTTCTCTGACGATGTAAGTATTATAAATTCATATATTTTTTGTTGATAATAATTAATAGATTGTGTGATGTATGACTCTTGTAACTTTCTTAACGGATAAATTATTACAATTGCAGGTTGATGATGCCAATTTAGCACCACAAGTTGGAGATGGAGCATTCGAATTCGATCCGACGACATCAATCCCAAGTGAAGGATTTAAATTCTGAGAGGATCTCATTTTTCTTTATCATTCAATCGTGCCGACATCCAAGAGACATTATACAACAATTTTGCTTTCTTCATTATTTTCCTGCAACACAACTTTTATGATCCGATGATACGAGGCATCTTATCACACCGTACTCGACATGTGAACCAAGATTCTTCTATTGTATTTGGTTTTAAAAACAACGTGAATAATAGAAGAAAAGGCCTTTAATGAAATAAAAAGAAGAAAATAACGTATTTTACAGTCATCACATACCAGAAGCGCATGCTTATAAATACGGGGATTTCATGAAGAAATATGCTCCGATCAGAGTACGATTGATTAATGTACTCTATTATTCTTCTCTTTTTTCAATTACGTTAATAAACATACATTTAATTTTTACTACACAATCAACGTTAACAAACTTTAAACAGAAAAGATATTACCGAATAATTTAATATGAAATCCAGTGGAAATTATATATTTATGACTTGATTTATTTCATCATTATTTAGATGTGAAAACAATAAAATAAAAAGAAGAATTTTTTGTGTTTATCTATACGCTGCTGTCTATTATCATGTTCAAATTGAATCGTGGTTCAAATCATACTACATTTACAAATTCATTCGTGTAAATTTTAGCCATGTTAACTTTCATATACATAGTTACATCGATGATTAAATTGTTTGACTATTCTTCGTCAATAGGATTATTAATAATTACAATGTTCTGTATGGAGCAGCTACAATAAAATTGACATAGAGAAATTTTATGAAGGGTTACTAGGTTATCATTATTTTTACATATAGATTACATACATATTTCATGATCAAGCACAATCCCAATTTCGCCTACTCAGCTCATAATTACCTTTTTATTTCTATTTTTTACAATTATTTCTCCTATAATCAGTAGATATTTATCAATCCAATGCATTGCAGTTCATTGGTAATCATTGATTCTTCAGACCGGTCACACAATTATTTAGATTTTTTTTTAAAATCTCAATCTATAAATCGATTTAATGTAAAGATAAACAATTTTACCCATGGCGAATTTAAATGCTAACTTACCAACACTAGCACTGATAAAATAACAATTTCCTTTCTATAAATAATAAATAATTATATATTGTGGAATTCCAAAATTTTTTATTTAATGCAAAGTGTTTACAATTGAAACTGGAAAGTCATTTGGTTTTTTTTTGTTTTAATTTAAAAAGATAATGAAATGGTAGAATGCATAAATATTACTGAGACTCGCTATTCATTTCTGTATAACTATTGTACTGATGATAAACAATGAAATGTCTCAAAATAATTCTTCGCAGTTATTAGCCTTCGTTTCTTTAAATTGTTGGAATTTTTGAATGAGTTCATCCAATTTCAATTCACCATGGACAACATTATCTCTAGTTCTGACATTAACAGTTTTTGCATTGTGTTCCTTCTCTCCTACAACTGTAGACAGAAGAAAAAAAAATTTTTTTAATAAATACATTGTATAAATATACGATACGCATAGTGATAAATTACTGCATCACATACCTAAGACGAAATTGAATTGGGCTAATTGTGCATTACGGATTTTTTTATTCAGTGTATCGCTATGGTCAATGTCAACTTCTGCCATGAATCCAGCGTTCCATAATTCTTTTTGAACTTCAGTTGCATAATTATCTAGAGAAGGACCCACTGGAACAACCATTACTTGCCTTGGTGAAAGCCAGAAGGGCCATTTTCCGGCATAGGACTCAGTCAAAATAGCAATCATACGTTCAACTGAACCAAGAATGGCTCTGTGAATGATTACAGGTCTAATCTTCTCCCCGTGTTCGCTAAATTCATGAGTTATAGTTATAAAATTAAATGAGTTATAGTTATAAAAAGGTTATAACAATAAATATTAGTTAATAATACTCACTTAACGTATGACAAGTTGAAACGTATGGGCAATTGAAAATCTAATTGAATTGTTGCACATTGATGGGATCTTTTCACGGCATCCGTTAAAGTAATATCAATTTTTGGCCCATAGAAAGCCCCATCTTCAGGATTAATAGTCCAAGGGATGCCAAATGTATCCAAACTCTCAGAAAGTGCCTTTTCAGCATCATTCCATACATTAATATCGCCCATGTATTTTTCTGGTCGCGTGGAAAGGCAGAGATTGAAGGTAAAACCGAAAATTGAATAAATATGCTTGAGGAAATTGAGACATCCAGAGACTTCCTCTTTAATTTGATTAACGGTACAAAAGATGTGTGCATCATCTTGTTGAAATCTGCGAACTCGAGTAAGACCAGTGAGTGCACCAGATAGTTCATTGCGATGAAGAACGCCAAAGTCTGCCATACGTAGAGGCAGTTCTCGCCAAGAACGATTACGAACATCAAACATAAGACAGTGACCAGGACAATTCATGGGTTTCAAAGCAAACGTTTCCTTTTCAACGTCAAATGAAAACATATTGTCAGCATAGTGTTGCCAATGCCCAGAAGTCTGCCATAATTTGCTGTTATAAATATTTGGAGAAACAACTTCTTGATAACCACGTTTCTTATATTCTGATCTCATTAAATCTATAAGAGTATTATAAATATGAGCACCACGTGGCTGGAAGAAGCAGGAGCCTGGAGATAGTTCATGGAAAAAGAATAATTCTTGTTCACGGCCGATTTTTCTGTGATCTCGTTTAGCTGCCTCTTCTTGGAACTTCACCCATTCTTTTAATTGCTTTGCGTCGGGGAAACTGATACCATAAATTCTTTGGAGAGTCTCAGCATTTGCATTTCCTTCCCAGTAAGTTGATGAATTTTTAGTTATTTTGATCGCTTTAACTAGACCCGTATGTCTTATATGAGGACCTCGACACAGATCAATCAAAGGACCACATCTGTATGCTGTAGTAGTTGGTGTAGTCACTTTTTCTTTCAAAATTCGTAATTTAAACTCATTATATTTGAACATCTCCATAAGATCTTCTTTCTTCATTTCTAATCGTTCAAATTTCTGATTTTCTTTTGCTGCGGATTTGTATAAAGTTTCCAAGTATGGAAAGTCAAGATTGGAGACCCCTTTATCGCCAAGATGCATATCATAATAAAAACCATTCTCAATGGGTGGACCATAACAGAGACAACCACCATAAACTCGTTCCATCGCTTCACCCAAAATGTGAGCGCTAGAGTGCCAAAATACTTGCTGACCATCTGGATTATCGAAACTGAGTAATTCTAGCTTGCAATCACCTTCTAGTGGTCGTTCAAGATCCCACAGTATATTATCAACTTTAGCTATAACTGCATTTTCAGCTAAACTACGTTTTATTCCTTTAGCTATATCATACGGTGTAGTACGCCAGGCTTGACCCGCAACTTGCGTCCCATCTGGAAGGCTAACAGTTATATCAGTAACGGGTTTAGTTGCAACCTCTGCATCATATTCAGCTTTTAACTTGTCCCATAAATTAATACGATCCTAAAATTTTTTAAATAGTAATTACTGTATGAATGAGATATATTTTAAAGATTATCCTTAATTGAATAATATAGAAATATTTTATTCACTTGAATATATGATGGCCATGGATTCAGCTCGGATATAGTATTTTTCTCTGATTTATCAGATTCTTTTTTTTTTGCAGATTTATCTTTTTTGTTTTGTTTTTTATTCTGCAAGATAAGGTAGACAATTATTAATGATTATTAAAAAAATATTTTTTGAGGTTACTACTTATGGATCAATATTATAAATGTAATATCATATTATGCACTTTAAAATTATATAATTTTAATGTCATAATATAATATATATTATTTGTAAATCGAAAATATGTATTAATGCTTACTTTTTCATCTCCAATATTCATATTGTCAATTTTAGTGATCACGTCATTTGATTTATCGTCACTCATGATGAAGTATAGTGAAAAAGCGTGGACGCTAAAGTTGATGGAATGAAAACCAATAGCGAAATTCCCACAATACGTTGCATCACATCAATTCAATATGTCGGTATATGTTTGAGACACTAATGAGTTTTATTTAAATTTCCCACCTAAATTCGACGAGAATACGTATACGGTTATTGGTCCATTTTGAAAAATATATAAATTTTTTAATATTTTTCATTTTCCGGGTTGGTTGGCGACATTCATTGACATTTTTCGTATTTGCGACGACTTAGTTGTGGATAGAAAAAATAAAGGTTATAAACAATCAACAGTTATTACCGGTATTGAGAGACTATTATTAAAATCAATTGTAATCACAATAAAGAATGGATAATTCATAAATAATAATCTAATCATTTTTTTGTTGTAGGATATATTTTAAAATAAATGTACATCTATGAACCATGACGTTTATTCTTGATAATGGTGCATACACAGTTAAAGCTGGTTTTTCTACAGATGATCCAATGTAAGTTCAATCATCCTGTGTAATATATCCAGCCATTAAGATTTTTCTATTGTAATATATAATGTATGAATATGTATATATGCCTATTAATTTCAGAATTATTCCAAATTGTATAATGAAAGCTAAAAGTGAACGTCGAAGACCATTTGTTGGAAATCAAATTGATGATTGTCGTGATGCATCTGGTTTATTTTATATGCTACCGTATCAAAAGGGATATTTAGTGAATTGGGATGTTCAAAAAACTGTGTGGGATTATATATTTTCCAAGGAATGTTGCTCAGTAAATTTAAATCAATCTTCAGTTTTAATAACAGAGCCGTTATTTAATTTTGCGCCAATTCAAGAAGCAATAGCTGAAATTTTTTTTGAAGAATATGAATGTCAGAGCCTCGCTCAAATCAATGCAACTACTCTATCTTATTATAATTATAAATCTACACATCCTCAGTGCAAAGCATGTATCGTTGTTGACAGTGGTTACAGTTTTACTCATATAGTTCCATATATCAATGGAGCAAAATCCAAAAGTGGCATTCGAAGAATTGATGTTGGAGGAAAATTATTAACAAATCACTTGAAAGAAATTATATCTTATCGGCAATTACATGTTATGGATGAAACATATGTTATAAATCAAGTGAAAGAAGATTCGTGTTTTGTGTCACAAGACTTTTATAAAGATATGGAATTGGCAAAACAAAAACTTGATAATAATTCAATCGTTAAAGATTATGTATTACCTGATTATACTTCACTCAGGCGAGGATTTCTCAGGAGTCCTGAGCCACACAGTGAACAACAAACTTTACGTTTAAATAATGAAAGATTCGCCATTCCAGAAATTTTATTTAATCCATCTGATGTTGGAATACGACAAATGGGAATTCCCGAAGCCATAATGGACTGTGTAAAATCTCATAATCAAGAAATATGGCCACATTTATTACTCAATGTTATACTTACCGGTGGTAATGCAAAATTTCCTGGTTTTCGTGACAGGATTTACAAAGAACTTCGAAGTTTAGCACCTGACGAATTCACGATAAATGTCACTTTACCAAACAGGTATGAACTTTATGAATTTTTTGCGAATATTTTACAGTATTGAGCTATAAATTGATGAAGTTTTTTTTTTTTTTGTCTGTAGACCTGATATATACACATGGGAAGGTGGAAAAATATTTTGTAAAGAATCAATATATAATTCTTTGCTTGTGACGAGAGAGGAATACGATGAAAATGGACCTACATTGTGTTGTGAAAAATTTAGATTATGAGTAAGAGATGAATTTCCATTTGTAAAATGTATATTGTCATTTTAACACCACAAAAATTTATATTAGGAAATATAATATTTTTTAGAATAACAAATCTGTACAGTTATATGGAAATAAGTGTATAAGAGATGGAGATTCCTTTGCACTTATTTGTATAATTGATGTAAATACATTTACCTGATGAGTGTATTATCTCCGGATATACTGAAGTGCAATTAATTCGGAAATCTATTAGCTTGATATAATGATGTAATTCAGTGTTGTAATATTAGTTAGCCATATTGCAATGCTGCTACGAAAGCCCGAGCATCTTCATCCTGAATCGCTGCACGACATCTAGACACTGCATTTGCTGACGCGTGTCCCACTAAAGTAATGAAGATGAATATTTTTACTGTAAAATTATTCAATGTATTGATCAACATTCAACTATATGATATTCAACCTCGTAATCTGGAGGCATATCTAACGCCAACATTCAACTCTTTCAGTGTTGATGCGAGTTCTTTTCGGCTATTCAATCGAAATTCATGTGCTCTCATAAGATCGCCATTGATGGTTTGAAGTTGGTGAAGACGTTTTCGCATACTTTCTAAATCATTTAATATTCTTGAATCTTCAAGTCGTACAACAAGATTTTTCAAAAGTGTCGAACTTCCTGCTGCGTCTGCTTGAAGTCTAGTATCAACTTCTTTCAAACCTAACATAAGAGATATTTGAAAATAGTATTTGATTATAATTCTCAAAATAATATTTATCATTTGAAATAATGAACGAAGTGATCGGCAAAAGTAATGAAAAAATAAATCAATATAATTTCAGGTAAATCAATCAAATGTTAAGAATTTAATTAATTTTTTTTTTCCTTCACCTTTAATGCGCTCCAATGCCAAGCTCAATTTTTTTTCTTCAGCGGGAAATTTCGCTTCAGATCCAAGCTCTTGTATCCCAAGATATAATGCTAAAGATTGAATAATATCACCGGCAAAGTGTGGATCTTCAGTTTGAATATTCACTTTTCCCATCGTATTAATTTGGAAGCAATGAATTTTATTGTCTCTCATTCCGCGAAACCAAATATCAAAAAAACTTAGCTGTGCACTTTCTTCTAATATTATAAATTCATCCGAAAGTAAAAAACTTTGATTTAACCACAGCGCAACTCGTTGGAGTCTTTCAGCAATCTCGAAATATCGTAAATTCTCTAATTATTATTAATTTTTACATCGAATTAAAATTTAATGTCTGATAATATTTAATAAAAATACCTGAAATGTAACATTGCTTTTATCCAAATTGCTGGATATATTATCAGGTTTAGGTATCAATTCATACATAGAAAATGGTGGTAATTGTCGAACAATTTCAAACACCTGCAAAATAAATTGGCATTTGATCATTGAGTATAATGTTCAATTGTAAATTAAAATCAAATTTGTAAATATTTACATGAATATACATTATATTATTAGATTATTATTCAAATTCACCTGGAATAAATCAGCATCAGCTGCACCTAGACAAACTTTAATGTGAATATCAACAGGAGTATTTCGAGCAGGTTGCAATTCAATCTCTAATTCACCAGCGGGATATTTTGGATGGACCACCAATGTTTCCCCTTCAAATACACCCTCAGCAAAGACAATGGCACAGTGAATTAACAAGCCGGGACCTGAAGCAAGAACAATTCTCACAGCATTTCGTCCTGCTATTGCATTGAATGCTAATTTTGTTGAAAGATAACTCGGAGCCGAATTATTGCCAGTGCGTTGTTGAAGCTCCATTGTTAAAGCTCGTTTCTTCGCAATTAATTGTCTAATAACTACTCCAGGTTCTGGAGGTTCTAAAATCGATCCAGCACTATATCCACGAACTAAAAGTGAAAATAAAATTGAAACATCGACATGATAATACCAATAAAATTAATTGTAATTATTAGAAAATCTTACTTTCTCCGGTAACAGAAACCACAACTAAATCGGCTTTTCCAATACGTCTATAATCAGCATCGACGATTCCAGCAATTGCTGAATTTAATTGTATTTTGAATACGGTATCACCATTTGCACATGAGCGCGCATCAACTTTACCAGAGCTCCAACCGGTAACCAATTCCAATACACTATCACCATTTACATCATAACACTTGACAGCAACAACTTTATGCTTTGACTAATTATCATATAAATAATAATATGTAAATCACTTGTGCAAAGAGATTTATTTTATAAATGATAATATTTTTTAATATATTTACTTTAATTCTCCAAAGTCTTTGTTGGCCTTCGTAAATTCCAACAGTTCCATTCCCAACGACATAAGCGAATTGTTTACCCGATATAGCAGTAAGTGTTGTGACTGGAGCAGTTTCTTTTGTTTCCCATAATATCAAGTCTTCTTTTAAAACTCTAATATCATAATCATCAGTTCCTGCTAACAACTGTTTCATTCACATAATATTTATATCCTATAGAGATGAATCTAAAATGATTTCTTCTCATTTATTTTTGGACTTATTGTTACCTCATTTTCACCATCTCCATCGAAATCAAGAACTGCAAGTGATCGCACAATATCTCCCATCACAGTCCAAAAAATTTCAATACCCTCACTATTCAAAATAGTCACTGAACAATTTCCCCCAATAATTGTCACTTGATTTGGTAGCCAACTGAGTTTCCCAATAGCCAACGAATAAGCACCATCCGCAATCTGATAATCGAATATGAATTTATATAAAAATAAAATGAAAAGTAAATCCAAAATTATAAATTGCTGGATTACTTGTTTGTAAAAAAGATCGGCATTTTCTTCAACTTGATAAGCTAAAACGTGAGTATGCATTCCAATCAAAAGAACATCTTTTTCATCTTCATGAAGATGTCCAGTACACAACGAAATGATCTATTAATAACGAAACTTACAATTAAATATTTTAAGTACAATTTCAAGTAAAATATTGAATCCAATAATAAATCCTACTTGTCTTCCAATTTGAAGTTCAGCAATTTCTCCATTCCATTCTAATCTTCGTTCTAAATTTTCATGAGTACTTTCAATTTCATTTGATGGTGGTTGACGATGAGGACTATGAATTAATATACTGCCCGCTGCTGTTGCCATTACTAAACAAGGATGAGACCCGTCAAATTTCCCACATGTTACGAGACTTGGTTCAACTTTTCTTTGAAGATTAAATGTAAATGCAGCCATCATGAGATATAAGAAAAAAATATCTGACGTTGAATATTGAAACACATGTAAAATTGGTCTGACTCATACTATACAAAGTATAATGTCTCCCACCAGGTGTTTCAAGTATGACTATATTATAACTGTATTGATTATTTCTTACTATTTGATAGTAGTAAAATTAACTCTTATGCTTGGAAATTAAATATAAATATTTATTCATTAGTAATTATTTAGAAGCAAATCACAATCACTCAACAAAAATTCTAAATGATATGATGAATAAATTTTTAAAATTACTTCACACATCAAAAATATTATTGAATCATGATAATAATTACATATGTAAGAATTCTATTCTAAATTGTATTTATTGTCTTTGGCCACCGTTACCAGCACCTGCTGCAGCATCAGGATTAGCCGCCGATGACAAAACAACGAAGATTAACGCTGGCACTATGTATATCCACTGAAAGAATAAAATTTGAGATGTGAAAAATTTAAGAATCAAATATCAATTGAAAATACACGAAAAAGTAATTAAAAATTCTTACATATTTAGCTAAGAATGATCTGTTATCTTTGACTTCTCCACGTTCTCTAGCTTCTTTTTCTTTTTCCAATTTATAAATATACGAAGCCGTATCCGGTGTAGGCCCACCATCAGGATATTTTATTTGTATACTTGTAGTCCACATATTTGTAGAAGCTTTTGTTGAAATACAAGGACCAGGTGATATTTGATTTACTGCAACTGGTTCTGCAGCAATATCGAGCCATACAGTTAGAATATCCTCGAGATCAGTTCCCAACAAGTGACACTGTCAATTAATATAAAATTACAATTAAAACTGTGATTTATGTCATGAAAATAAATATGAATTCCCACTGACTGCTGGTACTGATGTCAAAAATGTTGTCTCAACTCCAGAACTACTACGAATCTTGACTTTTAAACGATAAAATGAACCACGTTGAGCAAGTGCTTCTAAACTGGCAACCTGCGATGGTTGTAGTCCCACTTGGGCCAAAGTTGATGCTCCACTTCGTATACTAGTTACAGTAACATTTCCTCTTTCAGTGAATTGTGGCACTGGATCATCATTTAAAGCATGATATAATCGTAATTGTAACCATCCATCATAATCCAATTCACTCTGAAAAATAAAAATACAATTTATAAAGTAAATAAATGTTTATGAATAATAATTGGGTATTAATACATACACTTTTTGCAGATGCAACAATCATATAAAATAAAATAGACACAATTAATGGAGAATACATATTTTTAATTAATCTAACTATTTGTCATTAACATTAATTGAAATATTGTGATATTATTTGAACGTGCCACGATTCAATTTGAGCCACAAAAAAATAATTCAATTATTACAAACGTATTATTTCACTCTGACTTTTTTTACTTTATCATGTTGGACATAATGCAATGGCATAATGTCTCAGATTGGTAATACTAAAATTGTTTAATATATCTACAATGTCGATATTATCGCATGTCGATACAGTATATTTATTTTAGGTAAAAAATAAATAAAAGATTAATTAATTAACCATCCATACATTTAATATAATGTATGAAAATTATAATTTTATAAAAATGAAAAGTAACAATTCTTGTATTTACATATAGTTATAATTTATCAAATCCATGATTATTCATGAGAATCAAACCAAAGCTTTATTTGTTATGAAGAAAATAATGTGTATAGATCTGAATGTGTGCAATGAGTTTCATGAACTCATTACTTATACAAATATAAAAATGGCCAGCTCATTATGATATCTTAACACTACTCACTCGCCATTTAATCCAACACACACTTATGCATATCCATACATATTTATACCATTTATACATGTATATATATATTTGTTTTCACATAATTATTATTATCCCTATATATATATATATATCTTATTTGAAATATCACCAATGATTGCGAAATCATTATAATATCATTAAAATTCTACATATTTTTTAGTAAGGTATTGCTACACCTTCAATAGTATTTGCCAAAAGTCCTTGAGTTTTGATATGATGCCGTAAACAAAAATCACGAATGCGCGTGCACGCCTCTTCCTGCATGTCGATGGGCAATGTTATAACCAGTCTCATGAATGATGGATAATTAAAGCACTATAACAATGGAGAAATCATAAGAAATACAACGAAAATTCAATGGTGTTGAAATATGCAATGTTATTTATTAATAGTAATGTTATTATAAATACTTGGCCAGGAAGACAAAATACAGATTCTTCCATTAAGAGACGTTGTACAAAATCAATGTCAGTGTTGAATTCCGGAAATGATTCAAGATCAATATGTACCTATGTAATTATCATTTATCATTTATATAAAATACTAATAATTTTTTTGTTTATTATTTAAATTATTTACCATCATGTACATAGCGCCATCAGGCATAATTGGCTTTAGTCCAGGAATTTCTCTGATAAGATTGAAACATGTTTGAGAATAATCCTGTGTGTGAAGATTAGAACAAGAAAAAATTTATTATTATTATTATTATTATTATTATTATCATTATATTAAAAATTCATTAGGCAATAAAATAATTCATTTCTTACGTATAAGAGTTTTATAACATCGTCGAAGAATTTTTGCGGGGTATTTTTGAGAATAGCCGGTAATGCTCCTTGAATAAGAGTGCTACTTCCAATAATTCTTTGACTCAAACAATGCAGTCCCTTACGAATCTGCAAAGACATTTATATAAAATATAAAATATAAATATATTATTTATACATATATATTTACTTAATTATAACACATATAATAAATTATCATTTTATTTTTATAGTTTTTTCACCTCTTTGCCAAATATATTTTGTCGATCGTGAATTATAATCCATCCCATACGCCATCCAGGTACGAGAAATCTTTTTATTTATAGAAACAAAAAAAAAAGAAGAATTATCAATTAGAAAAAAAAAATAAAAAAATTGTGTGTTGATATCAAAATGGATGTAATTACCTTTTAGCTAATCCACTACATAAAAGAATTGGTACATCAGTTGACAATGATGGCAATGAATAAAAAATTCGCCCGGGAAATACCTGAAGTTATGGTAAGTAATGGAAGATATATCGAAATAAATAGGACGGATAATATATTTTTAACTTGGCAACATTAAAAAAATATTTGATATTTAATGACAAAATATAGTGAATAAGAGGCAAACATTCATGCACACGTGAGAACAATGTGAGATAATATTTTGTTTTTGATGTACATTACCATATGTTCATAAATTTCATCAGAAATAATTGGCACATGATACTTGGAAGCCACATCAAGAATATCCAATAAATGATCACGACTGTATACAGAGCCGCATGGATTTGATGGATTATTGATAATAATTGCAGCTGTTTGTTCATCAATTTGCGATGCAAGATTGTCGAGATCAATTTCCCATCCAAAATCAGGCTGGAAAAATAGATGAATTTATTTAATATACATTAAAGTAAATAGTCAATTTGTTTAATATATATTTTTATCATTGTAATATAATTTGTAAATTTAAATTACACAAATTACTTACACGTAGATTATAGGACCGTACAGTCACACCTAAGCCTTCGGCTAATGTTCGATACAATGCAAAACCCGGACATGGAATCAAAATATTTTGACCTTCCTTTGCTAAAACGGTAATGCTGAGATCTAAAGCGCAAGAACAGCCACTGCAAAGTATAACATCCTAAAAATAAATCAAAATTAAAAAAAAATAATAAATGTGAGTATTTTATTGCATATTTATGTGTTTTTTTTTTTCTTTTTCTTTATATTTTATTACAAAAAATAATTTTTTTCATATTACAGAGAATGAAAAGATAGAAGAAAAGAAAAAAATAAAACTAATGAAAAATCAAGATTGAAGAGCTGTAACATGGAACAATGTTCATTATAATATCAAGATGAAAAATATCAAATTCTATGAAAAAAATATAATAATAATAATTGAGTTCATTTGCCTATTGTGTATTTATATATTTATAATTATTCACGAACATTCAAAGAAAAATGCGTCGCCCAATAACACATAGTCTACTGCACAATGTCATCAATATTATTGTTCTTCATTGTTTTAGATACTTGTGGCTTTATTCGTGAATCATAATTTTCTTTATACTATAAACACACAATATTCCATATTTTTTTGTTTGAATATAACTCAATATCGATAAACGATTGTATATATTTTTGTAACATACCTTTGAATCAACTTTGATATCGCCATATGAATTATATTCAGCCACTGCTTTACATGCTGATTCATGTCCTATAATAATAATTTCATAATTTTTTATAATACATGCAAGGAAATAGATACATTTTGAATGTATTTTTAGTGGATATATTTTAGAATATAGAAACAATGTCTCATACATGTACATTTTTCTTTCATTTCTTCATTGAATGTAGAAACAATTTCATTTTGCAATTCTAATTCTTCCGGGATACTAATCTACTATTTATTTTTGTGTAGTCATCGACTAGTAATGTAATGATAAATAATTCGAAAGTATATATATATATATATATGTGATATTTTATGTTTACTGATAATTTATAATATTTAAATAAAGCATTTAACATAACAGTAGAAAATTTTTTAAACAAATATTCTTTATTTTTTAATTTCCTATTTTACCAGGAAATTAAAAATACATTGGCAGAATATCTATGCCCTTACACTCGTTACAAAAAGTATCATGTGTAACTCGTGGGAAGTTGATGAATCCAAACGAGTGGATTCAAACTCATCTGGAATCTCCAATATTTCTTCTCCAATCTTCGTTTAATGCTCACCTGCACATGGTGCATAGCCATAATATGCATGCGATGTAACACACTCTTGTATTGCCTCAATAATTTCTTTGGGTGGTTTTAAATTACCAAATATCGTTGGATCACCTAAATAATGATATTTATTATTGCGAGTATAATTATAATAGAATCAGGAAAAATAAATAATAACAAAAAATAATAATGAAGTGAAATAAAAAAAAATTTAGTATTATAAAATTGAATAATTATCAATTAAAAAGTTCATGTGTATGAGATAATTTTTATAAAATTCAATTCAAACATTTTAACGATAAAATTTATTAATTCATTTGATATTTTCATTAAATCATAATATCTAAATTTTTTTTTTTTTTTTTTTCATTTACTATTTATCAAGTGGTTCATGAGTAGAATATCGGAAGAAAATTGAAAAATTGAAAAAAAATAAAATAAAAAATAAAATATAAAAACAACGAAAGTGTGAAAGGATAACTCACCTATTGATAGTGCGATGAGCGGTTTATTCGGATTGGGTTCGACAACAATATCCTCTACAATAGCCCTTATAGGATTGTGTGTTCGTTTAGCAATGTCAGATGCATGGACTTCCCATCGTTCACGCGATGTAGTTAATACATTCGACATATTTTAAATGTATATATAATAAATTTAAAAAAAAAACCAAAACATATATAAACTGGATTGATGTTGTTTATTTTTTCTTTCAAATGTAACAGCTTCAATTGAGTCTTCTTACTCTCAATAACTTACTTTATATTTTGTGTTTGTAGACATAAGACAACGAGTAACGCACGACTTAAACGATTACACTAAGTTTCCTTAGGAAACGCGAGGACTTGAAATGCTCTGATAAGTGGTTGAGGCCAGTCCAATAAAGTAATCCTATTGGTTGGTTAGTTCCACACCTTCTTTCGATTATTAATTGATATGATATTCTTACATTAGCATGAAATCACTGAATATAATATATATATACATATAATTATGGATAGCCAGTTTGTAACGTCATTCCAATCACACTCAACACTCCAGAGTGTTATTGTGATTTCTCATAAGCCAATAATATAATTATTTATAAACAAGTAATTTTACGTTGCATGCTAAATTTTATGAATACAAAATCAAAGATATATATTTTTTCATATGCATTTATTTTACTGAATAGAAAAAAAAGAATAATAATAATAATAATAAATAATAAAAATAAATAATACAAATCATTGTGCAACTGTTGCTCAATTTTTTCTTTTTTTTTTTGTTTTATGTTCGGTGATATTATTTGCTTTTTCATTAATATAATTTTTTTTTTTTCATTTACAATATATATTTATTGAATGTACTTATTTAAAAAAAAATGAAGGTGTATAGTCATTCCAGAGTAGAAGTGTATGTTTAACAACCCTTTTTTATCATCAATAATTTTGTAGTGAAGAATTATCCATATCATGATAATTAAATTGATAATTAAATGTGAATATATATATATATTATATCAAGTTTGCAACATTGTGAATAATTTTTTTTTTTTTTTTTTTTTTTTTTTTCGAATCACACAAGAAGAAATAAAAATATAATAAAAAAAAATGGAAAAAAAAAAAAAAATATTATTCATATGGAATAATATTTATCCTGATTGTATAGATAACGAATGACCTTTGCCTCACATTACACAGATATTGAAGACGTATTTGACTGCAGTTTCATCGTCTGCTTGAAATGAGAGACACGTGTTGATCCACACCATCATCATTCCAACTTTTTTTCTTCTTCTATTTCATTATAATTAAATATGCCACATCACATATAAAAGTTTGAGTTGGAGTTCATCTCACTCTCACTCATTCTCAACAATTTACCTGCAAAACTATTTTATATATATTTTCGATTTATTTTTTTCTTTCTCAATATACCCCGGTTCTACCGGATCATTTAAATACGACAGAGTAGACTTTCTAGTTCTGGTTAGGTCAAGTAAATCGCTAAAAATGAATATTTTATAAAATATTCAACATCAAATAATAATTTTTAAATACAAAATGTGCAATCGAATTTTATCATTAATTAATTATTTAATAATTAAACCTGTTTAATGCATTCTCTTAATTTATCCTTGTGTATCATTCATAAAGGTAAACAATATTAGTATTCACGAAGAATATTATTTATCTGATACATTATATGAGTGAATTAGCTAATAAAATATTTATTATTTTATAAACAATAATATAACAATGATATATCATGGTGAATATGTATGTAAGAAAACTGATAATAATAAATGTTAATTTTTTTTTTTTCCTGTTTGTATAAATTAATTAATTAATTAATCCAGTAAATTAAGTTTTCCACGATAAAACATTGATTTTTTTCATAATACAATTTTGTATTATCCTGATGATATTCATTAGAATAAAAATAGAAATAAAATAAAGTGTGTGAAGGAGAGAAAAAAAAAAAAAAAAAAAAAAGGGAAAAATTGGATAGTGAAAGTGAGAGAAAGTGTGCAAATTGGATAATTTGACAATCATTTCATCAAATACGCTTCACAGAATAATTTTTATTGGCTATGTAGCAAAATACCTATGTATTTAAATATTTGGCTTCACGCATCGTTATCATACTAATAAATTCATTTATATTAATGTACAATATATAAAATGTGCCATATTTTATATTGGCAGTGTCTATATAATTTCTTTGTATTATTTTTATTTATTATTTATTATTTATTATTTTTTTGTTTTGTTTTGTTTTTTTTTTTTTTTTTTGATAGCAAATTTCTCATTCTTTTACAAATAAATCATATAAATATATATTATTTTACATCCTAAGTAAAATTCTATGTACTTAGATTTTATAGTTGTATAAAAATATCCGAAGGAAAAAAAAAATATAATAATAAAAGAAGGGAAAAGGCAAGAGCAACAAGGTGAATTGGTGGACGAACGGATCTCGATAAATAAACGAGGAAGCGGTGGAGATAAACGAAGGAAAGCACTGGAAATGGGAATTGATGAAGACGCTGAAGCAGAGCCAATGTGGAGAGGAAATATTAACATTATGTTCCCTCAATGAAGATTTCGATGCAAAGAGAAAAAAAAAAATGAACACAATGAACATAAAACAATTAAATCAAATTGTTCATACACACATACATACACATATATTAAATACGTATTAATTTAATTATATATATGTATATATAATAAACTTTTGATTTATGTTTTATAACGCTCTCCCCACTTTAATTATCAAAAAAGTTCTTTTTTCTTTCTTTCTTTCTTTCTTTTTTTTTTTTATCATACGTATTATTTATAATGGTATGTTATATAAAGCAAATATTCAATTGTTTACATATTACGTGTTCTTTATACAAACTTGACATCGACTGATACGAGACCTAAGATTACCAGCTTTCAAAGTCTGTTTCTCTGGTTTTTGGAATTGTTGTCTATCTTCAATAGTCGCCATCCAGAAACTGAATTCATTAGCGTAATAATGGCAGTGTCCTTTTGCACCGTTGCATTCAATGAAGGGTGTCGCACGGAAATCTTCTAGACATGAACCGGGACTTGAAAGTGATTGTCCACCACCCTGAGATCCTGCACCAGTATGCTGTGCAGGAAAAAAAAATGAATATATAAATAAGATTTATGATTCCTAACTCATTCGTAATGAATTATTGAATAGTTATGTACCATGACGAAGCTGTATCCTATCCAGAGTCCCGACCATCCATTGGGACAATCAGGAATGTTAAGAGATTGACTGTGTATGGCAAGAACATTGGCCGGAACTTCGCAGACGACGCATCTAAAGAATATTATTATGTACATGAAGTTACATTACAATGTTATATTTAATGAATAAAGATACGTTGGTTTTATACCTGGATATAAATTCTTCAATTCCGGATTCTTCCACGGGCATCATGGGTATTGGGCTGTTGGTTGATAACCAATAAGAACGATCATTACGGCTAGCGTAGTGACACACATTATTAACGTCGCAAAAGAGGAATGGCATAGTTGAAAATTTCCGTACGCATGAGCCGGCATAACCTGTTTTTCGAGAAACAGATTAATTTATAGGACGAGTTGATACGATGAAAAAACATGTTAATCTAGTTACAATCATCTTAGTGTTGCGTGATAGTCGACAATCGTGTGTTGATTTTCAAAGACTTGTAATTTCAAGGACTTCAACATATGTAGTTAATAAACAAAAAAACCTATTGGTTTTCAATAATGGAAAATGTCTGATGAATGAGATTTCATGATGACAATAATATTTACCCAAGTCTTGTGAATGTGCTCTCTCATCACCGTCAGTATATAACAGACTGTATCCATCCCACAATTTAATGTGACCGGGCTCACAAACGGGAACATTTTGACTTTGACTGTGTCTCACTAACAAAATTCCTGTCAAATAATCTGGTGTTTGTTCGCAGGGAAGTCCGGGTTCACCTTTTACACCTGGTAATCCCGGTGGTCCTTGGACTCCTGTTAATCCCGGGGGACCAATTGGACCAGCTAAACCAGGTAAACCCGGTTGTCCGGGCGCACCGTTATATCCTTGGGCACCTTTCGCACCTGGAGCTCCGGGGAATCCAGGCGATCCAGACATTCCCTTCTCTCCTGGTGCACCAGGCAATCCAGCAGGTCCTTGAAATAATATACATATATAAATATGATGTGTATGATAGATAAATATATAATAGTTATAAGAAAATATTATCAATATCAAATATTTTTCACAAAACTAACCTGGATATCCACGATCTCCCTTTGGTCCCATCGGTGGTTCCACACAGTCATCACCCTTCTCACCTTTAATACCGCTATAACCTACAGCCCCTATTAAGCCAACGGCACCTGGGAATCCTCTATCGCCCTTTTCACCCGGTAATCCGTTTTCGCCTGGAATTCCATCGAAGCCTCGGTCACCTTTCTCACCAGGAATACCGTCCAACCCAGGTGGGCCCGATAGTCCACGTTCACCTTTTTGTCCAGGAGGTCCAAATCCACCGGGTAGACCTTGATCTCCTTTTGGACCCCGTTCACCTGCTAATCCCGGTGGGCCATCGAATCCAGGCGGACCATCTAATCCCGGTGGACCTTCCAAACCCATGAGACCACTTCCACCTTTATCTCCTTTAGGTCCGATTGGACCCCACGGTCCTGCATCACCTTTGGGTCCAGGCAATCCGGGAAAGCCTATTTCTCCTTTCTCACCGGGAATACCGGGAAGACCATCACGTCCATGTTTTCCCAACAGGCCTGGTAGACCTTTTTCACCCTTGATTGTTGTTCCTGGTAATCCAGTAAGTCCGGGAGGACCATGTTCACCTATTGGAAAAATACATTTTCGATCAGAGATACGTACAAGCATTTGTGTGTGTATATATACACATCTTATAGTGTACTAACCTTTAGGTCCATGTGCACCAGGGGGTCCAGGATTTCCAACTGGACCCGGCAAGCCTCTATCACCTTTTTCACCATCAAAACCGGGTGGTCCTTCGTATCCACGATCACCTTTTTCGCCATCTTGTCCATGCAGACCGGGTACACCAGGCTCTCCTTTGTCTCCTTTGATATTGACAGTGGGTCCAGGTGGACCGCGATCACCTTTTTCACCAAATGGACCCGAGATACCTGGCAACCCATCGAGACCTTGCGGGCCACGTTCTCCTTTAGCACCATCTAGACCAGGTCTTCCTGGTAAACCCATATCACCATCAAGACCAGGGAAACCAGGAGGTCCAGGGGGACCAAGTTCACCAGGTAGGCCAGGAATACCATCTAGTCCCGGTGCACCGGGTTCACCATTCAATCCAGGGAAACCCACATCACCTTTCAAACCCGGGAATCCTCTTACTCCCGCATCACCTATTTGAAAAAATAAAATTGTTTTGACATTCCATATTTTCATGTATACTTTTATTTCAATATAATTAATAGTAATTACCTTTCTGTCCTTGGGCCCCGGGTAAACCATCGAGTCCGGGAATTCCAGGCTCGCCTTTAGCACCTGGTAACCCATCCCGCGCAATTCCCGGCCTACCAGATTCACCTTTTTCACCATCGAGACCGTCTCGTCCGGGTACACCTTGAGGTCCACGAATTCCCGGCATGCCAGGTTCACCTTTTTGACCCTTTTCTGATACTTCACCAGGCTCTCCCTTTCTCCCTGACAAACCAGATGGCCCCCTTTCACCCTTAATTCCTTCAAAGCCAATAGGTCCTGGCAGCCCTGGTGGTCCATCAAAACCTTGATCTCCTTTTAATCCTGGAGGACCAGGTCTACCAGGTTTTCCTTCCATACCGGGCAAACCAGGGAATCCAGGTGAACCTTTTTCACCACGTTCGCCCTTCGGGCCTATAGCACCATCTAATCCTGGTCGTCCAGCAACACCGGGCAATCCACGTCGGCCCGGATATCCTTTTGGCCCGTCAATTCCCAGCTCTCCACGATCACCTTTGGTACCCGGGAAGCCAGGAAGTCCTGCTCTACCAGGTTCACCAACCAAGCCAGGTTCACCTTTGTAACCATCAGCCCCAGGTGTACCTGGTACTCCTGGAGGTCCAGGTGGCCCTATAGGTCCTGTATCACCTTTGTCTCCAGGGCCGCCAGGCAAACCACTGATTCCCGGGTTACCAATATCACCCTTCTCTCCAGTGAATCCAGCAAGCCCAGGATATCCCGGTGGTCCATCCTTGCCAACTGGTCCTGGTAATCCACGCTCGCCTTTTTCGCCAGGTGGTCCAGTCAATCCTTGGCTTCCTTTCATTGATATTCCAGGTTCACCCTTTTCTCCTTTTGGTGCTGAAATACCAGGAAATCCTCGTGGACCGTCGCGTCCAGCTTCTCCTGGGAATCCCATCGGACCCATATCACCTTTATCACCTCGTGGTCCTGGCAATCCTCTTGGTCCTACTGGTCCTGGTGCACCAATGGGCCCAGGTGATCCAGGTGGACCAGAAAATCCTTGTAACCCTTTGTCACCGACTTCGCCATCAAGTCCTGGTGGTCCCGGTTCACCCTTCTCACCAGGTGGACCTCTATCGCCTTTGAAACCGTCGGTCAAATTGAGTGGTGGGCATTGACCAGGTTCCCCATGTGGACCGTTCAATCCTGGGTCACCTTTTCGTCCAGGGTTTCCAGGACGGCCAGGCTCGCCTGTTGCTCCTTTGATGCTTGTTCCTTTCTCACCTTTACGCCCAGGGACACCAGGTCTTCCTGGAGTACCATCTTGACCGGGAAATCCACGATCACCAGGTTGTCCCTTCAACCCAGGGAATCCTTCAAGTCCAGGTCTTCCTTTCTCACCCGGTGGACCTTCAGGTCCGACGGGGCCCTGTCGTCCAGGCTCACCGCGAACACCCTTATCACCCTTTTCAAATTTCAACATACTATCAGAGACGAAAGCAGGTGTACCGGGTTCACCTTGGGGCCCAGGAGTACCCGGGAGCCCATCTTTTCCTGATGGACCCGGTGGTCCAATTGGCCCCGGTAATCCATCTGATCCAGCCTCTCCAGGGAAACCACGTTCTCCTGGAGGCCCACGTGGTCCAGGTAATCCAGGCGTACCATCATATCCTCTTTCACCTTTTTCACCACGATGTCCGGGTAAACAATCTTGACAACGTCCACCAACATCGCCTTTTTCACCAATTTCACCAGGTAAACCCGGTACACCGTCTCTACCAGACGTACCAGGTTCACCAGGTAGTCCAGGAGCACCGGGGGAACCGGGGATTCCATCTAAAGAGTCACCAGGTCGTCCCCTTACTCCGACATAACCTCGTTCACCTTTCTGACCTTTTTCTCCATCCAATCCATGAGTGCCATCCATACCTTTCGGGCCCTAATATAATTTTTCAAATTAATATTCCACAAATCATAATTCAATTCACATATTCTTCAAATGAATGATATAAATGCATATTATACTCACAATGATCGAAAATCCTTTATCTCCTTGCGGTCCTCTAGGTCCAGCAGGACCTGGAGGCCCATCGAAACCACGTGGTCCAGCACCACCTGGGAATCCTGTCAACCCAGGTTCTCCTTTACCACCTTTCTCACCAGGTAAACCTTCAGCACCAGGTATACCAGGCTGACCCGGACCCCCAGGAAGTCCAATAGGACCTCTTGGGCCGGGTTCACCAGGATAGCCATCAGACCCACGAGGCCCAACCGGTCCCGGAAATCCCCGTGGTCCCTTTTCGCCAGGTGGTCCGGGTTGTCCTTTACCGCCCTATAAGATTTATAAGTATACAATTTATTTATACAAATATTTTTTTTTTCTGAATATTTAATTACAACCGCTCTGTTATGATATTAAAAATCCGAACTCACTCCAGGAGGTCCTGGAGGACCACGTAGACCAGTAACACCCATTGGGCCATCACGTCCAGGTTCACCTTTTCTTCCAGAGCGACCAGCCAAACCATCTAATCCATCTATACCACGATCACCTTTTCGACCTGGTGGCCCAGGTGGACCCGAGAAACCATCTCTTCCCTGAATACATGAGCATTATTCAAAATATTTTATGTAATATTGAATAATGCTTCAGTGAAATTAATCCCATCCAAAAATTTATGAAAAATTTATCTACTCACCCGAACACCAGGTGCTCCAGGTAGACCTTTTTCACCTTTCCCGCCAGGCCCTCCAGGTATTCCAGGATCGCCCATGAAACCGGGCTCACCTTTTGGTCCGTCTAAACCTTGATCACCCTATGAAATAATTGAGTGAATAATATTTGTATCTTTTTAATCGGACGAAAGTTATTAATTATATCAATCAATGTAACCAACTTTGTCTCCCCTTGGTCCTGGATCACCAGTAGGTCCAACTGTATGCTGTACACCTTCAAATGGTATGAGAGGCCCAGTCGTGCCCGGTGGTCCGTGCTCTCCTTTTTGACCTTTATCTCCTTTCAAGCCTTCGAAACCTAATCCCATATTTCCTTTCTCTCCTTTCGGACCCGGTTGTCCAGGTGAACCCTACAATCGAACGAAATTATTGAAGCACGACTGATTTTTCAAATATATATTCCAAATATATATATTGTAGTTAGTAAATTTGGCACGCACATATGGACCACGCTCTCCTTTAGGACCCAATGGACCACGTTCACCTTGTGGTCCAGGTGATCCAGGAGGTCCCCGCACACCATCAATACCGGGCTCACCCTTTTGACCCACTGGGAAATTTCCGGCAAATGCGGGTTGACCTTTATCTCCTTTTGATCCAGGGCTACCTCGAAAACCACGAGGTCCTGGTTCACCGGGAAGTCCATGACGACCAGGAGCACCCTAAACATTCATTGAGATTTAACTAATTGTCAATATTCATATGTTCAACCCATCTAAAAAATATGCCTCACATCAGTTCCATTGCATCCATCTCTACCTGGAAGACCAGGGGAGCCAGGAGGTCCTTGAACTCCTGGGATACCATTAATTCCAGGGAATCCAGGCATACCCATTTTACCCTACAAACACATTGTGATATTATTCTCATTCAATACCAATAATAATTGCAAACAATTCATACACTTACTCTGTCACCTTTAGATCCACGTGGACCCTGTGGTCCGGGATCACCTTTATCACCTTTAGGTCCAAGTAGACCTTCTGTACCCGGAAAACCACGTTGACCTTTGGGTCCTTGTGGTCCCATTATTCCAGGTGGACCCTAGTTAATTAATAATTATAAATAATTATAAATTCAAGTTATTTCACTGATAATTCGCTCATGATGAGTTTCAACTCACTCGTGATCCCTTCTCTGCAAAACATTTAGGAACACAACATCCCGGTCCACTACACTTTTTCGATGCTTCACCGGGTACGGGAACTGCTGAATAACTCGAGGGATAATTTTCTGATCCATTGTCATAAGAACCTTGCGCTGTATCGTATCGACCTTCATAACCATCACCACGATCTCCCCGACGATTATCATAACCGCCACGGTTTCCATATGAAGCTTCACCACGATTTGCATTATTATCATAATTACCACCTTCAGAATCACTGTAATGATAATTACTATCCCCAATATTGGTACTATAATTATAATTGGTATTATCATAATCTCTCCTTCTCATTTCATCTTGTGCACGTTCTGTAATAAGTTAAAAATAAAATATATCACAATTATCCATCAATAATTAATTTATTAATTATTAAATTGACATATTTGAACATTTACCTAATTCATCAGTCCAATTTGGTGGAATATTACTATCTGCATGTGGTGGTGTTATATCACCGCGCTCATAATCACCAGGTCTGTGGCCGTGGACTCTGCCATGTCTTATCCATGTCTCATTGAGTTCCTGCAATAAATAACCAATTAATTATACATAGAGTATAATATTGTTTAATAAATAAATTCCCATAATAAATAAACTCCAAATTTGAATGTATAAATGTATGGAGATTTTTGAAAACAAATAAATAAATAAATAAAGAAAAATTTGCATGTTGGGAAGCTAAAGATTGAGAATTTCAAGTAACGTTGCTAACTTTCAAGAAAAAGCCGTTGAATATTAGAACGTATCTTTCTCTCCCACCTCACTCTTTATTTCCTATCATCTATATCTACATATATTAGGGAAAGTGACAGGAAATACAGATAGCGACTCTTATCGGAATTTCGGCTGAACACCCTTTGTCTTGATTGCTGCATCATCATGTCTCAACTGCCTCTTGTGAATAGTATAAAGTGAAGAAAGACCTTTTTTCTTTCTTCCATTATTTAATATTGTTCATTTTAAAATTTATACTACTTTTAGTCATTTGCATGTCTGTGTTTTTAAATTTTTAAAATTTTTTTAATTTTTCTTCTTCACATTAAATGAAGATTATACGTAAGGTCGAGACCTTGCGTAACGCAACTCAATGTTACTTTAGATGACGTAGTATAAGCAGTAAAGAGTATAATAATTGAAATGATGATGATGATAATGGAAAAATTTAGAACACGAATCGGTTATCTTCCGGCCTACCAACGTTCATTTCTTCGAATTAACAAATTAATTGAAACATGAAGAGAGAAAAAAAATTATTCACAGATGTATATCACGAATACGTATAAATATATAATTATTTATATATAAAATGATAGTGAATTCTCATATCTATTCTCTTGGGGAAAATAATGAATTTATTATTCGATCGTAATTCATTGGTGGTTAACCCGATTCTCTTTTGATGCCAGATACATCATATCATATCATAACGGTTCAAGAATTGTTCCTTCTTCTATCATCAATTTATTATATATCATTACATATCCAAAGACAATATTACGTAATACTTACTAAAAATCATTATCACAATTTCTTTTGCATAATTTTCTTATTAAATTTATGTCACAGTTTAAAATGATGTGACAGTAAAACAATTCATATGATTATTTATATTAAACTAAATTTATCTTATTTATTATAAGTAATGTTGAGATGATAAAAAACTATTTAATGATGAAATATATAATTTTTTCATTATTTAAAATGCATTTAGAAAGTTTTGTACCTTGACCTCATGATCGCAATAATATAAATACATATCAAACTATTTTTGGCACTGAGTCATCCATATACATAAAAATAAAAGAAGAAGAAGAAAAAGAAGAAAATTAATTATAACGAGGAATATACAACAATTTGTTATTTGCATTAAAAGTATCATGCATATAGATGTGTAGGCGAACTTGTTTTTTTTTTTTTCTTTTTTCATTTTTCCATTTCATAAACTAACCCACACAATTTGATCATTTGCGGAAATGTGAAATACGAGTATGAAAAAATAAAAAAAATTATGTACTGATAATCAGACCAAGTACAACTAAATATTTATCATTCAATCGACATTTCACTTTAATCAATACGAACAAAAGCAAAAAATTAATTGAGACTATTCAATAATTCAATTGGTGAATTTTTTTGGAATAAAATCATGTGTAGACAAGAAAAAAAAAAAAAAAAAAACAAAAAAATTGGGGGATGTAGGAGAAAGTGATCCTATCTACAGACTATTCGTAAATTCACGTCTGGTGTCCACATGTGATATCTCACTAGTTAAAACCCACATGAATCTCCTTTGCTCTTTCTCTCTCTCCCTTTTTCTGTCTATCACATAAAATATACAAATGCGTATGCATGCACACACATAAGCGCTGATATAACGGGTAGAACATAGTTCTGACATTCATTACAAATCACTTGTTTTATAAATCTCGTGAACGACGATGATGCTATAAGTGTGTGCTTGATGAATAATATATCACAGTATGCACGTGGAAGAGAAAAAGAAAAAAAAAGCTCAATGATTTCTCAACCTCTTCTACTTCTTCTTCTTTTTTCTCTTTTTATTTTTTCCCTTTTTTTTTTTCAGTAAGATAATGCCAACATGAACGATTAAATGAATATATTAATTATCAATATGAGTAATTAAATTTATAATGATTATACTATAAGATGTAATCGTTAAATATATATATATATATATATTTTTTTTTTTCTATGAATAGATTGACGAATAAAATTGGGTATTGATTTAAAATTTTGTATGACATAAATATATATATATATATATATATATATATATTTATTGGATTTAATTTATATGCGTGTGTTTCCTACACGTCTTCTTATATTTCATCTTCTACTGAAATTTTCTATAATTAAGTTTTGTATGATGATAAAACGTTTGAAATGTGAACGTGTATTATTTTATAGTGGGTGCAACCACATATATACACGTTTACATTAATACACAAACAAATACACACGTATAAAATACATATCACGTTCACGACTGGGAATTACGAGTGTACGAAAATACAATAACCCGATTGGAAATGAAACGAGTGAGAGTATACTTGTGATTGTTAAATGTTATGGTTATTTTTTTGGAGTAAAAATAACAAGACCTAAATATGAAAATTCTAAAGTGAAGGAAGAAAATAAGTTTTCTATAATTATATTATATAATAATAGTAGTGATAATTTTTTTTTTTTTGTGTTATTATATGGGAAAAAAAAAAAAGGTCGAGATTAATTTTTCATTATTACTACTACTACATACCCCGGTGTCGACGATAGACAGGCAGACCACGATTGCAGCGAATCTGTAAATTAAATATTTAAATAATTAGTAAATAATTGATTATAAAAAATGACAAATGTGTATAAATATAATATTAGATTTGATAGATGTATTTTATTTAAATTCTATATATCAGATTACAAAGAAGAATAAATAAAATGATTTATTTGAATTTAATCGGTATAATGCCGAGAATGTAATCGATGAAAAAAATCGATACTATAATGAGTGGATGTCGCACAGCCGACGGGAACTTGAAAGTTATTGTGCGATTAGAGTATCGTGTACAATTAATAAATTCGTAAAAAATATATAATTAAATAAACCAAAAGAAAAAAAATTAATGATAGAAATAAATATATAAAATTGAATTGTAAATATGAGTATTGAAAAAAATATTTTGCATCTATAAATAATGACACGATGAAAAATGGGGTACACAGTGTAAAATCTTGACATTTGTAAACGATATAAAAATAATATTGTAAATATAAAAGAAGAAAAAGAAAAAAATATATATAAATATAATGAGTAAAAAATGAAAAACTCACCGCAGCGCAAACCGGGTCATGTCTGGTGAATCTCCCCAATGCTATAGGGAGATCCTTCCAGCCTCGGACACAAACTCTATTAACACGGAGGGTGCGCACGGTTATAGATAGAGAGGCTATGGGCCTACACTACTGTATGAAAATAAGTAAGAGGAAGAGACACAAAATATCGCGCGGCCGGGACCGTAGAATCGTATATGAATCGTGCCATCCAGGGAGGGCTTTGAATGGACGAGATCTGCACTGAGGGAAGGTGGAGGCGGTTGACAAGCCACGCCAGCTAGAATTCCTCCGCCGTAGAACAGTAGTAAAATCTTTAGCAGTAAAGTCCTTTTGCTCCTCGTGTGTTGTTAATCAACGTTCCATCAACTCGTGCCAGATTGTCTGTGAGCTTTGTCGAGAGTGATTGCATCCGGAGTCGTTGACGATCACAGCGAGTCCAGTGAATTTTTTTAGTGGACGATCCCACTGGAGTCGATGGAGTTGGTTTTGTGCTGCGCGCAGCACAAAACCAACACTCAGTCTTGACTCTCGCGCGATCTTACGGTCGCACATCTCCCATAGACTGTTGCGCGGTCCCTGAAGAGAGCCCCAACTGCCGGCGGGGCCGGACCACCGCCGTGTCCCGTGTGTTCGTCCGCGCGCGCTTCGCTAAAGTCAGACGATAGCGCACGACTGGCTACTGCATCCAACGCGCTGCGTCCGCGTTTGCTGGTTGTGTCTTTCAATTTATTTTGCCGCCTCTGTCTTTCCCATTGGGGCGCAAGGATACACACGACCGGTCTCCAATACAACACAAATATCAACCATCACGACAGCGACGCGGACGACAACGACAACTACCACGGGGAACAGCAGGAGCATCAATAATAAGAATAGAAATAAGAATAAAATAAGAAGGAGAAAAAAAGAAAAAGAAGAATCGTGGGTTTGGTTGTGTGGTCGGACTGTGGGAGCGTGTGAGACAACGAGACAACGTTCGGGTGCACTCGGTCTCAACGCGGTCGAGGTCCAACGATCCAGGGCCCTACGACACCTCAAATAATATCGTTGTTTTTTATGAGGATATTCGATGATGCGGAGGGACAACCGGTGTCACGCTTGGTAATTAACTACCACGAGACTGTTTTGATTGGAAAGAGAGGTGAGTGCATCGCGAAATATTGACATATCAAATCAGACAATATTGTCAAGTTATAATTGATATATATTAAGTCAAAGAGTTGAGATTAACATCCTGAGGATGTTGCCCAGGAGCAGTGTTATCACCTCCTGTGGCATAATCAAACGTCACTACACTTCGCCGGTTATTTATTACATCATTGTCTTATTACTTGCTGTGTCGTGTCAACAATCTCAAGCTGTGGTGAGTATATTTTTTTCATTTATTTCTATAATTATTCCATTGTGTTTCTGACTCCCGTCTATTTATATCATAATTCATATTAATGAAATAAGCAAAGCCTATAATAAGCTGATGATGGCATATAATGAGTGGATAGGGTTCAGAATATTTACATATATTCAGCTGATTAGTAAAACATCAGTAACCTTTAATCAACTGTGCGATGATAACCTGATTTGTGTGTGTTCGTTTTATTTCATCAAAGATATGCAACAGTTTTAAATATACTTAATATTTATTATTACTATTTTATATATATATATTTTTTTTTATTTCATTTGAGCGAGAGTATTGGAGAATCTATGGGATTATTCAGTTAGTTCCGTCAACGATACATAAATTTTCTACCTACGCACAATAAATTCAAACCAATTCTCAATCTATTTTAAAATTTCTATAACTGTTGCGCTTATGTGTCGGTTTCATTTACACTTTCTCAAATTAAATTTCAAATTATATTGCCAATATAAATTTGATAATCGAGTATGTAGTTATTGAAGTCACTTAAATATTAAATTTGGCGACTTCGATGCCTGATTAAACCAATAAATATTACGTTACTTTCATATTATTCAAAGGAACAGTAGGAAAAAATAAAATAAAAAATATATATATAAAGAAGAAATGAATATTGATCAAGTATTGTTCTTACCATATTTTCATGTATATACGTAAGTGATGTAGGCGATAATGTATTGCATAATAAAAAGATGAAGGAGGGTGAAGTTTTTATGTACTTGAAGCAAATGGATGAAATGAAGGTCATTATATTATGCAATTTTTTCTTTTCATATGAGTACCATTACGATTCATTAATACTGTGCAGATATGATTTCAATTGCGTTCTTGTCAATCATAAAATCCATTCATACACACAAATTATTTTTATATTTTTCATTTTTATTCATTTGCCATATTAATATTGTGAACTGATATTGTCTATTTATTTCAAATGGTAATCCAATTCATTCAAATTTTTCCATTATTAAATCTGAAAGAAGAAAAAAAAAAATAATAAAAAACTTGCAAAGTTTTTAAAAACAATTGTTATTGGTCATAAATATTTTTAAAGATATTTAAATTGTCATCAGTATATGAAGATCGAATGGCAACGTGAATTTGTTACACTGTCAATTATTTTACTGTTAAAACATTGAATTATTTTTTTACATCAATGACACAATAAGATAACCCGTTACAGTACTGATCTCATTTTATCCTATTATATATAACATATAAATTAACAGAATTAATATTGCTATATGTACAACAAGTTTAAAAAAATAAAAAACAAAGAATAAACAATTTTTTTTATTTCTCTTTTTTGTCGAATTAAAAAAGATGACCGAGGCGGGTTATCTTAGCCCTCTGATTGCGATAAACAGTGGCCCATTCGTGGAATTTCATCTCCTCAATTAGATCACGAGTGTGTGTATGCGTGTGTGAACATATTTCAGGAATACATATAAATATACATGAAGAGAAGAAGAGTTTAGTTGATACATTTGTAGTTGCACATGTCTGTGTGACATAATATAAATCAAAATAAAAAACAAATATATAAAAGTATAAAAATATTCAGACACATAAAGATTATAATTGATGCATGAAGTCATAATTTATATTTAAGAATGAGTTTAAGAAAAGAAACAAACAAAAAAAAACATTTTGCTTATGATTTTCACATATATACCCAGTCATGACTATGAAATATATGATTCAAATCATTCGATTGAAGCAACTAATTTTACTATCGATTATAATATTATAAATATTATTAAAAAAAAAAATTCTTTTTTTTTTTTTCGTTTAACGATTTATCCCATATTACTTTTAACAAATAGAATATAAATATAAATGACAAACAACAGCAGAATTAATTGCGATTGACTCTAAAACATTGCGTTTCTTGGTCTAATATTTTCTTTCACATATACGAATATTTATGTAGGTTATATTTAATATTTACTTTTTATACTTTGTAGTGTGGAGAAAAAGCTTAGGTGAATAATTTAAGTACAACTCATGTTAATTCACCATGGGTTATTGTATATGAAATGTATGTACTGTAATGGTTTTTACAACGATAAGAATAAAACTCAAGGCAAACGTAACAACACGAATGATTTAACAGCAATACAATCAGTTAAATAATCCTTTTTTTCATTTTACCTGATTATATACACATTGTTATTGCGGTCATTGCACCTCATACATTGTAATGTAATTGCAATGCATTTGTAATCATCGACATTGACAAAGACGAAAATGAAAGGGGAAAAAAATAAAAAGCAATACCAATGATTTTAAATGAATTGAATATTTAGAATAAAACCCATTTTTTACACTTCACACACTGTATCTAAATTCACCACTGAAGTCATAAACCAAATTTTTATTCTTTCCTATACTCTGTTGAGTGTGAACTTCACAAAGTCAAATATACTTCTTTTTTCTTCTATTTTCTTTTTCTTTTTTTTTCTGTTAATTTTATAAACATGTACGTTAACGAAAGTATAAATTATAGTTGTATATATTATCTCGAAAATTCGTCGAATTTTCCATTTTTTTTTCTTTTTGTTTTGTTTAATTTTTTTTTTTTTTTCTCTCTCTCTTAACTTGAAACCGACAGTGTAGATATATGTGGATATAATAAACGATGTATATATAAATTTAGAAATATAAACATATATATATATATATATGTATATTTATATTCTTAAAAGGATTATTAAAATTGCATTAAGTATCCGCATATAACGATGACTACAAAGCAAATATATTCCTTTGGTCTATTACGTTATTCAAACGAATTTATACAAACAGTGTGTATGTATTTATGAATAATTTTTTTTCTATATTTCTTTTTAATTTCACTCTTTCTTTCTCATATTTTTTTTTTTTTTTAATTTTTAAAAATTTTTTTTATCTTTAATTGAAAGCTGAGCTGAAAAAGTCATTTCACGCTTGTGATACTAGGTCATATGCGTTCATCTGGTGACGATGATTAAAAATAGAACAAGATGGAGAGTGCGAACGAAAAATAACTTTATCACAAAGGGGAAGTTGTGAAATATGTTTTTGTGACACAATTGTAGAAAAAAGTGGAAATGAGGAAATCAATGAAATAGGGAGAGAAATAAAATTAAGCCATGTGTAAAGAAAGGAAAAAAAAGAAAAAACAAGAGGATAAATTTAATGAATATATAATTAATCTAATGTATTTCATGTAGTTCTGCGTTTACTTCTTTTTGAGTTTCATTACTGACATGATTATTATTATTTTTTTTTTTTTCTTTAGGTATGCAATGATTCATACAAGTGCAATTGCACAGGAATCAAAGGACTACCAGGTTTTCCTGGTATTGCAGGTCCACAAGCTGCTGAAGGACCGCCTGGTGATATTGGACCGGATGGTCCACCCGGGCCTAAAGGTGAAAAAGGTGCTGGTGGTGAATTCGGAGGTACCGGTGAAAAAGGCTATCGAGTAAGTATAATAATATTAAATATTAATTACGTCATCTTGATGAAAGAATTCCTAAAGAATTTCAAAACATTTAATTAAACATCTGTACATCACATTATTTCTCATGCAGTTAAAAAAAAAAAAAAAACAAAATAAAAACAACTGGTACTTTATCGCAATGATTTTACCAGAATGACTTGAATATTTTCTCATTACTTACATCACATAAGAGTTCCTGAAAATTTTAAAAATGAGATAATAATAATTAAGAATAATAAAAATAAATGTATCATTCAGTCATATAGATAATTTCATTCAATGAATATATTTGATGTTACACATGCGCGAAATCAAATTATCATGTATATAAATCCATAAAAATGGTTTTTGTGGCTGTACTGGTAATCTAAAAAAGAGTTCTCCGAATTCCAATGGAATTCTCGCTTGAATAATGATATACGGTAACGATATGTGGGTTGAGAAAATGTTACGCATTAAAATCGACACACTAGAAGACTTGACACTGATAAAGTCAAGATTAGTATACGTACGCTTATCTGAAGTTTGAAAAACTTTATTGACTGAAAGAGAAAATAATTGAGATGTATTTTTTCTACTAAAAGATTTACGAAACATTCATATAAATATATATATATATTATGGAGAGAGAAAAAACAGTAAATAGCAAAAAAAAAAAAAAAAAAAAAAAGAGGAGAATAAATAAAAATATTTATCAATAACATGGTGACATCTCTTATCTGAATGATGCAAATCATATTGCAGTTATGAGACATGACGAATTGTGGAGGTTCCCCCTTTCATTAACACTCATCAATCTGCGACGAAGGCAAACAACTTTACGAGCTTGACAAGTGATTAAGAGTATATAAAAGTGACGTCATTTTCTATTGCAAGCTCACTTGTGTATGATGACTATGGATATATATTAATGATCTCAATAAATGATTGTGCAAGCAATCGCTCTAACTCTGTCATAGCCAGCAATTGTTTTAAGCACTGTAGATCCATTCAATTTACTCGTAGGCGTAATAATTGCTATATTGCGACACATTTCGCCTTTGGCATTGACTTAATGCTAAAAGCCAAATGTTCATATTTATATTGTTATACTTTATGTTATGAATTCTTACCAATAATTGTTTCATGAATTTATGTTATTGGTAATTTACAATTGAAACATTATTGAAGAATCTTGAGAAAATAAAGTATAGAAAGGAAATATAATCAATTGAATATAATTGTGAATTGTATTTAAAATGAATATATAATTTAGATAAATATATTTTTATGATTATACATATGAAATAACAAGTATAATTGCTGTTTGTCCAAAGGGAATGAGAAACTCTACAATTATTTTACACTTTTGCTTTTGAAAGTAGGCTATCTGAAGAATGGCGATAAAGTGATTTCTGGACTACTCTACTTTACTTCTATTGTCCTCGCATTATATTTTACATCAGTTCATTTGATACAGTCACTTTAATCTATGATTTTATTTCTTAAAAGTCATATAAATCAATATAAATCAACATAAATGGGAGAATTATATTTTTAATACTTTTAACAATTATATTTAATATTGTTCAATGAAAATAAATCTGTGGTACACGATTATTTCGCTGTGATGTTTATTCACAGTATACAAATGGCAAAAGATATTAACACATGAGCAAAAAAAAAAAAAATAAAGAAAGGAAAATGAATGGAAAGACGAGGAGGGAAAGTGACGTGTATGATAAGAGGACAAACGGATACGCAGAGGCCGTTGTTCCTGTATATCATATTGAGCGGGGGTGAAAGACATTTCCGTTCACATCCCACGAAATTTCTCTAGACGATTTTTATTACATTCGATTTGTTATTGTCACACAAATACAAAGAAAACAAAATGAAATGAAAAGTAAATAAAAACATGAAGTTATCGATTTTATTTCCAATAAAATTATTAATTATGGAAAAAAAAAATTGGAATAATTAAATTGTTATGCATTTATTTTTGCTATCAATTGCTTGATATACATACAATGTGTGTAATTTTATTTGAGTTATATGTATATTAAAAGAAAATTGTGGGCATAAGATTTTTTTTTTCTCTTTTTTTTTTTGTTGCAAAGAGACGATTAGTCATGTCCCATTGATTATAAATATGTACATAGGTACATAGTGCATTGTACATAATCATTGGGATTGCAACTGCGGAACCGGATGTCATGAGAATGGGTGTATATATAAATATATAATTTCATATCAAGCTTCAAGATTATTTCGTTTTGATTTTTTCGGTAGTGTATAAATTCAATTTTATTGAGGGGGTTTTTTTTTTTTTTTTCCTATGAATTCTGTATGAACTGGACGTTGAACGATAAATTTAATGGAATTATAAAATATTACGAACAAAATAATAATTTATCATACGAAGAATTAGAACATAATCATGAGATAGAACTAAACCTTGACAAGTCCAATGTTACTTCTCTCGTAATTTCCGCTCGTGGTCCAAGGCTTCACCATCCAATATAGATAAGAATACATTCAGTGACATAAAACGTTGTCTATTCAATAAGAGATAAATAACTTGAGAGAATTTTTATGAAATAGAAAAAAGAAGAGAGCAATTAAATAAAAATGTTGATCATGTGTGTGTATACGCGACAACCAAGTCATTTAAATGGGTCGAATGATAACTAAGTTCATTTACATAAATGGTCTATGGTAAAAACGCACCATTTTCTCGAGTGCATTTTTATCATTAAATAGATTAATAATAACCGGTGGTGATAATTAAATGAAAAAAATATTCATCGTCTTCGACTCATATGATATTAAAAAACATTATAACTTATATTGATTTGAATTATAAATGATGATTAAAATGAAATTGTAAAATGAATCATCAAAACTAAAAAAGAGTGACGAATTTTGTGGCCCTGATACAAGATCGAGCGCCAAATAAAATTTAACTTTCACTTGACCATAATTGGACAAAATTTTCGTACATGCATTCACATCTCCCTCTCTGTGTCTCTTCAACTTTCTGCAATCCGTTTTCATTCAGTACAATCTGATGATTAATTCTTTATAATATTATATGAAAGAAAAAAAAATTCACTTGATGTCCCGTTGTTGCATATGTACATTATGTGAGGTGGAAGAAAATGAAAATACACTAGGTTTTGAATTACATATTTTAATGCTTTAAGAGCTCTGAGAATAGAGTAACAGAAATTGCTGACACGTATCTCTACGAGCAAATATCCCAACGTCATAATCTACATGAAAATTTTGAGAATGTCGAAAATATTTCATTATCAATCGTATGTATAACTTGTAAAAATAATATTATTGAAACAAAATAATAATATTGATAATAATACGTTTAAATGGATATTTTCAATAATTGTATTGTTAAATTAGCAACACTTATTGAAATCTCACTGTATCGATTGAAATAAAGTGGAATGAAAAACTATTTAACCATGTGTAACTGCAATAAATGACACAAAGAAAGTAATGTTCGTTAGCTGTTGTGGAGATGTTTAGTTAGAAACTGGAAATAAATAAAACTTCGAGCTCCCTAAACGTCACTGAAAATAAACATTTAGAATATCTCAGTGAATGATGTAAACGCTTATACCATCTGGTTTACATCCAGTTTCGTCATGAAAAAATGTTTCAAAATCATTTTGGCCTCTTGATAGTTATTATACAACTCTCTCATATAAATTATTTTTCTTTTTTAGGGTGATGTGGGTATCCGAGGTTTCACGGGTGCTTCCGGTCTTGGGGTACGTACAATATAATTATACTTTTATCATTTTACTGTATAACAAAAAAATCCATTTCTTTCAATTATTATTTTATTGATCATCCAGGGCCATCCAGGTATAGCTGGAGTACGTGGTCCAGATGGTTTAGATGGATGCAATGGTACAGATGGTCGTGCTGGATCACCGGGAATGCCAGGAACTTATGGTCCTAGAGGTTTAACTGGACCTGAGGGTGATACAGGTCCTGCTGGTGAACCAGGTGACGGTGGTATTAATTCAGTGGGTGCCAAAGGTGAACGTGGAACAATGGGAATTGATGGTGCCCCGGTAAAAACATTGATATTTATCAATATATATATAAAGTACAAGATTTCATTTACATAAATGTAAATAATTTTTTTACTAATTATTATTTTTTTCTTTTTTATATACACAGGGTTATGATGGAGATTATGGAATGCCTGGTGAAACGGGCTTTCCCGGTGATACCGGAGACTTTGTATGTATACTTTTATTTTTATTTATATTCTCTTTGTCATTCATATAATTATTTATTATTATATATACGTTAGCTTCTTCATTCCCAGATGTGAATTCATTATCGCTTCCTTCGTCATGGTGATACAGTGTACTGCATACATTCCGGAACGATTTAAAATATGCGTTGAATGAATCTCGCGAGAATTTAGGTTGCGTCCCACGCTCGTGCATGCTGCAGTAGTTTACCATGGCCCGCAGCAATTCATACTTAACATACAATATTTTTACATTTTTATTTTATTTTATTTTATTTTATTTTATTTATTTATTTATTTATTTATTTATTTGTTTCATGAGCCAGTATCTCTATATATATGAAATATTATTCATTAAATATTTTTGTTATCATATTTTTATTATATATATTAATAATAGTTTTAACACTTTGAAATATGTATGAATTTAAACATTCACATTTCTTAGAAATGAAAATTATTTAATAGTTTCTGTTCTGGAATGAAATTTGATTTAATCATCGTCGTACATATCAAAGAAAGACACGGATTACTCAATGAAACAAGAAGCTACTAAGTGTGATGAGTAGACGGTCGATTATTGTGCTGATCTAGACAGCTACGATACAATTTTATAATAATTCTTGAGAACATTCCATTGAATTTAAGATGGAATAATATTTCTTTCATTCTATTAAATACCATAAATTCTTTTATTGAAGAGTATATTTGTTAAATAAATTGAAATACTTTTTTACAGGGTTATCCAGGTCCACCAGGACTTCCTGGACTCCACGGTGACCAAGGTGACACAGTGTATGGAGTAAAGGGACAGTATGGTGAACAGGGTGATAGAGGTGAACCGGGTCCATACAATCGTGAATGGAAGAAGAAAGAAGATACGATTCCAGTGAAGGGGCCACAGGGTCCCAAAGGAATGCGCGGATATCAGGGTGATCGGGGGAGAAAAGGTGAATTAGGAGATAGAGGACCAACCGTAAGTGACTAATTTTTTTATTTGTCAATCATGATGAAATGAATTTATTTATTTTTTTCTTTTTTTTTTTATATTTATTATTTCAATACATAACAGGGTCGTCCAGGTTATTTGGGTAGCAAAGGAACCAAAGGTGAACATGGGGATGATGGTCCTCGAGGAAAGCAAGGTATACAAGGTCCTGCCGGTCCTGCAGGTGACAAAGGCGAGAAAGGTGCACCAGGTTACGCTGGTGGTCCCGGTGAAGACGGACTAGATGTAACTATTTACATTTTTGTTTATGTGTAAAATATATTTGGACATCTATGATGTGATCGAAATTTTTATCATTTCATTTTAATTTCTAGGGAGAACCTGGTGAACTTGGAAACCGCGGTCCACCGGGAAATCAAGGAGCACCAGGAGAGAAAGGACAGTATATACCGGAGTTGGATGAAATTATTGCTGGGCCTATTGGTATACAAGGAGATTTAGGTCCACCAGGAGAACCGGGTCAGGCTGGTACTAATGGACGTCCTGGGCTAGTTGGATATATTGGAACTCCTGGACCACCGGGAATACGTGGTAATGCAGGAATTGCCGGACCCAAGGGTACTTCAATTAAAGGAGAACAGGGAGATGATGGTAATATTCAAATATTTGCTCATGCATTCAGTTATATAGGGAGTTGATGAATAATGATTATTAAACATTTGCTTTTTTTCGCCTCACTTCAGGTTTACCTGGACCAGTGGGATCGATGGGACCTGTAGGTCGACCTGGACTCCCCGGGATAATGGGAGCAAAAGGATTCCCTGGAGTAACAATAATTGGTCCACCAGGTCCGGATGGAAAACCAGGACTGGATGGTTTAAATGGACCCCCGGGCGATCGCGGAGATCCTGGTCCACCAGGTCATTATGAAATTTTTCATGAATATCAGGAAAAAATAATATTTTCACTTGATCTGTTGGACAATTAATCTTTGCCATATTATATATACGTGTCTATTATATTGCAGGTGAGAAAGGTTTTCCGGGTAAAGGTGTGAGAATTCGTGGACCTCCAGGCGAACATGGTCTACCAGGAACACCAGGTTTTCCTGGCAGTGATGGTTGGCCAGGTGTACCAGGTTCCAAAGGTGCAAAAGGCTTTCGCGGTGACGACTGTGGAGTTTGTACTCCGGGTAATGTGACAAATTGAATAATATCGACATGATACAAACAAATGGATCGAATAAAGTCAGTAAATGATAATGTATTGTATCAGGTCTACCTGGCGAAAAAGGAGAGCGTGGTGATTCAGGACTAGATGGGTATCCTGGTACTCCGGGATTCTCTGGATTACCAGGACCGCGAGGTTCCAAAGGACTACATGGAGGACCTGGTATCGTTGGACCTATGGGTCTTGAAGGTGATAGTGGACGGCCCGGCATGGCAGGTGTCCAAGGACCAAAAGGAACAGCTGGTCACGTAATTTGGCCATCCCAAAATAAAATTGTTATCCCACCTGGTGAAGTTGGTGATAAAGGATATCCCGGGCCAGAAGGACCCCGTGGACCACGTGGACGACCTGGTGAGATGGGCCATGATGGTGCTGGTGGACCGAAGGGTGAAAAAGTATGTGAATTTTTCAAATAATTTTATCTGTGATGATTGTTTATTTACAATAAACGTTTACAACGTTGAATTATTACAGGGAGACCTTGGTCAACCCGGTTTATCTGGTCGTGACGGTAGATATGGTTTGGATGGATTGCCAGGGAAAAAAGGTGAACCCGCCGATATAGATTTCGAAGATTTACGAGGCGAACCAGGCCTCGATGGGGTGCCAGGTTGGCCGGGAGCTAGTGGAGAAACTGGTGCAAAGGGACAACCAGGACTTTCAGCAGAGTACAATGTAGATTTCCAAGGAGATAGAGGACTTGTAGGTGAACGAGGTGATCCAGGATACGATGGTCTTAAAGGTTTCCAAGGAAGAACTGGTGATGAAGGTTTCCCAGGAGCACCTGGTGTACCAGGTTCAGCTGGTATATCAATTCAAGGCCCAAGTGGTTTGAAAGGATACCCAGGAATGCCCGGTGATCAAGGTCTTCGTGGTGCTTCTGGAGAACCAGGAAAGCAAGGTTTGCCAGGTCTTATTGGACCATATGGACAGAAGGGTGAGAGAGGCGACACTGGCACGAATCTTATATATGGCGAAATCGGTGAACGAGGACCACTGGGACCAAAAGGTGATTACGGAGACGAGGGATTAATTGGTACACGAGGCAGAGCTGGTGAAGAAGGTCCAAAAGGTATGAAAGGAGCCAAAGGCGCTCCAGGATTCGAGGGATTGTCAGGACTCCAAGGTGCTAAAGGCTCAAGAGGTGATAGTATCCAAGGACCACGTGGTTTTCCGGGTAGTCCTGGACTACCTGGTCTAAGTGGCATGCTCGGGGACACTGGTCCCCAAGGTTTAGATGGTCCACCGGGAACTGAAGGCATGAAAGGTTTGAAGGGTGAAATCGGTTTTTACGGGCGACGAGGTGACGATGGTGATATCGGTCCTCAAGGTTACCCAGGAATGGATGGTATTCATGGTCTGGTTGGCCCACAAGGCAGTGATGGAGATATTGGTGAAATTGGTGAGCCGGGTCCACAAGGTTGGCCAGGTGCAGATGGAATGGCTGGTCAAATTGGGCTGAAAGGAGAAACGGGTGATTCTGGTTTCCAAGGTGCCCCAGGTTTACGTGGTTTACCGGGATTACCGGGAGCTATCGGTGATCCTGGATATGATGGATTACCTGGAGAACCGGGAGAAAATTCATTTAGTGGACCCCAGGGTGATGTGGGTGAACCAGGATTCATGGGAGAGATTGGAATACCTGGACAACCTGGTTTTGATGGTCGCCCAGGTCTTCCTGGCGAACCCGGATTAGAATCACTTGGATACGAAGGCGCAATCGGACAAAAAGGAGAACGAGGGTGGGATGGTATTGATGGGGAAGAGGGACTCAAGGGTGAGATTGGCGATATGGGCCCAGATGGATTCAAGGGAGAGCGTGGTGATTATGGTGCAAAGGGACGAGCTGCAGCACCTGGACATTCAGGAAGACCTGGAGAAAAAGGTGAGCGTGGACCGATGGGCCCGGCTGGTTACGATGGTCTCAAAGGAAAGCGCGGTATTGATGGTGATCCGGGAGTAATGGGTCGGCCTGGAATGCCTGGTGACGCTGGTCCTCGTGGTTTCCCGGGTCTTCATGGCGTGGCTGGACCAAAAGGTCTCACAGGAGATCCAGGATTACCGTCGTATGCACTGGCAGATAGAGGAAATGTTGGTGATAGTGGATATCACGGTTTGCAAGGCAGAAAAGGTGAACGGGGAGATATTGGTATACCTGGTTATATTGGGCGTAAGGTAATTTTGAGTTGCTTATTAATTTTACTCTATTCGAACCAATAATAATAATCAAGTTAATACAACTATTTCCCTTTTAAATTAATTCATACGTGTGATCTTGATACACAAATAAATATACTGGTATTCAATATCAATATAGATTGATACTCAGCATTACAATTGAATTGTTTATATACTATGTATATATATATTTATAGGGTGCCCAAGGTGACTTGGGCTATGCTGGTCCTGATGGTTTTGCGGGTCTACCAGGTTATCCAGGATTGATGGGAGACCGAGGTCCTGAAGGTGCAGTTGGTGCACCAGGTGAATTTGCCGAACGTGGTGACCCGGGTATAGCTGGATTAAATGGTCAACCTGGAATCTCAGGTAGACCAGGACAGAAAGGTGCACCTGGTCAATATGGGTTGAATGGGCCTAAAGGCATTCAGGGTGAGCCAGGTAGGAGTCAAAAGGGTCCCGAAGGTGATGAAGGAGACAGAGGTCTACCGGGTCCTGCAGGCCGAAGTGGTGAACCGGGATCAAGAGGATATTCAGGCATCCCAGGAATAACAGGACCAAAAGGTTATCGTGGCGAGCCTGGATATGCACAATACGCTGTAAAAGGGGCAACGGGTGAGATTGGTTTCACTGGACGAGATGGAAGGCACGGTGCTAAAGGTGAAATTGGAGACTCTGGTCGTCCTGGCGCGCCTGGATATCCCGGCGAGAAAGGTATACGAGGTGACACAGGTGAACCTGGTTTACCCGGTCCACTTGGACCAGAAGGTCCCCAAGGACCGAAAGGTGATCGCGGAAGTAATCCCTATCCACCGTTTCCACGGAAAGGAATAATTGGAAATCCAGGATTACCAGGGATACCTGGTTACCCCGGTAGTCCTGGTATGATGGGAATGCCTGGTGTAGATGGTTTACCTGGTCTGAGTGGAGAACGTGGTATTGATGGCCTACCCGGTCCACCAGGACCCGATGGTGAAAATGGATTGCCCGGGCTTGAAGGTCCACGAGGAAATGTCGGGCGCCAGGGAGCACCTGGATTTGCTGGTTTGCCAGGTGATAACGCTCTACCAGGACCTGGACCTAGAAGTCGTGGTTTCCACTTTGCCAAACACTCACAGTCTGAAATGATACCACTATGTCCACGTGGTACTGTAAAAATGTGGGATGGATTTTCTCTGTTACACATCATGGGTAATGGTCATCCATGGGCGCAAGATCTCGGTAAAAATATATTTATATGTGAATGCGTACATTGATTAAATTTAAAAATAATCATTAATTATGTAAAAAATTATTTGTATAATTATATAATTTTTTTTTTTCGTTTATATTATTATTTATATCATCAATTATAACTATATAATTTTTTTTCAGGTGCGGCTGGAAGTTGCGTGCAAAAATTCTCTACAATGCCTTTCTTATTCTGCAATTTGAACAATGTTTGCGATTATGCCCAGAGAAATGACTACAGCTATTGGTTAAGTTCAACTGAGCCAATGCCAATGATGATGACACCTATTCCTGCACCAGAAGCCGGTAGATATATATCCAGATGTTCCGTTTGTGAAGCACCCACACGAATGATTGCAATTCATAGTCAATCAATGGCAATACCAGAGTGTCCTGGAGGTTGGGACGAAGCCTGGATCGGTTATAGTTTTCTTATGGTAAAGATATACACTTCTACATAATAAATACGAAACCAATTATAAAATTAATTATGTATTGAAACATTTATATTTTTAGCATCGTGATTCGGGTGCGGCTGGAGGTGGTCAATCGCTTATATCACCAGGCTCTTGTCTCGAAGAATTTAGAACCAGACCATTTATTGAGTGCCGTGGTTTAGGAACATGCAATTATTTCTCGACTGCAGTATCATATTGGCTTGCAACTATTCACGATCGTGATATGTTCCGCAAACCGCAACAACAAACTCTGAAAGCCGATCATACATCTCGAGTAAGCAGATGCGCGGTCTGTATTCGTCGACAAATTATCGAAGACAATGGTGGCAGGTTTAGACCCTTTACTTCCAATGCTTCTCGATACATTCCACCGTCATTAAATCCGAGATATCCATTACCAACATCGGAAGATTCCCAACCAATACAACGAGCACCTGAGTGGCAACGTCGACGACCAAATCCAAGAGTTAGAGGACCTCACAGTCGTCCTCAATCTTCGAATCGCAAGAGAGGTGGACGTGTACGTCAACCAGAATACGCAAATGAGCTTCAAAATTAATAATAGAATATCAAAAGCAGATTACTTTTCGAAAGGAAAGTTAACGGAGGGTCATAATTATAAATAAATATCTATGTATATAAATCAAAATATATTATTTACAATGTCAAGTTACAATGTGTGAAACTGTACTGCCACGAAAATGCATAGTGAATAATCAGTATGCCTTGTGCCATAATAATTGAATGCAAATAGAGAAAAAAAAAAAAAAAATTATATAACTGCTAAATGTGAAATATAATAATTCATGTTCATAAACTTTATATTAATTGTATCCATTTCATATTTTAGTTTGCAAAATAATTTTTTTCTTAAATTATTTTATAATTATTATTTTGTTTTGCTTTTTATAATGATATATATTAATTGATTTTTATTGTAGAATAAATTTTTTGTAAAAGTTATAAACTTATCTGCATATACATACCAAATGATTTATATTTTTTATGATAATCAAACGATCAAATTAAATTCAATAAATAAAAATAAGACATATTATCATTTGTATCTAGATATATATTTATACCCAAATATTTAACAAATTCAGAATTTCGATTGGATTCCAATTAAATAATAAAAAACATCTGTAGACGTAACAAGTTTAAATGAACAAGTAGATTGTAGCGCCTCACCTCTCTCATGATCTGTACTAACTGCTGTTTATGTTAGGTAGTTGGAATCACTTGGAATAGAGATATCGTCACATCTTCGTATTATATATATATTTGTCCAATTACGTCTATCAACTGTTTGTTGAGGGTTCGTTGTACTTATCTTACAAGTGAATTAACAGACTCAATTATTAAAAGTATCTGAGAATGATGAGGGGTGAATGTAATGTGAAATAACAATATGAGTATATTGTACATGGGTGAACACATGTATCATAAAAATTCATATTCATTGAGTGAGTATTAATCTTCATAATAAAAGTAACTGCATAACCTAAAAATTCAAATTGTATTATAATTATGAAGATATTTTAATGTGAAATTTATTATAGATTAAAAATTTTAGGAAAATGATACTGAATTAATTATTTCATATGAAAAAATATACACGATTACAACGATAAAGTGATCATGGGATTAAATGCTGCTGTTCAGGCTTTAAAGTAAGATATATGAATATTTACAATGAAAATACATGTATAAAAATTGAGTTAATAAAAATAATATTGTTAATGATATTAGAAAAGCAGAAATTTTGAAAGATCGAGTGCAGCAGTGTAAAAATTTACTCAATGATAATGATGCATGGGTATGGCAGCAACAATTGCAAAAAATTTATCAACAAGTGCTCATTTTAGATCTTGAATATGCATTGGATAAGAAAGTTGAACAAGAATTGTGGAATTTTGGTTTTAAAAATTATATAGCTATATTACAAAGTGAAATAAAAAATCGTAAACATGAAAATCGTGGAGAATTTCAAGCTATGCTTAATTGGTTATTAGAGGCTGCTAGTGGATTTTATTTGACATTATTACAAGAAATATGTACGGCATTTGATTTAGATTTATCTTTGAGAAGAAAGGGATATGTTTATGGATTGGCATTACCATGGGAAAATATAATTGATGATCAAAAACGGTCTCACAATCAACAACAGCAACAACAACTGCTGTTATCACCACCACATAAATCTTCTTGTTATTATGTTTGCCAATATTGTTTGGTACATCTTGGTGATATTGCACGTTATCGCAATGAAAATAGACAAGCAGAATTATTTTATCGTCATGCAGTATCGTTGGCACCGTCGAGTGGGCAGCCATATAATCAATTGGCATTACTTGAAGCATCACGTGGCGATAAATTGGGCACAGTATTCTATTATGCACGTTCAGTTGCTGTGAAACATCCATTTCCAGTAGCTATGGCGAATTTAGCTAAAACACTGTCATCTTCGTCTACTTCCTCATCATCTTCATCGTCAGCATCATCAGCTATAAATGAGGATGAAATCAATATACGATTTTGTAATAATTTGAGCAAAAGTAAATTAAATTCATCCGAGTATATAAATGTATTCTTGAAATTTCATGGAGCAATTCACAATTATAGTGATTTAAATAACGATTTAAAAACAGTTGCCGATAAATATATTAAATTATTAACGGAAAGTAATTTGACGGCACTTGTTGCAACAGAAAATTTAAATTCTTGGCGATTAGTGCAAATGTTTATAGTGAATTTATATGGAATTTATAATTTGATCGGGAATTCTAGTGTAATGGAGCAACTGGAAATTGATGAATTAAGTAACGATGAAAAAATGGCGCTAAATAATATACTAGATATTATTGCTGGTAGTTTATCAGCATTATTATTGCCAGTTTATACATTAAAAGGTAAAATAATTGATTATTTTGCATTACCTGCAATCAAATTGTGTCTTGAGTGGATGAAATTACAACAATGGCGAGTATTGGAGAGTAAAGCATTTGTATCACGATTACAAATATGGCCAAGTTTATCAGCATTGATGAATGGATTAAACGATGAACATATTATTGAATCAGATTATGATGAATTTATAAAAGTGGCATTACCTGAAGATTGTGATATTGAAGGTTTTTTACCGTTAGAGAAAAGTTTTGATGGCCTGAAATTCGGACAAGTTAACAATGCGGTAGATGCGATGAAATTAAATGAATTAAGAGCGGTGAGAATATTAAATTTAGGAAGAAATTTAACCCTTTATTCAAACAGTTTGATAAAAATAATTGGAAACAAATTTGTATGTACGATTGAAGGATTAATTGATAATGAACGGCTAATGAAAGAATTGGAGCAGTTGAGTATAAAAAAATATGAAGAGGAAAATAATGATGATATTTCAGAGAAAAAAGTATTGTCATTACCATCGACAACGAGAAAATCCAGACAAAATATTGCTATGCAAGCAATTATGCGGCGCGCTGAAACAGAGCATAAACAAGTGACATTCGAAGAAGAAATTAAAAATACAACAAAATTAAATTCTGAAACATTAGCGGTTGATTTTAATGATGATGATGATGATGACGACTGTATTATTGAAAATGATAGAGAATCTTGGTGGCCCACCAATCACTTTTGTTGTGAATCGCCAGTTATGATTGAATGCAAACGTGATGATTATTCCAATATCAATAGTTGGAATGTAGCAGATCCGTTACAAATAGGAACAATTGGTGGAAG
>OY987189.1:3294865-3337365 GCA_963920625.1 Dinocampus coccinellae
AAGACTATTGGAACAACAAAAGTCATCTCGCGAAAGCGGCATTTAAACTGTTTATTGAAATGCCAAATATATAAAGTCAAGTGTTTTCATGTTACTACTCACGTATAACGTTAAAATTCATTATTTATCAACTAAATTATAAATAAATCCGAAATAATACATTAAAATATTATATTGTTTATTGTGATAAAATTTATTATTGTTCGATCCAATTCCTTGAAGTAAAAAACATTATGAAATTTTGTTTTTATAGGGTAGTCCGTAGTGAGTAGACTTCAACCATCACTTTGATTATATGTTAATAATTTCGAAATTTTTTCAGTGTATTATAATAATTAACATTAAAGAATGTGACCTCGTATAATAATTCAAAAAGATCTAAGAAAAAATATAACTTGGAGAAATACACCAAGAAACATATTATTTATATTTATACTGCAATCTAATTTCACATTGCAAAAAAAAAAAAAAAAAAGTCTGCGTGTAGAGGATTACATTGTAGGGGATACTTTTCAAAAGGATTTACTGCAGCGTAATTCTATACTAGTAGAATTCACGAAGCTGATTATGATTTCAATCGTTCTAGGAACAAGCGGCTGATACTAATATATATATTATTTTTTTATTTTATTTTTGGACCTAAAATTTACACTGGATAAACAAAAATCTATATTTCGGAGCAATTATATTTTTATCTGCTTTACAAATTATTACAGGAAAAAATTCTTTCAGTAGAATATTTTATATTTCATTGTTACTTTTTCCTTTCAATTATTCAGAATGTAAATTGAGAAAGTGAAAATATGAGTACAAAAGAGAGCTCAGGTACTTTGTGACTTCCTCATACTTTTACCCCCGTATCCCACTTTCTACACTTATCCTCACTCTTTTGTTAAACTTCACATATAATCATGTGAGTATGTATATATATATGTATAGGTTTGTAGAACATGTTATCGCATACTAGAGCACTTTGTGTAATTCATAGCGTGGGGTGGTATCAATGCAGATTCAGTCGTTTATATACGCGTATATATGAAGTAGTACAAGATGAACTGATTATACGTATTATCATTGATAATCTGTAAATAATGAAAATTAAATTATTACAATGGACTATATTACATTGCGAGAAATTATTTCAAGATATTTTTCACTCATGAAATATGATAAATAAATAAAATAAAGATATGTTTTATGGAAAAGCCAACGGGATTATTTTGATATGAATTAATTGTGTCATTGGTATAACTGCAAATATGGATATGACAATTTTATCGTTAAATCAAAATTCACGAGAGATTAACGATCGTGGACCTCATATACTACCAAGTTTACATATGTGAATATCGATTTTGCATTGAATACCATATAACTTTATATATTTATTCCTATATAATTCACGTGTATAATTGTATTTTACATTTGAAGTCATGAATCACAACAAAATTTCATGTTTTCAGTTGATGATAGAACAATACAACATGAAATATCATCTTTAATAAAGCCAATTGTGAGTAATATCAATAATAAAATACAACTTTTTTCTATTCTATTATTATTATTATTTCTTTTTTTTTCCTACAGAATATAATAAATTGTGTGAACGCTGTAGTATTGACCCACCTGTAAATATAAAACAGAACATATTTTAAAATGTGTATTAATTGATAAGTGAAATAAAATTATTAATATACGCAAAAAATAATATAAAAAGAAATTCAGACAGGTCAAAATTTATAAATTAAAATAGAAACTACCATATTTTCATTTAATTTTTCTTCTCTTAAATGTGTATTTTTTTTTTAATTTCTTTTTTTATTTTTCCCCATGTATCTTCATTGTGAAAAAATATAAAATTTTATATTTTTTTTTATTTGCAAAAAAATAATATTACACAGCTGAATATCATCTGTCCGGTTTGTCTCTGAACTATATTCCGGACGTAAGTGATCGCTATTCCGACTCTTGCCACAAACTCGCCACATGTGTTACGGGCACACCGGAAATGTAACACAACGCTTAGCTGGGTGCATTGCATGAGTATACATTTATATGTCTGTGCATATATGAGAATGATTGTTGCATTGTTTAAGTAGTACAATGAGCAATGAATTCCCTGAAACATTCAAATATGAATAGTATTATATATATATATAAACAGAGTATCTGAATTGAATATATGAAAATTATAATTGTTAAAAAATCATATAGTAATATGAGTTTTTCTAATATATTAGATACGTGAAAGTTTTATTCTATCAATTTATCTCCCTTTTTGAATCAATTATTAATTCATATTTTATATGTAAACGTCCAGATGAGGAAAGTAGGCCATGTTATTCTACCACTATGTATCATCCGCCCTCATAAACTCATAAATAATTTAAAAAAACTTTTTGAGTAAATGAAAATTAGTGACATACTGTAGTATCAAAATAATAATTATTACATCACAGTTTTATCAACATTTTCAATGCACAATTTTATAATTTATATTTATAAAAGTAAAATATATTAAATTATATTTATTTGGCCTGTTTATTATCTTGCAACTCTAATAATCTAATAAACAGATGATAAAATTAGTGAATAAATTTTTACTTGAAATATCACATGAATTCAAATAATTACATATATCAATAATATAATAAAATTAATATATCATGAGTATACTTAACTTTGTCTGTCATACACTGACGTATAAAGCAGTACACGATCATGAATACAAAACCGGCAATATCATACTGGCGGAAGATAGAACAATGATGTCACGCTGAATCGTTTGTAACAAAAGTATAGCCCAAAACCGGTGATTACATATATGTATATTAATATAATGAATGTCTAACGATGGTTAAATCAGACTGGATAAATTCAATAGGGCAACGCCTCAAACATATATGGATTGCATGAAAAAAAAATATATATATATATATATATATATTTATTGAAAAAAAATTTCAAAAATATAGTCGTTCTTTCGTTCATTCATTCATTTATTTATTCACGGTGATGTGACCTTATGCACATGAATGCGTACGGTCAGAAAAGTTGTGGGGTCGACAACAAAAAGACACTAACATACGTATGCCAAGCCCTTGTGGTCTCGCACGCGTCAAGCACGACAATTCTGCACGAGAGAAGCATGTTGAGGATATTGAGGTATATTTATATATAATATGGCAGGTGTGAAAGGCGTGCAAAAAATTGACGAAGTGATCCTATTTGTGTTATAAAACATCTGGTTGAGCCATGAAATATGGGTATACTTTGATAGACACATAGGAAATTGTCAACAAGAATTATGTAACTCCATAAATATTTTAAATCATCGTAACTCGTTCATTCTGCAATTGAGTAAAATAAATTTATATATGATGAAAAAGTTTTCTTAAATGCAAATTAAATATCAACAAATCGAAATAACATGACAATAATTCTTATAATCATAAGCTCAACTTACTCAATATTAATTCGGTGTGTAATAAGTTCGAATAAATGAAGCCTCGGGGATATGATTCATCTCATCTCATCTCACATATTTTTCAAACGTTAGTTTCACATTCTCTAATTTTCCTCCTTTGCTACGCAGCCTTGTCTATGTGTATACCAATATCCACCATTTTATTCTCAATGTACATTATGACACATATCAACCAACACAATGCACTGTGGTAATATGAAATATACCAATAATAACCACCGCAAATCTTTATGCAAAATTTTTCAAACCGAATATGCACTGCTTTCTGTGTAATACGTGAAATATTTTCCAAGTGTCAAAATAAAGAATGTAATAAACTGTGAGAGACGACAGAGTACGTGATATATATCTCTATAAGAACCATCTACTTATATTTTCAATCTTATTTTTCTCAGTTCCCATCCTCTGCATATACTTAATATATCAGATTTGTATTATCATACTTGAATACAATTTGATAATTAATAAAATAATATTTCATAATGACAACTTGAAATATTAATTTTTTTAGTTTACACACATCAAGTCATTAATCATCTTGTTAAAAAGAAAATATAATAATTCATTAAATACTTTATTCATACAATTAAATTTATTAATGTGTTCAATAAAATTAGATACTCACATCAAAATATAAAACAATACACACATTTGTTATTTGTATCAGGAGAATTCACAAGGGCTTTTGGCACGCGATGGTCATGGCAATTTTCAAATGACGATAAGATCTCATTTCAAATCAACACCCATTATCCCCGTTCACTTCCAGGCATTTCCACTTGTCCACTTTACTCAACATCCCTTTTTACTCAATTCTACAATAAAAAGATAAAACTAAATGAGCTTTTGGCGCAAACATATCCATCGCTTTATATGATTTACCAAGTTTCACTTGAAATAAAACATTATCATTCAATAAAGGTCGTATTAAATTATCACTACAATTGAATGAAATAATCTGTCAATATTAAAAACAAAATGTATAGAATAAAGAATAAAAATTAATTTTTATGATTTACATTATTTTTACTGATATATACATGCAATACACTTGTATACTTGCAATTTATTTATTTTTAAAAATTCATCAATTCACCTTTTTTGTTTTATTTTGTTTTATTTCCATGAAACATAATAATATTAATACTCTTAGTTCAAATAGAAGTGTACGATTTATTCAATACAAACAAATGAACAGAGGAAAAAAACACATCTCACAATCTCGTTTGCGTACACAAAATCGCCTTCTTAAGTTTATTTACTTCATTCTCATGTTCGTTGACATTAGAAACACATCGAAATATACATATACTATACACCTATGCATATATATATATATATATATTATACACACATCGTTCAAATGTTTTATTTCGTTCAGTCGTTTGTTTACATCAGATGTCTGGTGTGTCGTATCTATTGCGCTTATATTTTATTTATTTCACTTCCACGATTTTCACATTCAATTTGAAACGTTCATTTATATTGTCAATATTATTTGTCTTGTATTTTATAAATTAATTTTTAGAATAAATAAAAATTAATATTTTTACTGCATCGTAATTTTATTCTGATAGAATTTTTTTTTTTAATAAATTCAATTGAATTATTGTTGTATTTATTTGTTTATTTGCTTTTTTTGCGAATTATACATAATATAATTTTAAAGCTCATTAACTTTGTATGCTACAGGTGTTTAATCTTCTATATTACACTCTAATTGTTGGGTATATATGTAGTTTATATGCCGTGTATATAAACGTATACGGTAGTACGGATTTTAAGATAACTGGCATTTGTATAAATTATATTTTACATCAAATAATCCATCTACATGTTTGAATTATAATTTCACGAGCTTTACAAATCTACGTTAAAATGTCAGGTACCCATGTAACTGTCTTCAATAAATATATACATATATATATATATATATATATGTATATGTATACATATACATATGTGAGATTTTATATGTATTTTCAATTGAATAAATTCGAGGTAGACACATTCAAAAACTGATCTGGCAGATTTCCAATAGCTACAAGAATCTATATCTATTTGTATTTCTCTATAGTCTTCAAATATCCTAGACTCGACGACCAATTACCTTTAAATACATTCAATATTTTTCCATATATAAATCCTGGAAAAATAATAGAAAAATAACAGCATAATACAAATTATTTTGAATTGTAGTAAGAAAAAAAAAAAATGTATAAATTGATTTTTTTTTTTTTTTCTGGATTATTACATAGAAACTTGACGATAATAAAAATATTTGTAATAAAGCAAACCAACATTGAGACGTTGGTGTTGAGGGCACCAACCCTTCATACGGGATGTATATATGAGAGTGTCCTGGGCCGCGGGGTGTGTGCGCGCGCTTGCAGGCGCGAGAGATTCACATACATTTTTTTTCTTTGCGTCGACACAACGCCCCAAACCGAACTTTCATCTCATATATATACACACGCATACACACTTATATATAATTTTCCCCCACTTAAAATCACCCATACGTGTATACTGTATATAACCCTCAAGAATAATTCTCTGTACAATACATACACGCACATCTACACAGACACACGGGGGTTGCGTCGATAGGGGTCGTTGGTTGGCCAGTAGTATAGAGTACAGCGTTGTGAGACATAAGAATAGAGTATTTGAGTATGTGTTGTGTTACGTATAAGTGTAGTGAGTGTATATGAATGCGCGTGCAAACTTTTACCGCCGCGCGGCGTTGCAGTAGCGTGAGTGAGTAGTGGGGAGTTGGAACGCCCAACAGAACAGCCATTGAGTTTTATACAACGATCCGGGCAGTACATTTATTCAGTGGTCCGCGCCCCACAGCCGCGACAACTTGAGAGGTATTATTTCTCTTAAGTAATGTCTTTATATAATTATATACACCACGTTTAGTTTAATAATACCCGCGAAAAAAATTAATTTATAAATAATAAAAAATATAATTATAATTATTTAATAAATTTATTTATAAAAATAATTATTTAATATATATATACACACATACACATATACATATATAAATATTTATTAAATTGAAAATTTATTTGTGCTTTTCTTAAAATTAATACATATATACATATATACATTTTATTTTATTTTATTTTATTTTATTTTATTTTATTTTATATGAAATATATAAATCATTTAATTCGATTTATTATATTACAAGTGCGTGTGTGTTTGATTAATTACAAAATTGAGAAGTTGGTTGGATAAAATTTGTGGAGCTTGCGGCAAGTGCCAACTACCACAGCCGGTAACAAGGTATAGTATATATAAATAAGCTTTTACTCGATTCAAATATATATATGTGTCCTATATAATTTTATTTAATTCAGATATGTACATTAAATCAAAAAGATATTTAATATATTCAATCAAATCATTACTTTCTTTATCTACAACAAATGACAAATAGTAAATTAATATCAAACAAGACAGAAAAAAAAAAAAAAAAAAAAAAAAAAAAATTTTAATCGTACAATCTTGACTGTTATTTATTTATATTTACAAATATTTCTATGCTCTAACATCTTCATTTTAACCACACGAATTTCAATGTAAAATCCTGAGTGTTGAAGTAGTCACTTAAAATTGTGGGTTATTTTTGTTATACATAAATAGTACACAGAATATAATCCCCAACAAAATACCTATAGACAATTATCAACAACACGAGTAAAAGTATACACAGAAAACGATTTCAATACTTTCATAACTGATAATACAAAATAATCAAAATATTACGAATAATATTTAATTTAAATACATTAAATAATGAAAAATGAAAATTTCTCATGGGATATTTGGCGGGGACAACACATCACGCTTTCATATGAGGCAGGTGCAGTTAAATATACATATATATGTATATATATAACAGTAGTGGTGGCAGATAACCGCTTGGGGTCGCGTGTACGACCCCTGCGAGGGCGCCGCCGGTTTATACATGACCCCGCTACGCGCATGACATAGGACATGTATATATACATATACATATACATATACATATATATATGTAATTTTTATATGCCGGCGTTGCGGAACGACGTCACAGGCGTTTTAGGTTCCGCGTCGTTGAGAAGATAATGCTATTGGGCAAATTCGAAGCACCTGGTTTAATGGTGGATTGTAGGAGGGTAGAAATGAGATGGAATGAGAGGGTGCGATTGTGAGGGAAAAAGAGATAGATATAAAAAGGTGGGGAGAAAAAGGGAGGAGGGTGAAAAAGAGTGAATAGGGAAGACCTGTCGAGAATTCGCGACGTTGCTCGGAGTAAGTCGCCCACCTCCTACCTCGTGTGCTGTCGGGGAATTATTGATTTTCGGCAAGTTAAGAAAGACGTACGGTGTGGACACATTTATCACATCTTTAAATGAAAATAGTGAGAAATATATTTTTAACTGTTGAAATTTTATTTTTAGTCTACTATAAACAAATTTATAATTTGTATTTTTTTTTTTTTTTTTATTTTTGTGTTTATTGACAGTAAACAATTTTTTTTCTTTTTCTTTTCGTTCTTGATAAATTTTTTGAGACGTATATTATATATCAGAGATTAATTGGACGTGTTTTCACGACATATTGGGATCATGCGTGTATGTATATAATGTGGGGTGACTAGGAATGAACTTTTTGGTGAGGGTGAGATGCGACGGGATGGGCATGTTAAGGTTTCCGATCGATCGGTTTTATCTGGTTTTAGTTTTGATGAAATACGTCTGTACTTTTATATACGATGTGAGAAATTTTTTTCTGTGCTTGTCAATGAATTTTTCACAAGTTAAGAATATATATATATATATTTTTTTCTTTTTCTTCATTCTCGATTTTTCACGCGCTCTCGATTTATGCCGGTTTACGTTAAATGTTATGTCAGTTTTGTGTTTATGTAGTTGTTGAAAAAATTTATCTGGCAGACATTGAATTGTATTAGATTGTGACAGAAATTGAAATGGCAAAAAATATTCTGAAAGTATACACACAGATATGAACACATATATATATATATATATATATATTTTTTTTCATTCACTTTATGATTCATTCATAAATTTCTATGACATTCAACATGTCCGACTCTTATTCTAATCAATTAACCACAATAAAGTAGACGTTTTAACACATTTTTTTTTTCTTTTTTTTTTTTTGTTTTGAATATAAAAAGAAAATAAATGATAATAATATTGATGCAGAAATAAATATATTTTGAATTTAATTAATTACGTTGTATTTAATATATTGATTTCATGATATTTAATCTAATTTTTACTAATCAAAATTGTATTTGCTGGACAGTTGGTATATCCAACGTTGCCCCTGCTACGTGTGTGGTTAATCGAATTCGTTGTGGATCGTTGCGCGTGTACACTGTTAAAAAAGAGGAAAAAAAAATGGGCACAATTGACAGAAGGAAACGCGTAAGTGCGTGTAAAGGGGGGGAAAAGATGAATCCCACAAATGATCAGGGAGATATGAGGAGAGAATTTTTTTTCTTTTTTTGTTTATTTGTGTGAGTCGCCATGTAGAATTATTTCAAATAAATAAAAGAATAAAATAAAAATAAACGAATGAGAATATATAAATGATGGTAATTAATTTATTTTTATTTCAATTTCAATTAGCTGTTTGAAAATTTTTATTCAATCCATGCAAAAATGTGATGAGTGTGCAATTGATTATAATTGTCAATTTGAAAGTTCATTCTCGTGTTATATATAAATTTTTGATGAATTTAATATTGATTTTAGGTGGATGAAATTAAGTAAAACATTTTATAAATAATTTCAGAGTTTTTTATCTTATTATTATTATTATTATTATCATTTTTTTTTTTAAATTTAATATATCGTTGATATTTATATGTGTGATGGTTTAATCTGATGAATAACGAAAGCGAAAAGGTTAAAAAAAAAATTGAATGTAAAAGATGAAAACTAAAAGAAAAACCTTTTTTTTTTTTTTTTTTTTTTTTTTTTTTTTTCATCTCAATTATTCATCGTGAAATGAATTTTTAAAAATTATCACCAGCATAATATACAGCTAATACACATTTTATCATTAATTCACGAATAATGAATTAAATTTTATATTGAAATAATATTTGCATATTTTTGTATATGAAAAATTTCACAAAGAACAAAGTGAGAGAAAAATATATTAAAATATATAAATTTTAATATCATTAATTGTGTGAATGTATAAAAAATTATTATGCTGTTAGTGTATATATTATGTATGGTATGAAAAAAATTAAATTCCCTCGCACATACGATTTTTTTTATTATTTATTTTATTTTATTTTTTCTTTACTATTGTGTAGCAAACAATCGACAGATCATTTGTGTATTCTCGTGTACAGGTGTCTCTATAACCTCAGCCCTTTTATTTCACAATACTCAATATAAACCCAGGTCAATTTTACATTGATGTGTCTTTCGCTTCCTTCTTTATTTCGTAATACAATTTGATTGTGAACAATAATATTAAATTGAAGAGGCGGCGGCGTGTACTTTCATTTTCATTTCATCACTCACACACTAAACAGATAAAATTTATGAATAAATATTTTTCCAATTATTTCACCACTTTAATTTGATTTTTATTAATCTAATATTCACAACAAGAAATAAAAATACTGAATGCAATTAAATTTTTTATTTTCTCACATTCACAATATAGAAAAAAAATTTTTCGACATTTTATTTTTTATTTTTATTCATTTTTCACGTCTTATTAATTCTAATGAGTTTAAAAAATAACAATAATAAATTGCACGTCAATTATTTCAGAAATATCTTTGGATATTATTGTGTTTGTAAAAAAAAAAAAGAAAAAAAAAAAAAATTAATTAACTACCTCGAGTCCGCTTGAAGTTTCGTGCACGTGCCAACGTGACAATCAACAACACGAATACACTAACTATATTACACACATATACAAGTATACAATATAGCATAAGATACGTTAAAGTACAGCAGGCATTTCGTATCCTGTCTACACATCGAACAACTTCTCGTATATATATTTTTTTTTTCTCTCTTGTTCTTTTCCGCCCCGTTCCTTTACCCGCACGTGCATTCATAAATATCCAAACACATGTATTTGTGAGTTTTAATACTTAGTCTTCACGATGCCGCGCCTTGTGCACGTGCTTATGCTTCTTTGACATTTACATTATATATAGATATATAGAATCATATAGAAATAATGAGTAGTAAATATAGACATTGTGCGTCCGTTACGATTCACGAGGTGTCGTATTGATCCGCAAATTTTCATATTTTTATTTTATTTATTTATATTATCAGTACTAATTGTTTATTTACTATTATTAACATTATTATTATTATTGAATTAATAAAAAAGAAAATAGTTGTATTGAATTTAATTAAAAATTTACTTATCTTCAGATTAATTATTGTGAAATTATTTATTTCTCAATGATTTTTAATTTGATTTTTAATAATTTGTGTGTATATTTATATTTTTTTTTGTTTTTTTTTTTTTCATTCGATATTCATCTCAGTTTTGTCTGAAAAAATTTATATATTTCTGTTAATAAAAGTCGTCATATTCGGAATGGAAGAGGGGAGGAGTAAATTCAATGCAACTTTGTGAATTTTTCTTTCTTTTTTTTTTTTTTTTGATGAATTCTTTTTGGCAAAAAAATTCGTTCGAAGAAAACTATTTTGCCAAAACAGATTATATATAAATATATAGATAGATATACGAAAGAGAAAACTAAAAGTATATGGATATATAATAAATATAATTCAAAATATTTCGTTTTTTTTTTTGTTTTTTCATTAAGAGTAAAAAAAAAAACAAACAAAAAATGACGTAGAATATAAAATGTATTTTGTGCTAGAAATAAAAAAAAAAAAAATTTTTTTTTTGTTTCCCTCTTGGTAAGAGTAATCATGATCATGTATATATATATTAAATAATATACGAACAATAGGCACGACAATTGTCGTACGTCATGCTAATTACGAGTGCGTCTGGTGTTCAGTGCGTTAATGACTCGAGGAACTGTGTGCGAAACTTGTGAAGGGAGAGCGAGAGGGAGGGGATTAATTCTCTAGCTAGAAGATTTTACAACAATGGTAATGGCGTGTGTGTGTGTGTGTGAAAGTGGTGGGGGTATAGATAAGTGAGAGGACAGACGTGTATGAAGAAAAAATAAGGGGAACGTGAGAAAGCTCACGATATTTAATCCACGCACGCGTCAAATTTATCATTATAATATTGAACCCAACAAGAAAAAAAAAACATTAGAAAAAAAAAAATAAATATATATATATATATATATATTTTCTATTAAATTAATAAGTAATTAAATTCATAGATGTTATATATGAAATAATATGTGTATGGATATTGTGAGAAAATCGAGACAAAAGAGTGAATTGAGAGATGAGAGATGAGCCGGAAGGGACCAAGTAGTAGAACGAACGTTTACATATTCAACGGGGTATTATTATTAACTTGGCCACGCCATATGGTGTCGATGGTGCGCAAAAAGGAACCCCGTCAACTCATTTCTCTCGAGACTTCTGTGAAAAGCCGTCTATCGTTCTCTTCGTCTTTCCCCAAAAGCCTTCATTGTAAGAGTTCTTCAAACATCAGTGAACCTCTCTACACTTCGCTCATTCCAAGGAGATCCTCTCATTCGTTCTACTCATCTATAGACTTCCCTCTTCTTTTTTTCTTCATCATAATACGTGTATATATATATACGTGCATGTAGTGCGATATATTCATCATTGCCACCCCCTTTATCCTTTGGGATTTGTGAACGCCTTTCGTAAACTTTTAATCTTTTGGTACAATCTACAACCCTTTTTCATTGCGTATCCACCTCATATTCACATATAAAACACAAATACATATATATATATACGCTTTATGATTTATTAATAGTGATGAAGAATCGTATGAATAAGTTCATATATAAAAGTTTATTATGCTCGTTATTATTTATTTAGTTTTTTTTTTTTTTTTTTTTTTTCTCAATTCTAAGCGCAATATTAAGTCGTTCAGATACTTAAGATACTCTTAAGTATTTTATGTCCATCAACATTGAGTGTTTTATTATTATTTAATTGTGTTGAAATTGAATTAGTACAAATGAAAACGACAGGGGAAAAAAAAAATGAGAGAAATTTCCTCTTTTTCTTTTGTTTTATTCATACTTTGATGAATGATGTAATCAATATATAATAAATAATGGAATTCATGTAATATATTTATTGTGATAACCTATTTCTCACAAATGTTATCTTTATATAATAAAGTGAATATATATATGTATATAAATATTTATGAAAAAACATTATGATATGAGATTTTTTTTTAGTAAAAACTTGAATATTCAAGATTTGTATCTTATAGATGTAAAAATTGGAAAAATAGAATTATAATTGTATATAATAACTATAAAATTTTCTCAACTAATTTTATATCTTCTTATACAAACAAACTATTGTAATTTACATAATAATTTTAATCAATATCCATAATGTATTTATTTACTAACAGTAAACAATCAATTTTATCATATAAAAACAGAGGGGAAAAAAAAAAATATACATATACATATATAAATTCAATTTTTCATTCATATCTTTCCTCGATCTATTTTTACTGAAACATAAATTATTACTTTGAAAAAAAAAAAAAAAATCCGTATCCACATCTCATTGATAATAATTGAAAAATCAATTTAAATATTATGTAGTAAACATAACGTTAGTACTAAAATAAAAATGAAGAATAAAATATTGGAAATGATACAAAATCACTCATTTAAATAAAACAAAAATAATAAAATCCGTGTAATAATATATACTTTCTTTTCACACTGTGTTTTGCCAGCGGAGATTGCGAATTTTCATTGTCTCATCAAAAACCAACGTTGCCAGAATTTAAATCTCTTTTATTCTTACTTTCAATACTTTTTTTCATTTTTACTTATACCAACTGTATATGATATCTAACAAACAGATAATGCTTTGATATGACTTTAGCTAAGTAGTAAAGAAAATATTTCACGTATACATAAAACTATCCAAGAACTTTTGGCTTGTGATATTAATAATAATAGTAATGCTACTGTGGTGGTTGTAATGGCCATAGTAGTAGTAATAGTAATAATAATAATAGCAGTAGTAGTAGTAGTAGTAGTAGTAGTAGTAGTAGTAGTAGGAGTTGTATAATATATAGCAACGACGCGAGACAGAGGGTGACTTTGAGAGCGCATGCAGCACATATCGATTGACAACTGTCCATGCGCGGCAACACCACCACCACCACCACCACCTTAACCATCATCGTCACCATCACCATCATTTCCACTACTCAACATCCGCGCCGTCTCTTGGCTTCTCTCGCAATCAATCCAAGTATAATGATACAGTCTATCTTTCTCCCTCTCTCTCTCTCCTTCTCCCTTTATTTTATCTGTGTAAATCATATGTATGTGTGTGTGTGTGTCTGTGTGTGTAAATACACTCGTACACTGTTATTCGTCTTTACTGTTATACTCTGCTCTCTTCGAATCCAAGTTTAGTTTTCACGATGAAAAAATAAGGTTATATATATGTGTATATATATATATACACAAGTTGGTTTGCCACAGAGTCGTTGTATCCGTCTCGATGGGGGGTTGTATTTATGTGTGAGTGTGTGTGTAGATGAATACATGTGTGGTATTTGTGAGTGAGCTTTGGTTTCCTCTATTATAAGAAAGGGCCAATGTCCTACTGCGTCTGCTCTCTTCGTTATTTTCTCTATTCTCCACATTCTTTTTCAACCCCCTACGAGTTTTTAAAGATACAAATATATATATATATATGTATGTATGTATGTATGTATAAATGTTAGTAGATATATATATATATATTTTTTTTGTTTTTGCTTTGAAAAATTCAACAAATCAAAGAGAAATATACTCCTCCATGTACTTTTATTATTGTTGTTATGAAATTTAGCGTAGTAGAAGAGAAGTTATTTAGACGTGTAGACAACACAAATTCAATGTGATTTTTATTATGACTGTGTCTATTGAATAAATTAAAAATAAGCATTTATTTTAGGTGAATATTTTGTATGAAAGAGAGTCTGGAGATTTTTGAGATTTTACAAATAACGAATTGCACACTGGTAGATTTTTTTCTTTTTTTTCTTAAAAGATTTAAATTAAAAAAATATATATTTTTTTTTATTTATTTATCGGTTGATTGAATTTTTAGGATATGTACGTATGTCAAACACTCGTTTATTGCTTCATAGTTTTTATTTATATATTTATTATTATTATTATTATTATTATTATTTTTTTATTTTTATTTTTTATTCTTCGTTTATTTTTCATTTTTTATTTCATATATAACTTTATATGAGAAATGATATAAAATTTTATTTTCATCAAAAAAAACAAAAAAACAAAAAATAGAATATTTATATTATTATTTTTAATTGTATTTTATTATTATCAATTTTTTTTATTCCACAGAAAATTAAATTTTCACAAGAAGAATATTCTTACGTATACACATTAAAATATGAAAATATTTTGAATATTATTATTTCATTATAATATGTGTGTTGTGTGAAAAATAAAAATATTTCATCTAATCAAATATGTCAAGTGAATGAATGAAGAACAAAAAATATATAAAATAATAATAATAAATAAATAAATAAATAAATAAATAAATAAATAAATAATGAAATGGAGAAATGGAGAAAGAAGAAAATTAAAATGCAGTAATTTTTTTTTTTCTGGGTGTTTCTTTACGTCATGTGTGAAGCCGGACAGCTGTGGTTGCCTCGATATGTATTTACTTTTTCTTTCTTCTACTTTTTTTTTTTTTTTTTTTTTCTTTCCTTTTTTCACTCTGCTTATTTAATCGCGTCGCTACGCAACGACAAAGTCACTCCCTTCGTGATGTGGATGAAACAAACGTTCCATCACAACGTTCTGATCTGTCTCGTTAACATAAACCCGCAGACTTCACACTCCCGTATACAATCGTTCTAATATACATCCCCACCCTGTGGAAAAAAAGGAAGAGGAGGAGAAATGTAGAAGAAGAAGAAAAAGGAAAAAAAAAAGAAGAAAACAAAATAAAATTAAATAGACTGAAATAGATATTAATGTGGCATAGAGTTAGAAATAACAGTGTAAGAATTTTCAATGTGAAATAAATACTCGTGAGAATATTTCGAAATATTCACATTATCATATTAATTATTTAAAATTAAATTTATTTATTTTCATTTTTAATATTTAACAAATATTATAATTTTATTTTATTTATTATAAATATGATTTTTATTCTTTTGTGTTGTAACACATTTTGCTGATTGTTAATTTAAAAATATAAAAAAAATATGTATACGAGAGATGTCACCAATAATTTTCAACGATTTATATATATTTTTAGAAATTGCCATCCGGTTTTAGTGTTGTCAGGCCTGATGAATGCCGGAAGCGACAAAAATATAGAACTATACCGTTCCACAACTCTTACTTTCCTTTTTTTTTTTTTTTTTTTTTTATATTTAGCAGGATGAACGAGTACAAAAAAATTGGTATAGCAGACCGTGTCTCTAGGAGTTCGTGTGTGTGTGTGTGTGTGTGTGTGTGTGTGTGTTGAGGGTATTTGCACAAAAAAAAAAAATAGCATAGATGAAGTTGTGGGTTGGTGAAGGGTGAGGTTGGAGTGGGAAAAGAAAAAAAATTGAAATATGGGAAGAAAAGAAAGAAAAAAAAACCGGAGACAGGAAATTTAAAGGAGCGAATAATGACGACAACGACGATGATGATGATAATGATGATGGAAGCGAGTGAGACAAGTGATAAAAATAATAATCTTGATAAATATTTATAAATTTATTAAAGAAAATCTAATAAAAAAAAAAAAAGTTCATAATTAATATATAAACAATAAATTAATAAAATTAAGTGATGAAAAATTGTGGATAGCGATTAATTTTTAATGAGAAAATTTTTTTTTTTTAAATTTATTTATCAAAACTTTGACATTTTAACTTTTAAAGTTAAACAAAAAAAAAAAAAAAAATTATACAAATATGAATAAACGAAAAAAGAAAATAATAATATCAATACAATATAAAATTCCAATATTTTTTAAATTTATATTTATATTTAAAAAAAGTATTTTATGAAATATATACATGAAATATGCATGTCACGATGATGGTGAGAGAAAATTTAAAAAAAGAAGAAGACATATATATACATAAAAAAAAAAAAAAAAGAATAAAAAATGGGTGAACAGTATTGGGTGAATTGTGTTTGATAGTTGACGTAATATAACATTCATTGAGTGAGTGGAGGGAACAGAGGGTGAATGAGATGGTAATCCATAGAGACTCTATAACGTAAACATATTGTGAAAATAAAAACTCACACTCAATACAATATATACGTGTGCCATGCATATTTCAATGTTGACATCGAGCAATCTACACTTTTTCCATGTGCCAATTTATCAATGTGAAATGTATCTCATTGGTCACTGAACACATTGGAGTTGTCACTGTTTTTACATTTATTTTCTTCTGTCTAAACCACGGAATTTTATTCGTATATAACAAATCAAATATACATATATATATAAAAAAAAATAAATAAATAAATAATAATAATAATCGAAATTTATTATGTAAAATTTATTATTGATTTTATTTATTATTATATAAATTGTTTGAATTTATTTATATACAGTTTGAATAATATTTCAACAATTTTTTATGGTTTATACCATTTTTACCAAGTGTGAAATATTTTTTTAACCTCAGTAAATTCTTTTCATATATTTTATATTGAAATTATTGTAGCGATAAAGTCTATTTTCATGTGATAATATACAGTGAGAAATGTAAAAAAATTCTATTCATTTTAGGTAAAATGCATAAACACGAATCTCCAATTTATATATAGTATTTGTCCTTTTGTATTTTTCAATAGGCACAAGCCTAGAGATAATCGTTATTGTTGAGACGAGTGGAATATTCGAGTGACATAATATCAAGTAAGATTTTGCAGGACAATTGTATTGAATTCGATGTATTGTCGACTCACCACATTTCGAATTGATATTTATTTATTTTTCTTTTCAACTAGAGGTGACAATTCTAACGTATTTTCTGCAATACTTTTTTTTTTTTTCCATGGTCATTTCATCAAAGTAAAATTATATACTGTATCATATTTTATTATTTATTATTTATTTATTTATTATTTATTATTATTATTATTTTATTTTTTTTATTTTTTCTTATCAAAGAATATGCAAGGAGAAATAAGAGAGTGGAATCAAAGAGGTGGAGCCAACTTTGTGCCAGCTGAAAGCAGTTACTTAATACGTTCGACGAAGGGGATTAGGTGTTGTGTTGCTCGAGACACGAGAGTGATCTTTAGACTGTAGAACATCTGCGTTTGACATAAGAGTGTGAAAGTGAAATAGAAAAAATATATATATATAAAGAGAGATTGTATAAATCCATATATATATATATTTTTTAATCAAGTTTTAAATACTTAAATTATGCAAACGATTATTGTATGAGGTGAATATCATTCACTCAATTCCCTTCTCAACTTCAGTATTTTTATTTATTATTATTATAATAATTATTATTATATATTTTTATTTTTCTTATATCAGCAGTATACTCTTTGATTATAACCACAGTTGTACTCCTCTCTTGTCGAAATATATATATGAGATGTGTGTTTAGCTTGGTTAAACGAGCTGCGGGTGATCTCACATCCTGCCCAGGCGAGAATAAAATTAAATGGGATTGGGAGGGCAACTAAACAACAATGGTAAATTCGTACGCGCCGTCTCTTTGCTTCCGGTGACAATACTTATGTGGTTGATGTAAGGGGGGGGGGGGGGGAGGGACAAATCTTGACGCATTGTCCAGACAAAGAATGACCGTTGTCTCATTGGAGTCTGGATAATAATATAATGCAACGTTGGCAATGGCAGTGGTATCTACTCCATTGACCATAAATTACAGATACACATTAAATTGGTCCATGCAATTAAATGTCAACTAAGCATTTAACAATTTGTTTTCAGGTCACATTTGGCATCCATGGTCCAGTAAGAATTCAACGTAAACGGGAGGATCAAAGCCACACCATGTGGCGCATAATCATTGGGGCGATTTTTGCGCTTGTGATGAGTACAACGACAAGCGCAAAAATTTCCGTATTGCCTCATGATGTTTATCCTGGATTTGAGGTGATGAAATTTCACAATGCTAAACGACACGTTGTGTCAAATTATCGAATGTTGGAGACAGGATTTTCCAAATACTTTACCGTATTGGATAATGGAATTGTAATGACAACATCGGATTTAACACCACTGGTTAATCGATCGGTCAATCTTATTGTATTAGAAGAATTGTTGAATGGCACGCAAACACATGATTTACATTTATTTGTAATTAATCGTAGTAATATGCTGACATTTTCCCATGATAAATTGGGTGTGGGTGAAGTTTTAGAAAATTCACAACCTGGTACACCTATTGTTGAATTTCCAGTTTTACACGCTGATGGAAATTTTCCAGTACATTATGTTATACATGCGGATGAATCGGGCGATAGATTATTTGCATTGACTGATGAAACTACTGCTCACACTGCATTTAATTTGACACTCAACAGTCCAAATCAGGAAATTCGAGTTGTTACTGCTAAACCACTGGATCGTGAATTAAAAAAAAGTCATACAGTGGTGATTCATGCTTATGATGCATCTTATATTAGTACATCGAAAATCAGTGGTACAGTCAATGTTTTGGATGAAAATGACAACAGTCCAATATTTGATCAGGACGAATATTATTTTGATGTGAATCCAATTAATTCAGAGACATTGGAAAATGATGGTGTACCAAAATGGAATAGATTTGGAATAATTGGTCAAGTGTCAGCTAAAGATGCAGATGGCGATAGAATTGCATACAAACTCATCACACCGTCAAATTTAATTATTATTGTTCCACAAACTGGACAATTATTACTTACTGGTGATCCAGATGTGACTATTGATGAGGACACACAAATTGAAGTGATGATTGAAGCACATGATATTCGTACACCTACTCGTAGTACACTGAGACCTGCCCGTGCAGTCATTAGATTTATCACTGCTCAAATAATAAATAATAATAATATTAATCAGGAGCCAGAAGTACATCGAATTCAGAAGCGAAGAGTAACTAGAGCTGTAAGGCCTACAAAAAAAGTGGAATTTTTAGAGTCTGAAGGCAATGAAGAGGGAAAAATTGTATTTTCATTGGAAAAAGAAACGGAAAAAGAGACATATAAAATCAGAGATGAAAATAAATGGGTGACCGTTGCGGAAAATGGCTCGGTAAGGGTGAAAGAAAAGTGGGACTATGAGGAACTCGGCCCGGAGAAAACTATTGATTTTTGGGTGACAATTAATAATGCAAGTGAGTATTGTATTTCATTAATTATTTATATAGTATTTTATCTATATTTTTCCAGTAAATAGAAAAATATCTTTTTTTTTTTTTTTTTTTTTCATTCTGATTATATTTTAATTGATATAGATTATATAGAGAACTTTATTTGGTTGAGTGTTTCATTATTTTTTATTTACTCTTGAAAATTATTGGGGACTAGAAACTAATATATTATTATTCTTTCTTTTCTTTAAAAAAAAAAATAAAACATTGGCTTCCAGAATTACAATGTGAGTAATCAAAGTTGATACAGAATACAATGCTTCATATTAAAATATTTTTATATCAATTTTTTCACTACGTACAATTAATATAGTGTTAATATCTTGATACAATTAATAATAATTTTCACAATAATAAATTGCCAAAAATTCTTATATTGATTTAAACTATTTACAATTGCACTCTAGATACCGACAATCAGCGAGTTATCATCAATATCAAAGACGTTAATGATGGGCCACCATATTTTATAAACAAACCTCTACCTATGCAAGCAGTGGTACAACTCAACGCACCACCCAACACTCACGTGTTTACTCTTCAAGCACGAGATCCAGACACCGATCATAATATTCATTATTTCATCGTACGAGATCGAAGTATGTATAATTACGAAAAAAATTTATTTATCATCATTTAAATTATTATTATTATAAAATATTATTTTGCAATATAAATTATTGATCAATATATACTTGATTTATTTATTTATTTATTTATTTATTTTCATTTAAATATAGCCGGTGGGCGATTTGAGGTTGATGAACGTTCGGGCGTTGTCCGTACACGAGGTTCAGATGTATTTCAATTAGACATGGAGTATGTACTTTATGTAAAAGCTGAAGATCAACATGGAAGAATCGATGAAAAACACTTTCAGTCAACGCCAGAGGAAAGATTATCGATTGTAGGTGGAAAACGAGCTCCACAATTTTATTTACCAACATATGAAACTGAAATACCAGAAAATCAGAAAAAGGACACTGAGTAAGTGACATTTATAAAGTTACAAGCTTTTATTGATTTTTTTTTTTGTTTTGTTTTATATAAATCTCATTTAATTATTTTCACACTTTATATAAAATAATTGAAGAAATTGCATTGATATATTATTTGATTTTTTACAGTATAATATCGGTAAAAGCTAAATCATTCGCTGATCGTGATATTCGTTATACACTCAAAGCACAAAGTCAGGGTGCAGCAGGTACATTCAATATTGGTGCAGGATCTGGAATTGTTAAACTCGCAAAAGAATTGGACTTTGAAGATGTTAGACAGCCGCATGTTTATACGCTTGTTGTAACTGCTACAGAAGATTCGGGAGGTTTCTCCACTTCTGTCGAGGTAATATTACCGCAATACACACATACACATATACACATATGGTAACATTACATATTAATTAAAACATGATTAAATACGTATTGGACTACGATCAACAGTTAACAATTCGAGTTACTGATGTCAATGATAATGCACCCAAATTTGAGTTACCGGATTACCAAGCTCATAATGTTGATGAGGATATATCACTCGGTACAAGTATTCTCAAAGTCAAAGCCACTGATGCGGATTCCGGAGCTAATGCCGATATTGAATATTTGGTATCTGATGATCACTTCAGCGTGGATTCCAGTGGCCTCATAGTCAATAACAAACAGTTGGATGCCGATAATAATAATGCGTATTATGAATTTGTTGTCACAGCAAAAGATCGAGGTAAATGTAAAACAAATATAAATTTTTTTTTCTGTTTTTTGTTTTATTTTTTCTTTCGTATTTCATCATTAAAATTTTAACTTTTAATAAATGAAATTTAATTTTGTAAAAAAGGAAATCCACCAAAGACGGGTAATGCGACAGTGCGAATTTATACAAAAAATAAAAATGATGAAGAGCCAAAATTTTCACAACAAGTTTATACGCCGAACGTGGACGAAAACGCCGGGCCTAACACCTTGGTGACGACCGTAGTCGCGTCAGACAAGGACGGTGACAACGTACGCTTTGGTTTTGTTGGTGGTACCACATCATCCGGGCAGTTCGTCATTGAGGAGATAACCGGCGTTATTCGTCTACACGGTGATAAAATTTCGCTTGATCGTGATAAATATGAATTAAATGTCACAGCAATGGACGATGGTGCTTGTTGTCTTGATGGAAAAAATAATATTCATACTAGTACAGCTGTTGTTGTTGTATTTATAACTGATGTCAATGATAACAAGCCAGTATTTAAAGATTGTGCTAGTTATTCGCCAAAAGTTGAGGAAGGCGCACCAAATGGTAGCCCAGTTATAAAAGTTCAAGCGACAGATGAAGATAAAGGAGTAAATGGACAAGTTAAGTATTCAATTGTCCAACAGCCTAATCAGAAAGGTACAAAGTTTACAGTTGATGAAGAAACTGGTCAAGTTTTGACTAATAAGGTGAGATATAATAATATTATGTGTGTCATTCATTGACATTGTTTATATTAGAAAATATTCGTGTTGATATCGTGGTATACATAATCCATTGTTTATCACAGGTTTTTGATCGTGAAGGGGATGACGGTAAATTTGTATCAGTTACTGTCAAAGCAACAGATCAAGGTGAACCTTCTTTAGAGGGAGTGTGTTCATTTACTGTTGAAATAACAGATATAAACGACAATCCACCACTTTTTGATCGTCAGGTAAAATATGATGAATAAATAAAATTTAATTTTAAAGTTGAAAAAATAATTTGTATTATATATTTATATATGAATTTTAGAAATATGTCGAGAATGTTAAACAAGATGCGAGTATTGGAACGAATATATTGCGAGTATCAGCGTCAGATGAAGATGCCGATAATAATGGTGCAATAATATATTCATTGAGTTCACCAACTAATGGTCAGGATTTGGAATACTTTGAGATTCAACCAGAATCTGGTTGGATTGTATTAAAAAAACCATTGGACGTGAGTAATATTTTTTAAAATATTTTTTCGCGCTAAATTTAATTATTAATAAAAACCTCTTAGCAGTATATCGAGAATATGCCAAATTCTGGAATACGTTGGCGCTCGTGTTATTGCTGTAAAAAAATAAACCATCGTTTATATGCTTGATACTATTGTAAATATTTTTTAATTTAAACAATTTGGCATTTATTTGTCTTTGGATCACGCTTTAATTGTTATGTTGTTATTATTGCGCGCAATCGCATTCCAGAATCGCCTAGATTGCGTAGATATATTTAATTTGAGAGTATATCTTCGGTCAACGTTTCAATAATTTGTTTTGACTTTGATATAAATCACGCGAGTCAATCCAAGTACATTATTGATCGGAAAAACTCTATATACTATACTTTTTATTATTAATATATTTACATATATTTTGTATATACATATGTTTATAAACATATATGTATACATTTTATACATATATCTATATAATGCAACGAAATGAGTTTCGTTTTTACGGCACATGTATAGAATTTTTAATTCCCATTGATCTGCACAATGTGTTCACTATGGTAAATACTTAGCTAATGCCTGAATTCCTCAAATGCTTCACGTACCTGAATCGATCGACCAATTCGGGCTAATATTTTTTGAAAGGAACACAACACTCTCTATCTCTTTCTTCCACTTTCTCTGAGAAAATAATGTTCGCATCATTGCGAACATCAATCGGTTATACCTCCAATCTTACTATCCAAATATGCCAATCCATAAATTTATAAATTGTACAGTCGTCGATCGCCGGTTATTCGATTTATATTTCCTCCCCTGCCCCTACCTCATTACCACCCTTTATTTTTCATTTAAATTCGTCAAAATTGTCATCTATCAATTATTTAATTCATTCATTCAAACTCAATTCAATTTCGGACGGCTTTTTTTTTCACTACATGGGGCTACTGTAATCGCGTAAATGAACTCGAAATCAATTACGTGTGCACTTTTTGTCCTCCCCCACCCTCTAATCACCCGAAAAAAAAAAAAAAAAAAAAAAAAAAAAAAATACTAATATGTGTGATATATATGTGCACGTAATAATTACGTATATATACATATACATATTATGTATTTTTTTTTTATATATATTTTTCCCGAGTGAATATAACAAAATTCAATAATAATAACGTAACAGATAAATGACGTGAAAAAAAAATAATAATAATAATAAAAATATTATTATAAAGAACAAATCAACAAGAAAAGATATAAAAAAGAAATAAAAATTAATGATTAACCAATGTTTTTTTAATTTTTTTAAAAATATTTTTTAATAATGCTAAAATTACTAATACGAATGTTTTTTTAAAAGGGAAGTGATGTTTTTTCAACTTCCAGGAGCAGGTGGGAACCAGAATTTTTGTGCCCCACGTACGGTGTACTTCAGCGACTTCGCATTTTGTGGTGCATCAGATAAACGAATTTTTTGATCATGCTTGCATTATTATATATGAATGTGTTTTTTTAAATCCTTTACAGGAAAAAGGATCGCGCTCTCTCGCTCTTCCCACTCGCTCTTACTAACTCTATATAAATCCTTGGATAATTCGTAAAAAAAAAAAAAAATCTATATATATATATATATAATTAAATCGAAACTTTGCACTTTCTCACTAACTGTTATCTATCTCAAATATTCTCAATTTTATGGAACTTGAATATGAAATTAAGTTCACAAATGAACAAATAATATCAAACCTCTTTCTTTTCTCCTTTTATATCTCTCATTATCTCTTGTATTTTCACTTTCTCTCTCTCTCTCATATAATTCTTCTCATCCAACTTTCTCATTCATTCGTTCATTCATTCATTCATTCATTCACTCATTGAATTTACCTATCGCTCGTAACTTTATTTTTCTTACTTTGCCACTCTCATTCTTACTATTACTCTCCATCTCTTTTTTCTTCCACGCTCTCCCACTATTATTCTTTTCAACTTTTTATCTATCTATCTATCTCTCACACTGTATGTATATCTATGTGAAATTTTCCTTCTGTATCATACTCATTAGCTTCTCGGAATAATCGCCAATTAATCAATTTTTATTATTAGAGTTAACTGCGATGATAAAAGTAAAGACAGATATGATTAAATGAAAAATAAATATAAAATATATATATTATATCAAATGAAGAAAAAGAAAAAAAAATATATATATTTTATATAGAAAAAAAAAAAAAAAAATTAAAAAAGATATCAAAGAGATATGTGTATATGTACGGATTTTCGTGATGTGTGACATTTTTTCTTCTGTGATTGGGGCGGCATACCGTTATGCGTGTACGAGACAGACAAAGAACTCAATATCGATGTGAATACCGCACCGGGACACGGCCATCGGATGATTTTTTTGAGTGCCGCAACGGTTTATGTAACCATTTGGTTAAAAGACAAGTAATGAATGGGGTCTAACAAAATAATTTTAAACGAGAAAAGTGAAAAGTTACCAAATACTGTTTTCCCTCTTTGATTCTCCCACCTATCAAAAATGAACAAAAAAAAAATATATATATATAATAATAATAATTAATAATTAATTAATAATAATTGGATTTATATCCCTATTGACCAAGACCAACTCATCACCGCCTTTTTTGCCTTCCATCTCTATGAAACCTTTGATACCTCCAGAATCCAATAGTTCTCCACTAACCAAACGAAAACCATTTTTTTTTTTTTTTTTTTTTTTTTTAAACGCATTCTGCTTGCATGCTATTGCCTGCATTTATTTCGTATGGAAACATACTAATTTCGATTTATTCTTCTTTATGTTTGTCTTTATTGCACCATTTTCTTTCTTCGGATTTCATGATGAACAATAAAAAAAAAAAGGGCTGTCCGCCAGTAAGTAGGAAAAAAATACAGAAAAAAAAAAGATAGATAAAGAAAAAGAAATAACGTAATTTTGATACTGATTCTCTTTCCAAACCAGCCCCCCCCCCCCCCTCCCCCCAACCCACGGGATATATTTTCACATCATTATGTGCCCATTTTACCCACAGTAATTCACTAAAAAAATCTTTAATTATTATTATTATTATTAGTTTTTTTTTTTTCTTTTTTCCTCTAAACATTTTTTTTTCTTTCATTTTTCTTCTGTTTACTTTCACTTGATATTCAATGATCCATACACAATCCGCTTTATTTCCTTTCACACTTTATTATTTCATTTCATTATTATCATGTCATTAAATTCTTGTTTGTTTGTTTGTTTGTTTGTTTTATTTTCTTTTTTCAATTTTTCAAATTGTACGTATGTTTGTTTTTATTTATATATTTGATTATTTGCCCATTATTATTTATTTATCATTTTACTATAAATTTTATTTTTTTAATTTTTATTGAATGTTTACAAAATTATTTTGCTTATTGATTTTTTCGTATGAAATAATTGCTCGAATCAGCTGTAATCATTTCATTTTATATTTTATTATGAAATTTATTCATTTATTCATTCATTCATTTATTTATTTATTTATTTATTATTTTTATTTATTCCTGCTGTCGTATGAATGTGTTATTTTTATTTGAACGTTATCATTTAGTTAAAATAATTTTTACACCAAATTAATAATTTTTTTTTTTCTGTAATTATTTTTGTGTCCATTTTGTTCATGTTTTTTTTTTTTTTTTTTTTTTTTTTTTTCAATTATATTTTTTTTTTTTTTTTGCATTGAGATACATTTTGCCATCTGTCGTTACATATACAGCCCGAGCTGCGTAGGTATCCATCGTGTCATAATTATGTACAATAAATATAGTATATATATATATATATATATATATATATATATATATATATATATATATAACATTTACAATCAATATCAATATATATATATATATACATATATACGTATATTTATGTATAAACACATATAAATACAATAATTGTACAGTAGTAAATCATCCTCCTCCTGCAATGCAGCACAAAAAAAAAATTAAAAAAATTAAAAAAACTAAACGTTCTTTTCGCTATATAATTATGATGAAATATATATATATATATATATATGTAGCAGCACCAGTAATATTTGCCGTCTTGTCACAATATATAAATAATAATTTCTTTATACCGCCGCCAACCAGTACTGCGGCGTTCACCACTCTCTTTTTCTTTTTCTCTCTCTCTCTTTCTTTCTTTCTCATCTATCTCTCTCTCTCTCTCTCTTGTACCTAAATAAATATTGTTTTATTGTAAAAAAGTTGAAAAACAAAAAAAAACCACAAAGAAGTAAAACGAAAAAAAAACATATATACATAATCCCGTTTAAAGTGTTCCAGAGCTAAGCGAAATCTGGCGCGTCTGATCGCGGGATTTTTCAATTATAAAAATTCCCCCGCGAGGATACCTACCAGACTTCGGCTTGCGTTTCAATCAATAGCGATAAAAAGTTGATTTTGAAAGAAAAAAAAAAAAAAAAAAATGACATGTGTACATATATATATATATATAAATACGTGGGTGTGTGTGTATATATATACATATTTCAATTCATGAAAAGTGCATTAAAAAAAAAAAACAAAAAAATATTCAAAAAAATTTAATTTCGCGAATTATTTGGATTGAGGGACGGTATTCTTCTTTTCTTTTATTTTTTTTATTTTGTGAATTTGTCGTGTTGAAATTGAAAAAAAAAAAAAAAAAAAAAAAACATTTCTCGACTTGGATCATTGAGTGAAAACAAAATTTATATGTTATGTGTATAAAACAAAAAAAAAAAACAAAGAAAAAAAAAACGAGAACAAGCACAGCCACAAAAATAACAACAAAAAAAAAAAATTATTATACCCCGAAAAAAATTGTCCTGTAACTTGACGGCCCATGTTTTGCCAATAGCGAGACAGGTATCGCCTGAAGGTGCGGGCCTCTGACAAAGGGACATCAGTCTTGTTCGCAGACGTGGACGTTGAATTAGACGTCGTAGACAGAAACAATAAACCTCCTCTGTGGGATCAGAATGTATACGGCCCCATTCACATCAAAGAAAATGTCACAGTGGGTACTGTAGTGACGTCGGTGAAAGCCAGGTTTGTATGCCACGACATGACCAAGACAAGAGACATGCCGTGCCGCGCCATGCAGTGCTCTCTTATTTATCTATTTATTTATATTACCTTATTATTTTCGTTTTCCTTACATTTTTTTTTAATATATATATATTGAAATAAACAAAACAAAAAAAAAAGAAATTAATTAATGATTATACTCATAAATTGCAACACTCATCAATACATACTCATATTAATTTTATTTATTTTTATATTTTTTCTTCTCATTTAATTTCTTCAATCTATACGACTGTATATACCCACTTGATCCATTAATTATATATTTTTTACATTGTACTCTATCTATCCCCTTTATTTACTCTATTCATTACACACCCCTCTCTTTCTCTCTTTCAATCTGTTACTCTCTCTATCTCTATCTGTCCAAATTATTTTTGTGCTTTTTCTCTTTATACACATACACAATGCAAAACTATCTATATGTCTGTCTATTATCTACTATTCATATCTATTTCTCTGTCTATCTATATATCTCTATTGAAATAAATGGTCATTGCGATGTTTAAACAAAAACAGTTGAAATTTTTTTTTTTTTTTTTTTTTTAAACAAGCACGTATGGTCAAGCGCGGCGTGTGGGTGTGTCAATTTTTAAAAGTTCACACCCTCATTCCACATCAATAAATAAATATTCATTTTTATTTGTTTTGTTTGTTTTTTTTTTATTTGAAATTTTTTTTTTTTTTTTTTTTTTTTTTCCAATAAAATATTCATAATTATTTATTCTTACAAATAAAAGATAAAATAATTATGGGAAAATCGGGTAAAATTATATTTATAATAATATTATTATTTTATATTTATGTTTATAATTTATATTTCATGTAAAGTTTGGACACTACAGTCATCGTCGTATTATTCGAGACGTGATAGTGAACAAATTAATTATAAAATCGTATATAATTATAATATTATTATCGTATTATTATATACATACATATATATATGTACATACATACATATATATATATATGCTGTTAATATAATTGAAGATGAGTGAATGTTAGGGAATTTAATCTCATATTCCCGTGGATCGTTGATATTTACGATCGATTAGGGAATTTATATATGAGATGGGATGTTATGAGTGAAATAATTCACGGACAAAGGGACATATGAATTTTATAAAACTAACGTGTAAAAAAAAAAAAAAACACTGACACTTCCTATAGGTATGATATACAGGTTGCCACGAGAGCCACGGTGCCTACGATCGTCGATCGGGACGTCCTGGCGACCCTCCTTCAGCCTCCAGCTGCTGCCTCCGTCCTCACATGAGCGAGAGAACGATCAATAAATTTAATTTAAAGAAAAAAAAAAAAAACCAATAATCAAATGATGAAAAAATCAATTATCCACATTAAATTCTAATCAGACTTATAAATTTTTTTTCCTTTCATTTCTAATTTTCAAACAAAAAGGAAAAAAAAAAAAAAAATTAATAAATAAAAATAATAAAATAAAAACCAACAACTACAATGAGAATAAAAAATAAATAAAATAATAATAATAATAATAATAATAAAAAAAAGAGACGAAATCAATCTAAATGTGGATTGAAGGAAAAATTGCAAGAAAGCAGAAAAAAAAAAAAACACCAGCAAACTCTGTCGAGTTTCTTATCTGTCACGAGCACTAGCCAAGACTAACTCCGATTTTTTTTCTTTTTCTATTTGTTATACGTATGTGGTGTAGCGCGAGACATACAAGCTGGAGGCGATGGCACAAGACAAGGGCTATCCGCCCTTGTCGCGAACCGTGGAGGTTCAGATTGACGTTGTGGACCGTGCAAATAATCCGCCCGTATGGGACCACGTAGCGTATGGCCCGATCTACTGTAAAGAGAACACGGCCGTTGGGGCTAAAGTTGTGTCTGTTAAAGCCAGGTCTGTCACACTGTTAATGCTCCGTGCGGCTGCACGAACCCGCCCTGCACGCAATCTCGTGGCAGTATTGTTTCTTGTGCACGTTAATTGATATTGTGTACGGAACCTACACGCACACATAATACACCGACACACGTACTACTATTAAACACATTTTTATATAATAAATACAAATAACAACACGACAATTATTTTATGATTCATATTGAATAATATTTATAATTATTATTAAATATTAAAAATATGAGAGATACACACACACACACAGAGTAAGACACAAATAAGACATTTGATACATACATTACATATACACGTATACAATAATATTAAATTGATAAAATCTCGTTTTATTCTTCTTAAAATACATTTGTTGTAGGAAATATAATTATTAGACGACACAAACGCAACGAAATACATTACACCAACATAAGTACAATTATATATACCACTTCGATGCACGTCTTTATCGGTGTGTGGCTGTTCACGAAGACTCGCCTTTATATATATATATATATATATATATATATATATATATATGATATATTTTTATTTTTTATTTTTTATTTTTTATTTCTCATTTTCTTCATTCACGAAAGTTATTGAATTTCTCTATTTTCATTTATTTATTCATTCAAAAATTTTTTTTTTTCTTTTCCAATTTATTTAGTTATTTATTATTATTATTAATGTTTTTTTTTTCATTATTTTCATTTCTGATATGTCATTACATAATATATATATATATATATATATATATATATATATATATATACAGATCTTTTATTTATTTTTTATTTTTATTTTTTTATATATTTAGTATCGCGTCTTTCATAACGAGTCAGAGAGGAGCTTTTATTGCTGCTGCTGTCGTTGTTGCTGCCGCTGCTGCTACTCGGGGGCTCCTCTCTCGTCTCGTATTCGTATAAAAAGTTGAAAAAAAAAAAAAACAAAATAAGAATAATAATAAATAAACGAATAAATGACGAAGAAAAAAAATATATAAAAAATACTCTTTTATATTTATTTATTTATTTATTTTTTTTTTTTTGACAATATACATAACGAAAAATGGACAAAAAAAATTGAGAGTAGAGTTGAAAAAAAAAATGGAAAAAGTGCAAATGTCGACGTGAGCAGTCACGACTTAACCCTCGCGATGACATGAGACTTTTATATACCGCCTGCTCACGTTTATTAATTTTATTATTTTTTTTTCTTTTTTATATTTTTTTCTTTCTTTCTTTCTCTTTTTTTTTTTTTTTTGTTTTTTTTTTTTTTCATCTACTTTATTTGAAAAACAAAAAAATCAAAATAAAAATAGTACATTACAGTAAAAAATATATATACATACATATTATGAGAAAAAAAAAAAAATTCTTTTGTTTTTTTTTTTTTTTTTTTTTCAACGGCTGAAATAATATTTATTGTAGAATTTTTTTTTATATTAATCGCGCGTGGAACGAATTGTCTATTATATTTTTTTTGTTTTCATTTGTATAATCTCCAATAATTTTTTTTCTTTATATTTATATTATTATTATTATTATTATTATTATTATTATTATTATTATTATTATTATTTATTCTATATATATATATTTTTTTAAATATTTATATACAGAGACCTATAGTTCAGATACATATGTGTGCCGTAAACATTTTTTGGGCATGCTTCGACATAGATGCTTCCTGAGATTCCCATTGATTTATTGGAATTTTGATATATACATATGTATATATATGTATAATATACAAGGTATATGTATATATATACATATATATCATTTGTCATATTTAATATACTTATATTATTTAAAGAATAGAGAAAAAAAAAAAAAAATTTTTTTCTTGTAATGATTGGCATCTTTCAAAATTGTTCATTAATTATTTACTTGTTTTTTCGTATTAATTATTTATTTGTTTATTTATTTCGTTTTTTTTTTTTTTTTTTTTTTCTTTGTTTATTTGTTTAAATATGTAATTCTCCATCATTTAATTATCATTATTCACAATTATTCTCACACGTGCTGCCTGTCGATCCTCTGTGCCGTTCGTCCGCGACACACATACACAGTTATTATAGTAATATAACCCATATATTATAATATATTGTTGAGAAAGAATGCCGCAAGGACGTAGTAGCCAGTGAGAAGTTGATGCGAGTAACAATGAAATTTGTTATTTGTTATTACGAATTTTTCATTTAAATTTTGCATTTATCAATTTTCTTTTGATACCTAAATATTTCATTCTCATAATTATTTCATGATGATGTCGATGATTAAATTTTTTTTTTCATCAATAAATAAATGAATATATATCAATTATAACAATTTATTACTTTTACTTTGTTTTTCTTTTTTTTTTTTTTTTCATTTTTCATTCATTTGAACATTGTTCTCTTCATTTTTATGAATTTTCTTAATATTCAAATTTTATTTCTTTGAAAAAAAAATAAAAAAAAAAAAAAAAAAGTGAATAAAACATATATATTAAATTATACGTTTGTTACATGATATTTTTGCAGAAAACTTGCAAGTAATAGAACATCGACATTTTGAATGCCGTAATTGATTTTTGGGCATGTTTCGTCAGTTGCTTATAAATTGCGTTGAGTTTAGTGTCTTCGAAGCCGTAGTTGGTTTTCGTAGAGTTCTTGAATCAAAATTTTTTGATTAAAAAATTTTAAAAAAATTAATAATAATTTAATAATAATAATAATAATAATTTTTGAAAAAATTAATGATGACAGTAAGATTAAAAAAAAAAAAACAAAATATTGGATTGAGCGTGTTAGTTGTTGAGTAATTTTTTAATTCGCGAATGACTATATATTTATATGAATATATATATATATGTATGTGACAACTTATGTTGTTCATATATTATATATTTTTATTTTTGTTTTCATTTTATAAGCCACAGTATTCATTGAGATTTTTGTAGTAAAAAGAAAAAAAAATGTAATTGCTTCGTATTGTTTTTTGAAAAGAAAAGAAAGTTAAAGTAAAATGAAAAAATGAAAAAATGAAAAAAAAAAAAAAAAATCATAAACATATCAAATATAAATATATATATATATATATACATATAAAAACTTTATTGTCAGCATATTTATCAAAATCGCATGTTAATTTTTTGGAGGCCTCAACAAACAAAGAAAGAAAGAAAAAATAGGACAATTAATGTGACGTAGAAAAGGAAATGATATAAAAAAGAAAAATAACTGATGATAAAATTGCACGAGCATAACTCTCATAAATACACATGGAAAAAAAATACACGATTACACGATGAAGAAAAAAAAAAGGAAAATAAAAAAATTGAAAGAAAACTACACACACACACACACACACACACATACACATACACAAAAATTCTATATCTATCTTCTCTCTCTATTTTTCCACTCTCTCTCTCTCTCACTCCTTCAATCTTTCTCTACATTTCTATCTGTCTCGAATACACATAAATCATTTGATGGTTTTTATTGCGGTGAGTAAAGGGAGTCACGAGATGCATATAGATACAAATAATATCACGCGCACGATAAAAACACAAGTGAAATTAATAGCGCGTATTCACCCCGCGTTGGCACCAGTTCATCTAAAAATTCTTCCGTAGCACCGAATGACATTAATAACCCATTAAAATAGAAAAAAAAGAAAAAAAAAAGAAACGAAAAAAAAAAAAAAAATATGGAGCTACAATAAATAATTTTCTCGTATTTGTATTTTATCATGATTATCCTACATATTTTTTTTTTTACTATTTTTTTTTTTTTTTTTTTTTTCTATCTATAACAATAATTATCCGTGTAAACAGTTGATATACTTCTATCGCCATATAAATCTTTACCGCCTTAGCTTTTGAGCCACGTGACTGTATATATTTATATACATATATTTAATATAAATTATATATTTAAATATTTGTATTAAATAAGTAAATTTAAAAATAATAAAAAAAAAAAAAATGTACACATACACATTATATTTATATTATGTAGATATTATTATATTGATAATAATTCTTATATACAATATATATAATATATTTATAATTGATGTGTACACGTTATGTGCACAGATGCATATGTCATATATTATTATACCGATAAATCACGCTTGGGCGACTAACATCACACACGATTGATACACGCAATTTAAATCCGATCAAATCACACCGAACACTCACGTTCAAATATAACGTTACTCATATATATTCTTTTTATTTATTATTTTTTTTTCTACTCTTATTATTTTCTATATTCGAGATAAAGAATAAATAAAAAATGTTTAAAAAATAACAACTTTAAAGGAGTAATTTAACAAGGAAAAAATTAAAAATTTCATTTTATCGATTCAATATTCATTCACGACAGATAAATATTTATTTTTCACGATTTTTGTTATAATCATTATTTATAAAACGTTTATCGAACGTTATTGTTCGGTATATATTATATAATACATATATATGTATATATATTTTTATTATAAATATATATATGTATTCACACATACACACATACACACACACACACACACATACACATGGTACATTCAGTAATTACACGCGCGCACGAATGAATTAAAAAAATTATATATATTTAAACACATATACTACACTCTGTGTAGAATTAAAACGGGAAAATAATTTAAAAATAATCATTTATAAATATTTAGATAAAGTATTTATTAATCGGTGTGTGGATATTACTAGAGGATGGTGCTCGGGGTTTTTTTTATTTTTTTATTTTTTTATTATTTATTTATTTAGTGAAATAATCTGCAGTAGCAGATTATCTATATATAGATATATATATATAAAGATTTTGTAATTAGCTGTGTTTACATTTAGAAATTATATATTTATTTTAGAGTTTCAACATCAGTTACATGAAACATTTAAATAGAGAAAAATGAAAAGAGAAATAACAAAAAAAAAAAAAGAAAGTAATATCAATAATAATAAGAATAAAATTGAAATATATTGACAAGAGTGAACGGAAATAACGAGAAATGAATGACAAGAAGACAATAAAAATTGTATCGAATATAATAAGGAAGGAAAAAAAAAAAATTATATATTACAATGATAACAATAATAATAATAATTTAGTGATTTTTTTTTAGAGAATTGCAAACGTGTGCGTTAGGTAAATTCATTAAATTAGTTGTATTATCCATTATTATATTATTAATAGAAGGATTTTTTGATAAATACTTTTTTTTCATTATTTATTTTTTTTTTTTTTTTTAAATTAATTTTTAATTTTTTTTATATATATTATGACGTGTCTCGCATGGAATCTTGCGTTAAAGCCGTAATGGTAATCATATAGTTTTGTACGGTACACCTTAATATTTTAGGGGAAATTTTTCATTTTCATTTTTCTGTTTTTGTATTTTGATGGCCCTGATATAAATTTTATCGGGGTTATACATTCAAGATCAAATGTAACTCATATTATTTTTCTATTCCCGACAGTTCTGGAATTGAAAATATTCCCACCGTGTTTTACAAGTTAATGCCTGGATCTACCGCGCAAACCAACAAATTTCATACATTTTATCTGCAACAACGTTCAGAAACATCATCAAAGGATAATGTCACTTGGGCTGACATAAAAGTCAATCATCCGTTGGATTATGAGAGTATAAAGGAATATAATTTGACGATACGCGTAGAGGTGAGTAATGTATATGACATATAATTATTCATGATAAATTAATTTATTGTAACTAAAATTTATTGTTTATTTATTCTTAGAATAATGGAGCACAGCAATTAGCCTCAGAAGCAACGATTCACATAGTGTTAGAGGATGTTAATGATGAAATACCATTATTCACGGAAGGTGAGCAGGAAACTGTTCTGGAAGGTGAACCTATTGGGAGTAAAGTAACTCAAGTTAATGCAATAGATAAAGATGGAACTGCTCCTAATAATCAGGTAAATAAATATTCATGTACACACGTACTATTATAATTGAAAATTTTGTATTTGTGAAAAGTTTAAATTCATAAATTATTTTTATTATTTTATTTTTAGGTCACGTACTATGTGGTGAATAGTAACAGAAATGAAGGAAAAGATTATTTTGAGATTAATCGAGAAACTGGTGAAATATTTACAAAAATCATCTTTGATCGTGAAAAACAGGGAGCATATGCATTGGAAGTTGAAGCAAGAGATGGAGCATCTTCTGCTAGACCAAATAGTAATGGCCAACCCAATTCGGGTAAGTTCATTTATCCTTCTAAATATATTTTTATATTATAATATACTATTGAATTTAATCGATAGGAATGAAAAATTGGATATCATGTTGATTATTAATGATTATAATATTGAAATTTACTTTGAATACGCGTCTGTTCCAATTAAATTTATACGTTAATTCTTTAACTAACAAACTTTAGTTTGCTGGTAGAAAATGATGAATTTCCACTGTGCAACTTTTCGTTATGTGTAGTGTTCACCGAGTTTCCATGAGTTTCTAGTGTCCCTCTCCATGAAAATTTTGAATAATCTAAATTTCAATTGTAGCAGTAGCGCACGTGCGTTCAATTTTCATTTAATCTACATGATCAAATATGGCGAAAATCCGTGAAAGAGTAATAATAAAATCCAATTGCTTCGTTTTCTAATTTTATTTCATTTTTTTTTTTTTTTTTTTTTTTTTTCTGTTTAAAATTCACTCTCACTTTTATTCCATCGATAAAATATAAATAGCAAATTTCTATGTAATCTCTACGAATTGCCACTCTCTATACTCATCTTATATAACCAAGTGTAGATTTGCATGTGAATAAAAATCCAGAGTGGTTTCTATTCGGCAAGCAATTCACCAGTCTTTCTTACCCTATCTTACGGCCTTACCTTCTCGTTTTCTCCCACGGGAAATGAATATTTTCTGTAAAAATTTCATCTTTTTCAGGGTTCTATAATCCCCAATAGTTCCATTCATGTGTCTATCTGTCTGTCTTTCAGTTTGTTAATCTTTTTCAACAACCATTTAACCAAACCATCTGCAATTTCACATCCGTATTATTCCAAAAATCAATTTAAAGTTACACGGTTATATCAATATTTTACATAAAATTTCCATTTTCATTATTGATTTATTTATTTGAGAATTAGATGTTTTGTTTTTGGACACACTGATGAACAAAGAAAAATATTATTTCTTCTTTATTCTCAATACAGATTATTTTCAAGTAAAATATTGAATGGAATAATTTTATTTCACAGACAATGTGTGTCAATACTTGATTGACATACTTGAATTTTCATCGTACATAGTATTTTCTTGTTTGTTAGTTCTGACGTAGTGAATATGGCAAAAAGTAATTTTACAAAACAAAATATGTAACGAAATTTCAATTTTGTGTGTGTGTATGTGTGTATGCACGCGTTTACTGGGGACAATAGAAACGTGAGGTAAAGTGATGGCTCAGTAAAAAATGCATTGCGCCATTGAAAAATGTGATGGTCTTTTGGTTACAATCTCGCCTGTGAAAAATATCGAATTTCAGATTTATTATAACCACGTGCACAAATATAGTATTGGTGTTTTATTGGCAAGTAGAAAAATGGATTTATTTGTCAAAAAATCTCGCCAAAAAGAAAAAAAAAAAAATTAAAATTGATATAAAGCTGTGGAAAAGTGTCAATATTTTAATGGATGACAATGTCTCCACGAAAATAACGATTTTTCAAGCCAGATACTCGTCTACATTATATCAAAAAGGATTGAAAGTTCCATAGAGTTCTGAAGCCACTTCAAATAGTCTCTATGTTATCGTAGAAGTCCATGAACCAAAATCCCATTAGCCACCCAGACAAAATGTAGAAATGGATATGTCAAAAATATTTTTCCACCACTGACATTATTTCATGCAGCAGTGAAAAATATAATAAAACAAAAATACCAAAAAATATATTTATTATAATATAAATAAAACAACAATATATTATTTTAAAAAATAAATTGTTACTTTGATTCAAAATATAATATGAAAATATATCGATACACGAGCAAAATCATCTCTGACAATACCAATCGATTATAGTCTACCTGTCATTTTAATAACATATTTCACATTTTTCTTTTTTTTTTTTTCAATTGTTGTCATTGTATAATAATAAATAAAAATAATAAGAATGACAAAGTGAGGGAAAAAAAATATATTGAAACTGAATAGTTCGAGAGGAAATGGATGAGCTTGATTGCCAACAAGTATTTCTACATTGAATTCCATTGTACAAGCAATTACATAACATTGCATTTCACTGAATGCAAATATACACACATATATGTATGTATAAAAACAAGAGCACATGTAAATAGATATATATCGTTAAATGTGTAGTGAAAATTAATATCATATATTCACAGAAAGGTCATTGGTTAGACAATACATGTGCTCATGTGTCCTGCGTATATATTTGAAAAGGCATTTCGAGTTATTGGAAAAACTATGGGAGCCAGTTACCATTAAATTAATTGGACTGGAAAGCGTGAAGTGTGTGTATATGCGTGTGTGCGTGTGTGTGTTACACTCACATTCAGATGGATATTTAGATTGTGTATGTGTATACAAAGTTCAAATAATTGGTATTTGCCTTAACAAAGTTTTCATTCAATATAAATAAAAATTGCCGTCAAGTTTTTTTTTTTTTTTTTTTAAATATATTCACAATTCTCAGTCGTGAAATTTATTTCAAGAAGGAAAAAATAAATAATCGTGAATATATCACCAACTTTGTTGACATCGTATATTTTTTTTTTCTTTTTCTATCGCGTTTTTATCTCCCTCAATTATTATATTGTTATTCTCTTTTCTGTTTTCTTTACACTTCTCATCTATTATCCATTTGTATGAACTACATGTAGTTAGTGCACGACTGCGGTCTCGGCTTATTGACACGGAAACCTATAAATTTCGTGGTCGCGCACAATTCGTACACTTGAGTCTCGCACAAGCCAAATGTGAGCACCGATGTGGACTGTACGTGTGCGCACAGTTCTTGAATTCTTCGACTGTAATCCACAGCGGGTGAAGAGGTGAACACGAATAAAACCAGCCCCCGGTGCTTCAACGAGTACTCGAAAATAACTCTTTACTCACTGATGTCGCACCACAAGATTCATCGTGTTTCCCACATTTTCAGTTGCTTGCAACAAATTTTTATGTCCTTTGGAATAAAAAAATAAAAAAAAAAACAACGAAAGAGACTGAGTATACAAGTGAAAGAAAAAATAAAAATAGTAAAAATTACAAAAAATTCCCTCTCTCTCTCTCTCTCTCTCTGTATCTATTCAAATTGTGTCTTTTCTTGATATGAAAATTATTCGCCCGTCAAAATATACTGCAACGAGAGTTGCCACAAGTATCAGTTAGTTTTCGACTTTGGTTTTGTTATGTACTATATACGTTTGTATATTATGTAATAATTTTGAAAGTCGGTCTCTGTACTGTAGTTATAAACTTTGTATTAGTTTTTGTTTTATTTTGTTTTTTCGGTCATACTAAAATTATATTCCACTGTAAAATTCAATGTTTATTATTCACGACACATTGCCAGAAGTCCCTACTCAAGCGGATTTCTATTAAATATTGAGATTCAATGTGGAGCGCGTTCAAAATTTTCATTTGTAAATATAATGTATGTACTATATATAATTAATTTTATATATATATATATATATATATGCAATAATGTAGCACGACTTATATTACTACATTGGTAGCCCAAGGGAAATTACACAGCCTCTGTAAATCCGTGAGACCAATAATACATACAATTATAATATATTCATGTATTGCTGCACTTTTAAAAAAAATTAATATTAAGTGAATTTGTTATTTTATCCTTTATCGTCGAGTTATCCGATAGGGAAACTCATGAGTATTTGTTACTTATGCACGTAATTCCCATTATAAATATAAATTATCATAATTTTTTTTCTTTTTTTTTTTTTTTTTTTTACTATTTCAATATATTTATTAATCAACATGAATTTTTGATTACTCGTGATAGTAATTTATTCATATAAATTATATTCATTTGAAATTGTCATCGATGGCACTTTTAATTTTAATATTTTACAAAATATTACACACACACACACACAAACGCATCCAGTTGGTTGAATATCAATTCTTGGCTCATTGACGCCAAACTCAATAAATTGCTATCATACTGCCGCAAGACTGCATAAAATATAATATATATATATATATATATATGTTTGGATGATGTAAAGTATACATATGTACGTGCTATTGCTCAGGTCATGAGAGTAAGTCTCGAACAATTTGTGAAAGATGATGAAAGCAAGGAAACAAAAGAGAGAAATTGAACAAAACACCATAGAGTCACAAAGTTTAGTGAGATAACAAATATCAACCTATTATATATTTATGAACATCATGTTGGATAGTTTTGTTTATAAAATTTTTCACTTTACGTATGTGTTTGTGATGTTTTATGTATATGCATTATAAAATATTTTCTATTACAGGAAAAAAAAAGAAATAAATAAAAAATTTTCACTTTATACTTTACCACGAATAATTTGATGGTGATGATAAGACAATTTTTTATTTATTATTATTATTATTATTATTATTATTATCATTAATTTAATTGAATAGGTGTCATCGTATGACGGAGGAATGCAAATAATGAAAAATATTTTTTTTTTTTTTTTTTATACGTTGATGTGTGACATTCACGCGCAGGAATCAACTCATTTTATCTCACCTATCTGCTCTTGGATATATATATATATATATCTGTCAGTTCCGGCCTTGTTCACTTGACATATGCATATCTATTTTATATATATGCATAGACACGTTGTGTAATGTGTTGTTGAATATACTATTGAATGATGATGAAAATCACGTTCATATGTACAAACTCTTGGAATCCATTCCTCGATATTGTCAATGTGTAATTAACATATTGAATGACATTGATGTGTCGTTGAAACAAAATATTTGTAACTAGATTTTTTTTTTTTTTTCTTTTGACATTAAATTATACTTTGGTGTATTTTTTAATATTTTTACTTAATTATACTTGTATAAGTATTTGCGAGTATTTAAATTATACGTGTTTATTCAAATTGTCGAGTTTTTAAATTTCAATAATTAATTGTTCATTAGTAGAGAAAAGTGTTGAGAGTGAATTGGTCCATTTAATCATGGTGAAAAGATGTGAGTAAGGAAAGGAGAGTGGGTAACAGACAAATAGTAATTTTCTTCATCGTCATATATTTATATCTTCGAAGTTTTTTTTTTTTTTTTTCCTTTTTTTACCACACCAACTTTCTCTAAAACTTTCTTGCCGTCTTTTCGTCGAAGTTGGCGCAGAAAAACAGTGTCGAAAGAAAGTTTCATTTTTCTGGAACTTTGATGTGCTTTCGACCCAAGCAAAGTAGGTTCACCCTTTTATTTTATTTTATATTATTTTTCTTTTTTTTTTTTTTTTATTCTCATGTGCGAATAAAGAAAAAGAAAAGGAGACCCCAATCTGGTCGTTGATGAAAACTTTTGTCCCATTTCCGTTAGTCTACAAGTAAAATACTTATATATATGTCCATTACATTTAATTTTCGTACTTTATGTTCCGGAGTCGGTAGTAATTTATCAACAGTTGAAGATTATTATGGCTCATTACGACAATTTTGTACGAATGTTGTAATTTTAAATTATAATTTATAATAATAATAAAAATGTAGATTATAAATTTAATTATTTTTAATATTTGTATTTATATACGTGTAAAATATTTTAAAATTGATTAATTGATTTACTTTGTAATATTTTTTTTGAATTAATTCATATAGTAATGAAAGAGAGTAAACGTTAAAATTTCAAGTGCTAAAATTTATTTAATAACAATAACGATGACTCTTACTTATTTATGTGTGTATCATATTGTAGATTAATATTTTTTATCTCAAGTAATTTTTACAGATTAAAAAAATTAAATATTTTTATTCTAAATTTTTTATGAAAAAATCTACAATTAGTCGAAATGCGAGGAAAAAAAAAAATAAATAAATAAATAAAGATAGTGAACAAAAATGAAATTTTATGTGCACACAAAAAAAAAAAAAAAAAAAAAAAAAAAAAAAAAAAAAAGTGAAAAATAATTTTTTGTAATCTCACACTGAATCGGTGAAACATAAAACAATTTTACTATCCCAGTAGAAAATATTTATAAAAAAAAAAAAAAAAATCCGTAAAATAATATCTCGTATTTTTACTGTTTATTTTTTTAACAACAGCTGAACAATAATTTATTTGTCTGCTATAAGCAATCAAAAAGCATTTGCAATCTCTTCTGCTTTAACAGTCAATAACTAGGTCAACAAACATCGTACAAATTTTTTCACCGTGTTCGAAATTAAAGAGTACAAGATCCACTTTGTGAATGACATCAAGAGAAT
>OY987189.1:3339865-3459865 GCA_963920625.1 Dinocampus coccinellae
TTTATTGTGACGCGTGATATAGTATAATTCATCCGGCACGGTATTCGGCATTTGTTTATATGGTCCTTTGTGTTTGTGTTTGTGTTTGATATATAATGCACTTATCGTGAGTTTATGATGTTGACAGTTAAACACGTATATATTTATATTGGGATTAATTGTACAAATGGTTGAAAAAGTTTTGTCAAGTTTTTCTTTAAAATTTATTTATATTCGTTACGAGTGAATTATTATTTTTCTTTTTTTCTCTTTGAAATTATATTGTGTTTATTGTGTATATTTTATGTTCATCAACGTGTAATGTTTTCACAAGTTAAATGATACGGTGATGAATGTATTTCAATGGTCGATCCGCTTAAATTGTTTTGGGTTATTACCAACAGCACCTATTTAGGTAAATTTTATTTATTATTATAAATACAACTATTATTCTCTCTTTTATATTAATATTCTGGATTATGTTATACAGTATTATTATTGTTATTCATTATTATTATTTTTTTTTTTTCATTTACTATTTATTTTTTTCGCTTTGCGGTTCTTTTCTCTCTCATTTACGTTCCTCTGTTATTATTACTATTATTATTTTTTTTTTTGTCCCCCCTCGTTTTTCCCTTTTTATTTTCACAGCAAAAACTATCTCTCAAGTTATGCGGCGTATGAGAGTGAGTATAAAAGAATAGGAAACAATTTGCACATTTTTTTTGTTTTTTTTTTTTTTTCTTTTTTTTCTTCTCCTTGTGTGCTCTTATTTTCTTTTTTCTTCATTCATTTTTTCACTTTTATTTATTTTATTTTTTTTGATTTGCTAGTATAAAAAGAGCACATTATATTTTGTTTTACCTCTTCTTTTTTTTTTTTTTTTTTTTTTTTTCGGGAAATTTTTATCAATAACCGACGACGTGAGATATGCGTGTATTTCTTTGAAGTACCCACATGCAATCGCTTCTCGCTTACAATATAAAAAAATTTGTAATACATTTTTTATTTATTTATTTATTTATTTTTTTTTTTTTTTTTCTACTGATATCTCAATCTTACTCATCTTACACTCTTATTTTACTATTTAACATTATTTTTTTTTATCATTAACAAATGATATTTAAAATACTTCGAGTATTGGAATACTCAATGAATTTTAAAATATTTATCATCGAGACAATTTCTCATGTACTTGTCGTTCCCTGAGTGTTTGCATATAAATTGTATTTACAAAAGTTTTTCTCATAGATTTGTTTGTTTGTTTGTTTGTTTTTTTTTTTTTTTTCTTCTCTCGTTTCTCTATCTGTGATTAACTACATGGAAAAACAAAAATAAACAAAAAATAGTTTGAATTTTCTCACAATTAACTCTGAAAATTTTTCTGCATCGTTAAAGTTGGTGTCACACTCCATTTTATTGTAATGTCAATTTATGGACGATAAAACTTCTCTACTTTTTTTTTTCCAAAAACAAAAAAACATAAGCAAAAATTAATTATATACTTTATTTATTGGTTCATTCATAAACAAATAAATTTATCGTAATCATAATTTTTTTTTTTTTCTTTTAATAAATTGGTATTTATTTTTCAATTAATTAATAAGTTAAAGTAATTAACGAATAGATATTTGGCTTATAATTTTGAATGCCAAAACCAGATTACCACCCCCATCATCATAAATGCGGCTCACACGGTGAATTTCTGAATACTTGAAAACGTTTCATATTCTCATTGGTCATATTGTATGTGCATGTTATTTGTGCAAAATTCATGTCACGAACAACGTTATCCTCAACGCGTACAATTATTCTCTCTCACTCTTTCTCTCTTCCTCTCTTCCTCTCTGCGTATTTTTTACTTTTTTTTTTTTTTTTTGTTTTCTCCCTATAAATTGTATATCCGTATTTTTATTCATTTTTCTGCAACGATGAAATTTAATATATTAATAATTATTTAGATAAAATTTTTGAAAACCTCATTATTACATATTTCATATAAATTTTTTATTAATATAATAATTGTATATTTATATTTTTTTTATCTCAAACTTCAAATATTTATGTTTTATTAATGAATAATTAATTACTTTGAAATTCAAAATGATAAATTTTTGGATATAGAAATTATAATTAAATTTATTATCATTAAATACAGATTTGATGAAAAAGTTATATATATTATTGACAATATGTAAATTCTATCGTTTCAAAACTATTCCATTATTATAGATAAATTATTGTTTTAATTTTGCAAAGTGCTTTTCTATATATTGCATTAGTATTTTGCATTGATGTTCATATTCATAATGTAAATTACATATGAAATTAAACTTATATACATGATGAGAATATATGAGTATAGAGAGTATAGAGAATGTAAAAAAATAAAAAAATAAAATAAAAGTAATGTCTCTTAGGTAATTTTAATAATTTATTTAATATTATTACTCGCATTTTATATACAATCATCAGACAAATATATATAACCAATAATTTAATTTATTAAATTATAATATTACTGATGATATTGAAATATTACAATTGAATTTATATTTATTATTAGAGTATTCACATAATCCATTTGTAATATTTACACATTTTTCACATCTTTTATGACATTAAGTTTGATGTTAGTGAATGACTTCCAATAACTTGTACACACCCACACACAATCTACACCTTACATCAATAAATCACGTTGGAATTTTCTTATGAAATTTCCGATTCAACGAAGAGAAAAATTATTATTTACTCGTAAAAATTTCATTGAAACAATGGCATCGCGGAATTTTTTATATAAATCATCGTACAATGTACCAAGTAAATGGAAATAAGTCAAAATTAGATAAATGTTTATTTCAAAATCTACATCAGTTTATCATTTATATTTTTCTCCTTGTTATTTGTCATTCTCTTTTTTGTCGTTTTCACAAAAAATAATTATATTTTTTCAATTAAAATTTGTAAATAAATCAATCATGATATATTTTATATTATTCAGTAGAAATTGTGTAATTTCAATCTTAAAGTGAAACAAAAAAAAAACAAAAAAATATATCAACCGAATGAATTAACATTAAAAAATTAATATAACGTGACAAATAATATAAGTAATTTAGTTGTGTGGTGTATATATATAATGTATATATATATATATAATGCTGACGATGCGCCAAAGCAATTCGCTGATGGTATCGTTGGCCAATATCGACTACACCACTTAATGCAATCTCTTCGTGCCACCATCGCAGAATATGTCTTCAGGGTTCCAGTTACCTCAATATTATGTATATCACTAAACTCTATCGTCACACAATATCATTACCCTCAATATATCATTTTATTTTAGACATCCGATAATTTTATATATTCAATGTAAAAATTAAAATATATGGAAATTATTATTATTTTTTTTTTTTTTTACTTTACTACTAATAAAATTCTAAAATATTATCCTACAATTTTATTATCGTTATTTTTTTTTCTTATTCTACTACTACAACTACTACTACTTTTTTTTAATCTTTTCACTTTATAGTTCGATATGTGTATGGCAATGGCTTTGAAAAAAGTAAAATAAATCGGATTCTATTGTAAAGTTGATAGACATGAATTGCTGCAATTGGAAGTAGATTCTATTCGGTTTATCTGTATTATTGTGAAATACAATTCTCAATTCATAACAAAGCATATAATGTGGTGTAGTTGAAACCTATCGACTTTATCCCACACCAATGTACAAACATTGAGGTTTTGCTTGATATAAAACTTGTGTATTACCTACCAGCTCATTATTCATCACAATACAAATATCTACACAAATCAAAGTCTTTATTTATTTATTTAAATGGATAAATATATTTACGATTAATTGATATACATTGATATGTATATATTAAAATTTAATTCTTGAAAATAATTTAGTGAACAAGAATATATTGAAATAAAAGAAGTTATCATTAATGTCAACAGAGACAATTTAATACTGTCAATTGAAATTTTTAATTGAAACTTGGATAGGTTAGGAATACTTGTTCAAACAATTTCAATTCTATTTTTAAAATTCTGTATTCATATACAAACTGCGTCGAGAGATGACGTAATGAATTACTTTATATGCGCATTGCATTAAGCATCATCAAATATTGTGGAGTTCTATAGTTATAGACAAAAAAAATATTATAATAATAATAAATAAGAAGTAAATTATCACTTTTGTGCCATCAGATCTTCGTCTTACTTTGTATTTCACATTATAAAATCTTTTGTTCTTATGTCTTTTGATAATTAGTTAGTTTTAGATGTAGCTACAGTGTCACAATAAAATTAGCGTTGATGTTTATAGATAGATTTTTTTTTTTTTTTTTTTTTTTTTTTTTTCAAATTAAATTTGAAATGAATGTAGGGAAAATGAATTGATATAATCATTTGCAAATAATTAAAAGTTCCCAGATGTTGATGATATAAAATTTTTTATTTTCATTATAAACAATCATTAAATACAGTAGTAGATTTATAGACATTTTCACAACAATTTATTACTTTTATATCAAATTGTGTATTGGATGTTTTTTTTTTTTTTTTTTTTTTTTAATGTATGGATTTTCATTTATTTCACAAAATAACAGAGGTATGCCAACTCAATGACTTTTGTATTTCTCTTTTTTTATATTTGTTGCCTGTGAACAACAGGAATTTCATCCAATTTCAAACACTTCAAATATATAGCAGTACGTTAAATAACAATTTTTCGTTAAAAAAAATTTATTTATTCATTTTTCTTCATCACTTATATTTTTAATCATTTATTGAATAATTATTTTGAATAAATATAAATTATTATTAGAAATTGTCTTGCATGACAGTATATATTATTTTAGAAAAAAATAACAATTGATAATTTATTTATAATAATGATAATAATAATAAAAAATGAATGATAAATTATTTTATACTCAAAACTTATTTGAAATATCATATAATTTTTCCCTTCTTAAAATGCGAATATCAGGGTTTTTTTTTTATTCTTTCATTTTTCAAACTTTATTTCAACATTATTCTTTGAAAATATTTTTTTATTCATACACATTTTCATTGTAACACTCAACGTAAAGTGTATGATAATTAACAAAAAAAAAGCATTTTTATTTATGTACATTGGTACAGCGGCGACATTTGATTATCTTGGTAAAATATTTCTATTTGTATTCCTTTTTTTTTTTTGTTTTTTTTTTTTTTTTGCATCAGTTTTTTTCTTGCACCCGCCACTACGTATGAATATCACGACCGTGACTCGACAACCTGAACTCTGTGGTTTTGTATAGGTGTACAGTTTATTCGATGAACAGATGTAAAGCAACAAAAGTGTAACAGAAGCAACATGTGCCACATGAATATTATTTGCCACCCTCAATGCTAATGTGAATATTTTCCTTCTTTTTTTTTTCTTGTCTCATTCTATTTGCCTTATTCCCCACTGTATATATATATATATATATATATATATATATTTGTATGTATGCGAGTAAGTGAGTGAAGGCAATTTGAAGAGAAATGAAACGCGTTATTTTTTTACACCACCAATATCTTCAATTTTTTATAGAATTTCTGTTGTACTTGTAATATTTCACATATAGATTATCTATTGTTCGGAATTTTTCAATTGAACGACAGGTTATCAAAATAAATACAATAAAGTTGACGAAAAAGAAAGAAAAAAAAGAAAAAAATAAATAAAATAGGAAGAAAAGAAGAGAAACAGATTGTCATGTTTTATATGTTGTGATACGATGTCAAAAAAAAAAAAGGTTTTTTTTTTTCTTGTTAATTTTTTTTATTCAATTTTTATATTTCATTTTTTCTTTATATTGAGAAATAAAAAAACGAAAAAAAAAATCTCATATCGGATATTTCTTTCTTGATTGTGGTTTCTTTTATATATTTTTTTTTTACTTCATCTTATTTTCCCTTTTTCTCATCATTTTTTCTTTATTTCTTAATAAAAAAATACTCGATGCAATTTGAAAAAAATTCAAATATCATTTTCATATATTGTGTAAATTTTAAAAGTTAAATTTGACGTTACCTTTTTTTCTTTCATACCTATATTTTTTTTTTTTTTTTTTTTTGCTTTTACAATTCAAATTACATTTTCTCGCTTGAATATTTTCATGTTTGGCCATTTTTACTCGTCTCCCGTATACAAATCTCGGATTTAACATGCGCCAAGAAATTATACAATAATTTTATTATTACCACAGTATACACGCGGATGCTCGCGTCCAATAACTGCGCAATGGAATTCTTAAAAATATGAATATAGAAACAGAATATAAATACAAAATCATGAAATGAATAAAAAAAAAAATTTATTTCTTTTTTTTTTTTTCTCTTTTGTGAAATATTAAATATTATATAGAAACGTATGAATAGTTACAGAGAATGAAAATTTTATAATATCGTATAAATCCTTTAAATCTATACAGAATTTTATATTTTATTCTCTACACACAAGCACACACACACGCACACGCACATATATATATATAAACCAAATTTCTATTCTTATAAATAATAACGTCGATCACGTGAAAATTTCAAAAATAAAATTATGATTCATTATTAATATTATTATTATCATTATTAGTTGTTTTTTCTCTTAAATAATATTCCGCATATAATATAAATAAATGTAATGGATTTACAGACCAAGAGGCTTATAACTTGCCCCAGTTGTATGTGATGAACAGAAAAAAAAAAAAATTAAATAAAAAGACTAATACAAAAACAAAAAAAAAAAAACAAAGAAAAAGAAAAAAGAGAATGGATAAAAGGGAGGGATATAAAATAAAATAAAAGTATTATAGATGACAAATAACATAAATGAATAAAATATAAATGACATGACATGTGACGTTGAAATGGTGACTTTGATGACGCTATTTAGTGTGTTCGTAATCAACAGGGATAATGCAATCTTCTGTAGATATATTTTTTTTTTTCCCAACTCACACTCTTTATGAATATATATTAATGCTTCATTTTTTTTCTTTCTTTTTCTCTCAACTTTTATCCATTTCAAAAGGCAAGTAAAGAGAAAAAAAAAGGTATAGTCGGTCGTTTCCTTGATAAAATTTTATTTGACAATGTGGCATTTTCAGATATGGAATATCACGTATATTTGCACACTGTTAGAGTAAACAGACTCTTAAAAATGTCAAAATGTAATAGGTACAAAAAAACACACACACACACACACACAGAGTTATATATATTGTATTCTTTGCCTTGAATATTCGTGTCAGGTAATTGAAGTTATTACTCTATTGTTTAGATAAAATGGTATCAATTGAAATGAAAATATAATAATTGTTAGACATAAATTATTATTTTTATCGAATTTTATATTGAAAAATTTATCGAAATTAAATCCACAAATTCATTTGTAAAAATAATATGAAAAACGTTAATTATCATTTATTAATTAATACGTCTGTAAATACATAAATTGTGAGTTTAACGAAGAACAAACTTGAGTAAAAAAATAAAAATAAAAAAGATAAGTCAGTTGAATATATAGATGTATATATATATTTAATCATGTCAAAGCACTTTCATTTCCACCGAATAGAAAAGTTAAAATTTCATTTGCAAATGTTATACTTACATAAATTCATCGAGTAAGCAAAAGAAAATGTGTAGAAAAAGAAAAGTGCTGATATAGTAGTGAAAGAAAAAAGAATAAGAGAAAAATAATGTTTCCGGCAAGATCATGGTCTTGCACTAAAACTAAATTATCGTTGGACCATTATCGTGAGTTAACACGACTATAAACTGTCGGATCTTCCATTTAACTATTTGTCATTTCATTTCATCTTACATTATACTATTACAAACAAGATTTTTGATAAATTTATATCTACATTAAATAATTCAAGCATATAATAAACGCATCTATTTTTATATATACATCAATAACGAATAATTATAAATATTTTGTTTTTTATATTTTTACATATTTAAAAAATTAAAAAATATCATTCGAAAGAAAATTATTGATATTTCTATCAAATGAACAATATAAATAATTTCATATTGATATATATATATATATGTTTATTCACTGTTTTAATTTTCCTCTAAATTTAATTTCCAATTTATTCCAATTTTTTTTTTTTTTTTTTTTTTTTTTTTCCACCGAATATTTAATAATTCAATATAAATGTTATATCTCGTTTATATATATATGTATATACATATATGAACAAACATAATAAATTATACCAAATCATTGTGTACTCAGAGAGAACATGAAAATCCGGTATTTCATGATTTATAATTGTCGATTGTGCACGATTTATCATTTAAATTCGATTGAAGTAACCAAATCAATTATCGAATAGTTAAACAATTGTGTTATACATTTATATTTACAAATATATAAATATATTATCAATTTTATCGTATACTAATTAAATATTCCAAACACGTACTTTTTATATATTAAATATATGTAAATACATGTTTTTTTGAAATGTGACTATTGACATTACGTATATTTCCAAATTCAATGTCCAACAAACTCTAGATAACAGTACAAATATTGATTTAATATATAGATACACGAAAATTTTGTTGCACAGTATTATTTACACACATAACGATATCCATATATATGTAATACTGATCTGTTCAACGAAACCTTCTATATACACATATTTGTATGGCTGTAAATGTAAATGATGATGTTGATGATGATGATGATGATGATGATGATGATGATGATGATGTGTGTGAGATAGAAGTTACATGGGCTAATTATTTCTTCTTTGACTGTATAATGGAAAAATTATTCGTTTTGTATTCACAATATGTAAATGTTATCAATTGACATTGTCGATAACAATCAAAATGAATATATTGAATTTATGGAATTTAATTAGTGCACGTGGATGAAAAATAATAATAACGTTAAGTAATAAAGTGTTTTTTTTTAGGGAGACTGGGGGGAGGGAGATACAATTTATGAATATGAAATTTTCGTACAAAATTGTTTTGGAATTGAGTACATATTGGTAATTTATATTTTTATGAAATAGTCATAATTGAATATTTTATTTAGTATTTCCGGTATTTGTTTGTTTGTTTGTTTTTTGTTTTTTTTTTTTTCGATAATATTTCAGAAGGATTTTAATATTGAATATGAGGGAGAAAAAAAAAACTAAATTAAATATTCATTATAGGATATTGAAAACAACATTTTGATTTTTTTTCATTGAATCGAAAAAATTTCAATATAATAATATTTATGTGTAAGTTGAGAGAATAAAGAGAGATTTGTTGAAAAAAAACTAATAACTATCATGGTATATATATGTGTGTGTGAATATTTATGTGTACAAATGTCAGTAAATGTAAGTAGCGATCAAAGTTGAAACAAGTGCATTTGACCAAAAGTGGAAAAAAAAAAAAAAAGTATAGGATATACAGTAAAAAACTTTTTTAACATTATATAAATGTCTTGTTGAAAGTCATTCAGTTGTATTGCTGTGATGTTTTATTTTCTGTATCCATTATATGTCCATTCATATCCTTATAGAGACAAAAATATAAAACTAAATCGTCTTTACTGTCAATAAAATACATCAATGTGCCAATAAAATTACACACAGACAATTGAATCTTGCATTATATACACGATTTTGTATAAACTCAATAAATAGATTTAAATATTTTTGATAAATACATTTGAAAAAGAAAAAAAAAAATTGATAAATAAAAATATAAATTTATTTATAATTTATACGTATAAAATATATTTGAATTTCTAGTTATGTCATTTACAATAATTCACTCAATATACTTACGATTTAAAATACTCACATTCATTTTACTGCTTAATGCAATTTAAATTCAATTATATTTCCATTCAATATCGAAATTGCACTCGTATAGTTCTCAAACATGAACACAAATTCTCTGAGCTCAAGTGCAACGAGTTCCTCTTACAAATCTCATGTATATTCACAATTTTCCCTTATTCGTCTTATTCCCTTTTATTTATGTATTTCACATTTAAATTCTATGACATCAATATTTTACTCACAAATTAATAATATAAATGAATACATTTTTTTTAAAAATCAATTTGACAATTCACTATTACACATTAAAATCCATCAATTTTTCTTATACACTCATATACACGTATAATATAATAAAAGTATTTTAATATTTTCAAAAGTTCCTATCACTATTATATTGATATTGTGATACCATTAAATTCAATATTTAATATCCCAATAATAACGACTTCAATACTATTTTTCACATTTATATTAAATGTATCCAGTGTGAATTCGATTATCAACACAAGCATAACATTAAAAAGTAAATGACAAAACCAAATATATATATAAATATTCATGAATGGATATGTAAGTATCTGTGTAGGTGTGAAAATGGTCGTGTAGGGACTCTCATATTGACCATGAAAATAAAACATTCCTAGAAACGATGAGCATTCTATTCGCTTCAACATTCCCTTTTTCATTTTTCATTCACATGGAAACGTTTCAGTATTAATAGTTTGGGATACTATTATATTAAACTCAGCATTTTCACGAAATTCCACCAATTCTATCTCGATTATAACTATTTTATTTCTCTTTACTATATATATGTTTGTAGAAACAAGAAATTATAGTTGATAAATTAATATGAGTGCATTTTAGTAACATGTAAATTTAAATATTTGTATTTTGAATGAAAGCAGAGAATAGATAGAAATTATAGGATAATTATAAAATCAACATCACTCGTTTCGTGATATTTTTATTATGAAAAATTAGTAATAATTTTAATTTAAATACAATGCATGATAATTGAAAAATATACAGTAGTAGTATATGATAGTCTAGTAGATACCTGTACATTTATTGACAGTAAAATTTTTCCTTCAATATCATTGCTAAATATCATTCTACATAAAGTAGATATTCTACTATCTACCAAAAATATATATATGATAACACAAGTGGTGCAGTAGCTTCAATAGAGATAGTGTGAGAGAATGAAAAAGTATTTTCTCTTATTTTATAGACTGTGTTTGCAATTGGCAATATATTGAAGCACCAAATGTAACATCATGTTCGACGTGTATTTCTGAAATTTAATTTCAACTTTTTTCCATTTTTTGTTTTTTTTTTTATTATCATCAACTCCTATTTTATATATCTATGTATAAAATATATAAATCTCCTCCAAGATTAAATAGAATTTCATACAATTGATCAATACAACTGATTAATTATTTAAGAAAAAAAAAAAAAAAAAGTTTAATATTTTTCTATTCAATTATATATTTTTTATTTCAATTTATATTAAATAATAAAATTTGTGATATACACAATTTTTTATGATACTTAATATTATTACAGATTTAATTCTGTAATACACACTTGAATTGAATGTCAATTAAAAGCACCGTCAAGCCGAACATTGAATTAACTGTTTCCCAGTCTAGTTGTTTGATTAAATTGCCATGACTCTCACTCACTTTCTCTTTTCATCCACTATCCTTGTATCAACAGCTTTTATTTGATTATCAATTCACCTGGAAATATCCAATATGTCCCTTTATATGAACACATTGAAATTGATATTCTATCCATTGACAACTAATTTTTTCGCCAATTATTCCTACGATTCTATACTAATATTTGTTTTTTGTTGTTATTCTTTTTTCTTTTTTTTTTTCTTTTTTTTTTGTGATTTCTTCATGCACACATTTAATTAGACAAAAACTTGATGGACTAATTGAAACAGTTCATGCAATTCATCCATGTACAGGAAATAATTACAATAATTCTATTAATTCATACGTTGGGAAAATCCTGGTGTTCACCAATTTAGCATGTAATCACTTTTATATATAATTACATTTTACTGCGGTTTTTGGAATATCAATAGAATGAGGTGTAGATTTTTCGTGTACTGATTTTTAACGTGTGTCATTCAAATATATAACAAATATATGAAATTTCATATCATTCTATACATATAAAAGTTTGTAACAAAGTATAAATTGAAATTATATCCACACATTGAATGTCACATGATATTTCAATATGTCAGAAATGAATATATACAAATATTACAAATGTAAAATAATAATAATTTTTTTTTTTTTTTTTTTTTTTTTTTTTTCCACTCGACATATCAATACAATTCATGAGCCATTTCTATATGATATTCTCTCATATTTTTGGTTTGTTCTGTTCGATGTCATTCACATTGTCCTACCAATACGAAATATCTTGGCATGAATTCAAAGCATCACGAGCTATACAAATTGAAAGTCGCCGATGAAAACTCGCGCTCAATTCACTCTCTGAACAAATATCAACACACAAAAGTTGGTACCATTGGCATATCCGTATCGTTTTCATCATTGCTGATTTTGCATTTACACATATCACATATATATTATATATATTTATTCTTTCCTCTATTTCTCCTTTAATGTTTTTTTTTTCTTTTTTTTTTTTTTTTCCTTTCATTTATTTATTTTTGTGTAATGAATCTTCAAATCAACATAGACATATGAAAATATTCTTCACTGTATATAATTCCACGATTTTTCATTCGTATCTACCACGACGTATTCATGTTTTGAGAGTAACAATAATAAATAATAAAAAAGAAAGAAAAAAAATAAATAAATAAATTTAAAAAAAAAAAAAAAAAAAAACAACTGAATGAATGCAACACGAGTGCACAGTTGAAAGAACGGAAATGCCGTTTGCATAGATCGGTTGGGACTAGAATCGAGCGTGATTAATATTGACAATGACTGCAGAGTGCAGGAAAGACATATACGTATACACACACGTATATATAGACCAGAGAATACATACGAATGGAAAGACCAGGGACACTGTAGAGATGATTGATAAGTAGTACAGCATATTGTGCTCGATGAAAATTCCACTAACCTCCTACATACACAGGTGGTACAGATGTATACAGTAGAAGCAATGAGAGATTGAATGAAGTAGACGTGGCAAATGAGCAATGAGCCGCCAATCGGAAAGCCTGCGATATTCATTGAACATCGTCTACCAGTCGTCCATTGCTGTATTATACTGAATAACTGCATGACGCATGAGAATCGAGAATTATATATATATATATATACGATTACGAGACAACATAACAGAAAGATGAACAACAGAACGTTATATATCGTGCACTAGATAATAAATATAAATTCTAATGGGATTGCACGCAGTCATGTTTGTGCTTCCTATACATCTATGCATTTATATCATTTATATTAGGATATATGTCAAGTATATATAGCATTTAAATGTATGATTAATACTTGAATATCGAGTAATTTATTTCATATGATTCAAAATCATACGTGTGATTTATATCATAGTGAAAGAAAAAAAAAAACAAAAAAATTTTTTTTTTTTAATGAAATTTAACTTGTGTCCATTATTTTAATATTCACATGATTAGAAAAAAAAAATTTTTTTCCATTCAAATTTTTTTTTGTTTGATTATACTCAAGTTAGAATGAAAACAAAAGAATAAATAAATAAATAAATAAATGTAAATTAAATAGAAATATATTATAAATTTTGATTTATTTTATAGGATTTAATCATCAACGTATTGATGATAAACTGAGGAAAATTACATTTACGTATTGTTACAAATTGACAGCACAACAATCGACCAATTAATTATAAATTAATGAGATGGAAATTTAGTTTGAATTTAGTCAAAGGTGATTACAATCCTACCGCTTGATGTTTAATTATGAGAATTTAATTGAAATAAATTTAAAAAATATGAAAAGTGTTCAGGTCCACATGATTTCGAAAGTTGTCAAGTGTTGCGGGACGTGGCTAACAACGAACGTTCATAAACGTATTTTCAGTGGTGAATTGATAGGTTGAGTGGAATGTTATGTGTATCAGAGAGTGGGACTTCATCGATTTCTCACTGTGTGCCTCTGGTAAATGTAGTGGTTTGTCCCTTTGACCACCACTTCAATAATAGTTCACTGGACCCATGGGTGTTATTATGGCTGCCAGTTACTCTCCAATTCATTTACACTTACGTAAAACAACTATTTTATTTGTTTTCTTTTTCATCCCCGATACTGTCAACTATATACATTGTACATATAACTATTGGTAAATTTACTGTTAGTTTTATCAAGATTCTATTGTTTTGGAGAAATTGAATTGAAATACTAAAACAATTGAGAATGTAAATCGAACATTATCAAGATTATCCAAGATTTGTAATACTTGTAATTGCTATAATTATTTTATCGATATATTTTATTCTCTTTATTTCATCGTATTTCTCATTCCAGATTGAAAAAAGAAAATTAATTGAGAAAAGTTTAATTTTATTTATTGTTTTTTTTTTTTTTTATTGAAACAATTCGGTGAACAAGAAAACACTTGTTTTAGATTCTATTAAATACAGCTAAAGTGTTATTTACTTTTAATGTAATTGAACAAATGATAATTAAATAAATGTTTTATATCGAAATCTATCTATATATCTATTTCGAGATTAAAATCACGTTAATAATTACAAATGAAAAAAAATGAGGTGTTTTTTTTCAAATCTATTTCATATTTTATATACAAAAAAAGAATGATTTTTCTGTATGACACAATCTCTTTTTTTATACTTTAAGTGAGAAATTCCGAACGAATGAAAAAAAAAAAAAACCCGGAATGAAAAAGAATTTGATTTTACGAAACTTCGTAGTCCATTAGCAAATAAGTCGATCTCATTTTTCACATTATTCCATCCTCATCCTAGTTCATTATTCGCAATTGCTTTTCTTCCTTTCGGGAAGATCACGTTGGACAATGCAAAGATCAGACGAAGAGAAAGCTATAGATAGTGTCTCTTTTGGAAAAGAGAGAAAAAAAAAATTGTAATTCTATAGAATTTTTTTTTTTTTTTTTTTTTTTCGTGACTCAATTCTATTGTTCGTAAATGCGATTGCATCACAATTTTCATGTTCTTCAATCTCAATGCAATTTTATTATTTATTATTTATTTATTTATTTATTTATTTTTTCTTTCAGACCCCTATACTTGCTCTACTCCTTGGAAAAATCGAATTTTATTAATTCAAAATAAAAACTTGAATTCCACAGATTTATTTATAAAATATGTTGGAATAATTTATTTTATATTTTTCGTTTAAAACTAAAATTGATATTCCTTCCGCATTTTACAGCGATAAAAAATTTCTCCATAACGATTTGACCTCATCTGTGCATTGCACTTCAAATATTGCTATACATTAAATGTATATTTATATCTAAAAATCGTGAAGGAAAATATAAACGTAGAGAATTTTATTGGCTGAATGAAAGATTCAAATTGTCAGATGAAATGCGAAATGATAAAACATCAATGGTGAAAAGTGAGGAGTTCATATGAAGAGAAACAAAATAAATAAATATTATACGATAACATACAAGCTAGTAGATAGAATATATACGTGAGACACTTCATATCAAAATTGTATGTTCCTACTCATCTTCTTCTTCTTCTTCTTCTTGAACTCTATACTTTACCTTCCGATACCTACTGCTGTCTGAGAAAGTTGCCAACTTGTTGGCATACAAAATCCCCCAGGCAATTGCTCATAGAGTTTTACAGCAAAATATTCAGCAATAACTTACTCGTTCTACCATACATCACATCTATACTTCTTGCAATGATTATATGCAATAAGATCACAGTTCTCAAAGCAGTCTAATACTAATATTATATTATAAACATAAATTCATCATTTTTATTATTATGTATATTTCATAATGAACATTTTAGCCAATTTGAAATTTCCATTAAAGCACAAGTGCATTGTTATATCAACCACTTGACCATGTCAGGAACTATCTAATATATAATGAACCAGTTGGTAAACTCATTGGGATCCACAATGTACATCATCAAATGTTACATGCATATACATTCAAACACATCTCCATACAATATCTCATGAGAATATCCAGATTATACGTATGCACTGAGTAGATTCAGTTTAATTATCGGATCTCTAACGCATTCCAAAATGGCTCCACTGAATTGTGGAATTCAAGCTCGAGACTTCCACCCCATACAATCTCAATTAAATTTGGATTATCAATCAGAATCCTCGCCTGACAAGCTATTTACATCCTTTTCGTTTCTTTAGTTCCATTCAATTTAGGACTTTCTATGTTTCGTAGTTTCTCCTACCTCATCTTTTGCTCTGGTAATGTGTTAACTAAGTTTCTCAAACTCACGAGAATTAAGATAGGACGAAGTAAGGGGCTCAATAGAGATGAAAATGAGATTAAAAAAGAAAGAATATTACGATGGTGATGGTGTATATAGCAGGAGAGCGATAGTTATATTGCTTAAACACCAGTCACGACGTTCGCTCCATTAATTATCACCAAACTTGAACCAACAGTGTTGCTTAACGAGCCACTCCATCCTACACTTCTTCCAGTACTTTTATATTTAAAAAAAAAAAAGAAAAATTATTAAAGTTCATAATCATGATGCACATACTCATATCATTAATTCTTTTTTTTTTTTCTATTTTTACAGTAACAAAATTCATTCGTATTGGTATTGCTGACAAGAACGACAATCCACCTTACTTTGACAAAGGCCTCTACGAGGCTGAGGTAGATGAAAATGAAGATATTCAACATACAGTTCTTACAGTCACCGCCAAAGATCACGACGAGTGTAACATATTTATATTTATATATTGATAAAAATTATTATTATTATCCTATTGATATATTATATTATATTACTTGTTACTTTTTTTTTTTTTTTTATTTTTTATTTGACAGCCTCGCGTATTCGATACGAGATTACGAGCGGTAACTTAGGCGGTGCTTTTGCTGTTAAAAATATGACGGGGGCCATTTATGTCGCTGGAGCATTGGATTACGAGACAAGGAAGAGAGTAAGTGGCATGTTTGTCGTACAATTTACCGTGTAACATTCGGAAATCATTGACAGTAATGTCAATAATATCCATCAGCCTGTGTTCAATTCGACAGGGGTAGTGCCTACTACAAATCACTTTTTTTCTGAATTTCTCTCTTTTCCATACTTTTATTATTATTGTAACTACTATTAGTTGAGAATTCTTTATTATCTTGTGTTTTTTTTTTTTTTTTTCTCGTATGCAGTACGAGCTCAAATTAACTGCATCAGACAATCTACGAGAAAATTATACAACAGTAGTGATTCATGTCAAAGATGTCAATGACAATCCACCAGTATTTGAACGACCGACATATAGGACACAGATCACGGAAGAAGATGACCGAAATTTACCAAAACGTGTTCTCCAGGTTGATACTTTGGCATAATTAATTGTATTATTATCGATTATTGGATTTATCAATAATATTAATGTTAATATAAATTTTTTTATTTCAAAGGTTATGGCAACTGATGGTGATAAAGATAGGCCTCAAAATATTGTTTATTTTTTGACTGGTCAGGGTATTGATCCAAATAATCCAGCAAATAGTAAATTTGATATAAATCGTACGACGGGTGAAATTTATGTATTGAAGGTAAATCACGTATATCATTAATATTATTTATGTATTTTATTCCCGTCTAACTTAATGAAATCAACAAAAGAATATTTACTTTGTTATATCATTTCACTGTGATTTTATATATTTTATTTTATGATAATTCATTTTTAGCCATTGGATAGAGATCAACCTAATGGAAGACCACAATGGCGTTTTACTGTATTTGCTCAAGATGAAGGTGGAGAGGGTCTCGTTGGCTACGCGGATGTTCAAGTTAATTTGAAAGACATCAATGATAATGCTCCCATATTTCCACAAGGCGTTTACCATGGAAATGTAACTGAGAACGGAACAGCCGGTGAGTTATCCTATGGATATTATCACATTGTTCATTAGCTTTATATCGTTGTTGTTATTTTCCAAATAAAACCAATCAATCAATTTAATCATATTTATTTAGGAATGCTTGTCATGACTATGACAGCTATAGACTATGATGATCCAAGTGAGGGTACAAATGCTAAATTGATTTATTCAATTGAAAAAAATGTTATTGAAGAAGAAACAGGCTCGCCAATATTTGAAATTGAACCCGAGACGGGTGTTATCAAAACTGCAGTTTGTTGCTTGGATAGAGAAAGAACACCTGATTATTCTATACAAATAGTTGCAGTGGACGGAGGGTCGTTAAAGGGTATATAATAATTTTCTTTATATTTGCAATACAAATGAATGAGAAATCGTTTTTTTTTTTTTTCTACTTATTTATTGTTAATTTTTTGTTTTTGTTTCGTTTTTATTGATTAGGAACGGGTACGGCCTCGATACGCGTTAAAGATATAAATGATATGCCTCCCCAATTCACCAAAGAAGAGTGGTTCACTGAAGTAGACGAAACGGATGGTACAAACTTACCAGAAACGCCTATTCTCACTGTCACTGTTCACGACGATGATGAGACAAACAAATTTCAGTATAAGGTAGAGTATTTTGAATTCCCAACACTCGTTGCGATAAAAGCTGATAAAAGCACTTTCACATTTCCTTTGATCGTTTCTCCTTCGAGTATTTTTTTTTTTTTTTTTTTTTTTTTTTTTTCATTATGTATATAATATATATTTCACTGCATTCGCATTGATTCTCCAAATGCAAATGGGTATTTCGTGTCTCGTCACTTTACCCATTCCACTATATATCATTTCATTATACTCATCAACTCCATTTTATTTCATTTCAGGTACTTGACAATAGTGGATTTGGTGCTGATAAATTTACAATGGTGAGGAACAATGATGGAACGGGATCATTGAAAATTGTACAGCCTTTGGATTTTGAAAATCAACTGCAAAGTGGTGGATTTAGATTTAAAATTCAAGTTAATGATAAAGGAGAGGACAACGATAATGATAAATATCACGTGGCTTATTCTTGGGTAGCAGTTAAATTGCGTGATATAAATGATAATAAGCCGCAATTTGAAAAATCAAATATTGAAACAACTGTACTTGAGGATGCAAGTATTGGAAATAGTTTAGAAACATTTAAAGCAACAGATCCAGATCAAGGTGGAACTAGTAAAGTCTCATATGCCATAGACCGTAGCTCAGATCGCAAAAGACAATTTCATATCAACGAAAATGGCACTGTAACAATTCAACGTAGTCTTGATCGTGAAGAAACACCTCGTCATCAAGTATATATAATTTTCCATTTATAAAATTTTATCATGCAATTAAAATATACAATGTTAAAATAACTTTTGTTTAATTTTATTCTAGGTTAAAATTCTTGCAATTGACGATGGAATACCACCAAAAACTGCCACAGCAACTCTTACAGTAATTGTTCAAGACATTAATGATAATCCACCGACTTTCTTAAAAGACTATCGACCTGTTTTACCTGAATACGCTATTCCAAGAAAAGTTATAGAAATCCTCGCTACAGATGATGATGACAGATCCAAGAGCAATGGACCACCGTTCACATTTCGAATGGATCCCAACGCCGACGACGTCATTAAATCTAGCTTCAAAGTTGAAAGTGACAATAGTCAGTATAAGGATCTTTATTTTTCTTCTTTTTTTTTGTTTTTTTTTTTTCCATTGACGAGCAAAAAAATATCCATATCTCATATATTCTATTCTTTTCAATTTTTTTTTTATTTCATCATAAATATGTATATTTTTTTTTTTTTTTTCAGAGGGTGCTAATGGTGACGGAATGGCAATAGTGTCTTCCCTACGTTCATTTGATCGGGAACGACAAAAAGAATATCTCATTCCTATTATTATCAAGGATTCCGGAACTCCTCTTATGGCTGGAACCAGTACCTTAACGGTCGTTATCGGCGACATCAATGATAATAAAATGCAACCTGGATCTAAAGATATTTTTGTATATAATTATGCGGTAGGTATTGTATTCAATCAATGTGAAGGATAAAAATGACTTCAGTAAAAAATTGTTTGCTATAATAATATTTTTAATACTATCAAATAATTTTAGGGCCAATCGCCTGATACAGAAATTGGTAGAGTATACGTCTATGATCTCGATGATTGGGATCTGCCAGATAAAAAGTTTTATTGGGAAGGATTGGAACATGCACAATTTAAATTGGATGAGGATTCGGGAATGATAATAATGAAATCTGGAACTCATGATGGAAAATATCACTTAAGATTCAAAGTATACGATCGTAAACATACACAAACAGACATTCCTGCTAACGTAACGGTGACAGTAAAAACTATACCACACGAAGCTGTAATGAATTCAGGCTCTATGAGAATTTCCGGTATATCTGATGAGGATTTCATTCGAGTGTGGGATTACAAGACTCAAAGATTAATGAGAAGTAAAGCGGATTTGTTCAAAGACAAATTGGCAAGTTTATTAGATATAGAAAGAGAAAATGTCGATGTATTCAGTGTACAATTGAGAAGGAAACATCCACCATTAACAGATATTCGATTTGCCGCGCATGGTTCTCCTTATTATAAACCCGTGCGATTAAATGGCATTGTTCTGATGCACAGAGAGGATATTGAAAAAGATGTGGGTATTAATATAACCATGGTGGGAATAGATGAGTGTTTGTATGAAAATGAAATGTGCGAAGGCAGTTGCACAAATACTTTAGATATAAACAATTTACCTTATATGGTTAATGCTAATAGAACCGCTTTGGTTGGTGTTAGAGTTGATGTAATTGCTCAGTGTACTTGTGGTGCTCGAAACTTTAGCACAAGTGAGTCCTGTCGAAACAGCCCGTGCTATAATGGTGGACGTTGTATAGAAGGTCGCTTTGGATTAACGTAAGTACTACACAATTTCAACTTGATAAAAAGAAAAATGTATATATATACATTGGGTATGTACATTACTGCAACTAATGTTATTATTACATTGTTACGAGCACAGATGTCAATGCCCTGCTGGATATAATGGACCGAGGTGTCAACAAACTACAAGAAGTTTCCGTGGCAACGGATGGGCTTGGTATCCAGCGTTAGAAATGTGCGACAATAGCCACCTTAGTTTTGAATTCATCACTCGAAAATCCAACGGCTTGTTGCTTTACAATGGACCCATTGTCCCACCTGAATCCGACGAAGTTATGGTTTCCGGTGAGTTTCCAGACGAATTTTACCATTCACAATAATTTTTCACCCATTATTCTATTCACTTTTCATTGAGAATGTCACTTAATTATATCTATTCAACAACTAATCTTATAAATTTTCATGTTACTCATTCATTTATTTATTCCTATTGTTTTATTATCATTTATTTATTTATTTATTTATTTATTTATTTATTTATTTATTATCTTTTTTTTTTCCAATATTCAGATTTCATGTCTGTGGAATTGGATCGTGGTGTTCCAAGATTGTTAATAGACTTTGGCTCAGGTACATTAGAATTAAAAGTTGAAACTAAACATCCCCTTGATGATGGTGAATGGCACAGAATTGACATATTTTGGACAACTGAAACTGTCAAGCTTATTATAGACTTTTGCAAATCAGCGGATATATCAGAATTAGAGGATGGAACACCGCCAACGTTCAATGACTCAACGTGTCAAGCACAGGGCACTGTCCCACCATTTAATGAGTATCTAAATGTTAATGCACCACTGCAGGTCGGTGGTCTTTATGTTGAACACTTTGATCCAAATCAATATAAATGGAAGACACGACCAATTGGCAAAGGATTTGAAGGATGCATCAGAAATCTATTTCATAATAGTAAATTATATGATTTAGCGCATCCAGGACTCTCGAGAAATAGCGTCGCTGGATGTCCACAGACTGATGAAATTTGTAATAATCAAGAATCTACATTCAGATGTTGGCAACATGGCACGTGTGTCGGTAGCTTTGCAGAGGCTCGTTGTCAATGCAATCCAGGATGGACCGGTCCTGATTGTATGACTCCAACCATTCCCACTACTTTTAAACAACAAAGTTACGTTAAATACGCTCTATCATTTGAGCCTGATAAATACTCAACTCAAATTCAATTACGATTTAGAACTAGGGAAAATCGCGGTGAACTTTTTAGAGTCAGTGATCAGCACAACAGAGAATATGCTATTTTAGAAATCAAAGGCAGCCGACTACAGTTTAGATATAATCTCAATAGTTTACGTATTGAAGAAAGAGATATTTGGTTAAGTGCAATTGCAGTAGATGATGGTCAATGGCATACAGTTCGAGTATCAAGATATGGCTCTGCTGCAACACTTGAATTGGATGGCGGCGAAGGACGACGATTTAATGAAACATTTTCCTTTGAAGGACATCAATGGCTTTTAGTCGATAAACAAGAGGGAGTTTACGCAGGCGGTAAAGCGGAATACACTGGTGTTCGAACCTTTGAAGTTTATGCTGATTATCAGAAAGGTAATTAATGCCTTTATCGAACTAATATAGGATCAATATTTATATGTTAATATATTTTCGCATAATTTCTGATAAAATTAATTGGAAAATAATAATTTATTTTATGTTAGGATGTTTGGACGATATAAGATTAGAAGGTAAACATCTCCCACTACCACCTGCAATGAATGGTACACAATGGGGTCAAGCAACAATGGCAAGAAATCTTGAAAGAATGTGCCCATCTAATAAACCATGTGACAATGTACATTGTCCCGAGCCATTTGAATGTGTTGATTTATGGAACGAACATGCTTGCACGTAAGTTTATATAACGTAAATAAACAAACAAACAAACAAAAATCTATACTTATTATAAATTAATTATTTGAAATAGATGCGGTGAAGGAAGAATAAGATCTCCCGATGGAAAGGGATGTATTGATAAAAACGAATGTATCGATTATCCGTGTTTAAATGGTGGTAGATGTATTAATCAAGATCCAAGATTTCGATATAGATGCATTTGTCCTGATGGCTTCTGGGGTGAAAATTGTGAGCTTGTTCAGGAAGGTCAAACATTAAAATTGAGTATGGGAGCACTTGCTGCCATTCTAGTCTGTCTCTTGGTCATTTTAGGTGAATTTTTATTTCAATCACTCTTATTAAACGAAAAAAAAAAAAAAAAAAAAAAAAAATCAATTACATTCATAAATAATATTTCAATATTTTCTTTTCTTCCCCACAAAAAAAAAAAAATTATTTTTATTTTCCAGTTTTAGTTCTGGTGTTTGTTGTTTACAATAGAAGAAGAGAAGCTCATATTAAATATCCCGGTCCGGATGATGATGTCAGAGAGAATATTATAAATTACGATGATGAAGGTGGCGGTGAGGATGATATGACGGCATTTGATATTACACCACTGCAAATTCCAATTGGTGGTCCAATTCCAGAAATGGGAGGGAAGTTAGCAACGTGTAAAGTAGCCTGTAAGTTTTTAAAATACTCGGAAATTTAATTTAAAAAAAAAAAGAATAAATAAATAAATAAATAAATAAATAAAAATTCGAATTATCACAATAATTGTGTGTGTGTATATAAAACAAAAAAAAAATGTTTTTAGATCCACTTGGACCAGAACCAAATGTCGGTATGTTTATTGAGGATCATAAAAAGAGAGCAGATAGTGATCCAAATGCACCACCATTCGATGATTTACGAAATTATGCTTATGAAGGTGGTGGAAGTACCGCAGGTTCATTGTCATCATTGGCGTCGGGTAAATTGAATAATTAATTTTATTTACTTTAATTACAGACTAATCATTTACGCACGAGATTTTATTTAATTATAGGTACTGATGATGAACAACACGAGTATGAGTACCTAGGAGCCTGGGGTCCAAGATTTGATAAACTTGCTGACATGTATGGTCCAACTGAGGAGAGTGAAGAGGAGGAATAAAGATGATAATCGTTCAATTTATCGAGGCCTCATTGTCACATATTGCAGATTGACACGGGTATAGTATAAAATTTACGGGACTGGCAGTGATGCAGTAAGAAAAAGACTAAAAAATAGTTTTATTACAACTCAAAGAGATGATGACATATAGAGAGATGATAAAAAAAAAAAGAAGAGTCCTGCTATATATCTACCCGGTCATCATCGTATCTCGAGAAAGTATATACATACACAAATGAGGAAAAATTTTTTTCTCTACATATGTGAATGTATAATTAACGAGAAAAAAAAATTAATAATAATAATAATAATAATAATAATAATAAATAGTCGATCGTATCCAAATGATCATCCACAATGTCTACCCGGAAAACACTCGCGAACTCTGCAATAATTTTAAGCTCATAAAGATAAAAAAAAAATAATAAATAAATATTACTTGCACCTCAAGAGATGAATGGATGGATATTGAGTAAAATGTGCATTGGCAAAGCACAATCATAGTCCCATTATTCTCGTTTCGTACGTATGTATGTGTATGTATGACAAATTTTTCTATGAATTCATTTATTTATTTATATTTATATGTATATGTATATTAATTATTATTTTTTTTTTTTAACTTGTAAAGTATCTTTATGGTAATTTTTATCCGATGCGTCCATTTATACGGCTCTTGTCTTTAGTCAATGATTCGTACGTGCTTGATACGTTACCTACCGACAATTTTTAAAACTCAACAAACATTTTTATGAAACAATACCAAAGAACAATCACAAAATAAAGAATTTTGTCTTTTTTATATATTGATAAATAATGAGATCCCACACAATATTCTCATTGTGTGTGAGCACAAATGTGCATTAACACGAGAGAAAAAAATAAAGAAAAAAAATATGGTCTCAAATTTTTTAATCCTATTTTAGTTTGATAAACGACAAACGAATTTATTATATATTCACTGTTGAAATATTTGTCGACAAAAGGAAAACAAAAAAAAAAACGAAAAAATAAAAAAAAATAAAAAAAAATAAAAAAAATTAGATATTGGAGATGTGCGCTGTGGCGTATTTAATTAAGATTCATTATAATTTCATGCTATATGATTATATCGTGATTTTGCCATGAAACAAAAGTATGTAATTAATTATATTCAATCAATTCACTTAATCACGAATCATCACCAAATTTACATACGTATACTGCATAATAATACCCTTATTAGAAGTATTATTAAATTATTATGTGTATAGTTGAGTGACAGTGAATGCGAATCACACAATTACATATATATTTAAGAGTCACGAAAAACGAAAAAAAAAAAAAAGAAAAAATTGATGATGCATCAGTACCGTGGGAATGTATAACTTTTATCAAAGCAAAAAGCAAAAAAAAATGAAAAAAAAAACAAAAAAAAACAAAAAAAGATAAGAAAAGAAATTTATAGAAGCTCATTAGTTTTATTATAATTCTCTCGCGAATGTGTTATACAATTAATTCGTTTGCAATGCAACCAAAAAACAAATTCCTTACAACGGACAAAAGTCCAATGAATGAATGAATAAGAGAATATGGTACGAGAAAAAAAAAAACATCCTATGTGCACCTCCTATAAATAAATTTTAATTATAAGTATACATGCATATACATATATGTAAATATACTTATATATATGTATGTGTATATTAGATAAACGAGAAGTCGAAAGCAAAATTATAATAAAAATAATGTGGACAAAGTGTAATAAATCTTGGTCGTAAAACGTAACCAAGTCAATTGCATTTAGTCATTATCTCGAATCGACTGATTTGTGGAATTCAAAATGGGATATTAATAGTCAATTTAATACTTTAGGTTTATAGTCTTTAATGACTATTAATCGTACAAGTAGTGCATTCGAATACAATCGATGTACGAAATATGTAACAAAATATGATACAGTCATATAATTTATATTGTCCTAAAATTATTATCTTATAACGTATCATTTTACAATTTGTGATATTTATTTTTTTTTTTTCTTTTATTCATTTTCCAATCATTTTTAGTATATATCTGTCTATCTGACAAACTCATTTTCCTAGTCTATCATTATAAATTAATATTTAAGATTAAATATTTTTTCAATATATGTGAATCTCTTCCACAATCCCTTTTTAAAATGCCTCGAATCTCATGAGCACTTGTTCCCTCTACTCAATTGAATATATATAACTGTAATTATTTTCATTCATTGATGTATATATAATTTTTTTTTTGTTTTCATTTTTTTTTTTTTTTATCAAATGAACCAACAACATGTAGCATTTAAGCCGTGATGGGTGACAGTATTTCAGTTAACTGGCGTTAGAAAAAAAATATTAATAGAATAATAATAATAATAATAATAACAAACAAATAAAAAAAAAATCATCAGGAAAAAAATTGAAAAAGATATTAGACAAAAGTTTTATCGTTGAATATGAGTTGCGCCCATGTGCGTGTGTGCAGTGGCATTAAAAAAAAAAAAATAGTTAGAGATCACTGTTGTTTATGTACATTAAACAAATCGTTATTGAACACTATATTAATTGTTCACGACCCCTTTCCTCTCTGTCCCGTTTCCTTGACAATTTCGCTCGACCCAATATTGATTTTACTTCATGAAAGATCCATAATACAATTTATGATTTTTTTTATTTTTATATCTCTGTATATATCATATTATTCAATGAAATACATGGAATAATGATAGGTAAAAAAAAATTTGAAAGAAAAAAATAAATAAATAAATAAATAAATAAATAATCAGATTCGAGAATATTTTAATTTTCACGAAAAAAAAAAGTATATAACAATAATAATAGTTATAAAAATTTAAAAAAATATATTCAGCCTAAAATTTTAATTAGAAAATGAGTAATTCTGGCAAATAAAAAAAAAACTCAATATGAATAAATAAATTAATTAATAAGTAAATGAAATTAGTGTTACAGGGTCGGGCACATGAAATTACTCGTAGTACCTTTGCAGATTACAAAGCCAATATGTTTATGATAGACGTTATGAAAAAATTTAAAAAAAAAAAAAAATACCATGTATATATGATATATACTGCCACTGAACACATCTCATTAGTACAATTATCAATACATGAATAATTGAAATACCAATTTACATTATAATCGAACATACGTATTATTAACTCAATTGATATTAATTATTACTTACATATTATTACCGTCATTATCAAGACCATTTGTACGTTATACTTCAGTTGAAACGAAATAAATGCCTTCTTTTTAATAAAAATTATATTTATTGTCATTCATCTTATGAATATAATTTTTTAATTCTAACAGCATCGTCAATTGGACACATCATTAATCACGAAAAAAATGAAGGAAAAATAAATTGGATAATATTCAATTGGCATTAAATATTTTCATCTATTAAAATTGATTATTACCCAATAATTTTTACTTACAAAAATACCCATGAATAATTGTGATTTTTCTATTTATTTTTACATCAAATCAATCATCAGTACAGTCACATTCTTTAAATGATTGTTTTCGTCTTCGTAATTTATTAACGTGTTTTTTTCGATTTCTAATTGCTGAACAATCATTTAGTGTCTCTTTAGATGAGAGTTCATTCACAAGTCGTTGCCAAAGTCGATAAACTGCGCAATTAATAGAAACTATAATACCATATTCACTGTAAAATAAAATGACTTTGAATGAAAGAAAAAAAAAAATTTATATATATTTCTGCAGTGATTCTATGAAAGAGAAGAGAAAGTATTTCCAAATTTTATTTATATACTCACGTGACAGTAGAAAAATTAAATGCATTGGTAATATGCAAAGTAACCAATAGAAAAATCACACTGAGAATATATAACAACACCATCATTAACTCGTGACGATGAATATCAATCCAATTTAGAGCTTCACGCTCATCCAATTCATTTAGTACCTGATATCAAAATATCACATTTAATTATATATTTAATTTTTCCAGTTATAAATAACCAATAGACAAATATAAAAAGCCCAATGGCATTACGTTACGTGACTAATGGCATCTGGAAGTGTTGATAGGATTAATAAATTGAGTGGACTCCAGATACATGACACAGAAAATTCCAGAATGAATAATGTTGATATAAACTAGAATAATTAAATGAATTGAATTGAAACAAGGTTAGTCTTAATTATCCATATAATACAAACTTTAATATCCATGTGTTTAAAAAGTGTACAAGTATTTAATAAATATCAATAGGTAGACGATTATAAAGAATTAAATGTGAATACAGATATACCTCCCACATGCATAGAATTAGTGATAGAGGTTTTTGAAATGATTTTGGAAAAAGTGATATTCCAGCCAGAATAATATAAACACCAGTTGCAAAAAGAAATGCTGGTATTGGTGGTCCAGATACAAATATTTCTGTATCATCTGAGATAGAATTCACGCAACACGTTTGGAAAATATATATTCCACTAGTATGGAGCATTAATGCCCAAATTGTACATAGAATCTTTACCATCCTAGTAAAATTTATGGTTAAATTTTATTTCACTTATTCAATTTTCATTCGTCTGAACTTCGTCACGATTCATAAAATAGGTAGAATAAAAAGTACAAAGAGAAAATATATAGATGTAAATAATAGTCAAAATATAATATTTTGATAGATTGGCAGAAAGGAAAAAATAAGAATAATAATAATCAATTATTTTTATGTCAAAATGTTTTTTTTTTTTTTCTTATATCATATATGGATATAGATATGCAATGAGGAACCAAGACAATAAGAAACACGTACACATTGATGACTTATTGCATATCTATATCCATATAATACATTTATTCACAAAAAGAAAAAAAAAAAAATTTTTGATTGATATTTTTCATATATTCTTTCAGCAATTCTTCAGTACAATAGAAATTATGTCCTCATGAACAAAGACAAATTTAATTTTATCCTAAAAAAATAAATAGTATTTCAATTTAATCCCTTGTGTTATTTATGATTTGTGATCTAGTAAAAATTATGAAAATAAATTAATTACTAATTAGAAGAGACATAATCGAGAATTGCATCGAGTGATTCAGTTGCATCTAACATCCACAAAAATGCCATGATTGATATACACCAAGCCATAAAAAATGTAGCATTTTCATTTGCCATATAAATTGCAAAATCTGTTGCAATTGAATATTCATCTAGACCTGTTTTCGAATTCACCCAAAATAGCTACAATAATTTCATATAAATATTTACAATAAATCAACATTGAATAACTAAATGATAATAAATATAAGTGTTTTTTACTTACTAATTTGCTTGATTGCTGAGTAAGATTCCACAAAACAGTTAAAAGTGGTACCCAAATAGCTCGTGTTGATAAATTCGTTACTAAAACAGCAATCAACATCTACAATAATGAGTAATATAAATAAATATGCAATTCTCTCACTGTATCCATTGATATTTGAAATATATAATTATTATAATTACTTCATATATATACAAAAGTAAAATCGGTGGATCTTTGAGTGATCTTGGCCATGGTTTATATTCAGCAAGCACTGACAAAACCGAGAATGTAAAGAGCAGTGATGCATAGGAAGGATGAAATATTGGGCCATGAATATCTTCAAAACACAAACCAATTATACATATTTCACGAATATGAGTATACATTCCGGCTATAACCATGGCAAGCCAATGTGTATTTAAACACTCCATATAATCTTTTACAGTCTCCATATATATATGCTTATATGAATAGATATAATTGTTAAAATATCATTTGAAAAATTACAATTAAATAATATATTTTTATTATAATTTTATCTAATTTCCAATGTCAATTTGTATTTGTCTTGTTGGTTTAAGGTTTTAAAAAACTTGTCTATTGTGTGTAGTGCGACAACTTCACTGTAAAAGGCTTAATAGACTATAAACTTTTTTTATTTATTTTTCTTTTTTTTTTTTATCATCTAAATAATTAGCTAGCATCATATACTATCTTGTTAAGTGAGTCAAGATATAAATGTAAATACAGTTTATAAAATAACTAACTAATTCTACTTTACCATCGAATCATTTTTACTCTTTCAATTATCTATAATAGATTTTTTTATTTATTGAATAACAAGATCAGTAAATGGAATTTTTCTGTTCGTACTTTTTGGCCTCACAACCCGGACAATCATTTCAATTACGTTTCTTTTATAAATTCACCATTTACCTTGATTCTATTTACAACGTCGTTTTCTTTTTTTGATACAATAAATTTCATCATTTATTTATTGTTATATAAAAATTTATAAAATTCAGATAAATTGAAAGAGTCATGTGCTTTTACACTATCAATTGATAATAAATAAATTGTTTTCACTTCTTTATTATTTTTTTTTTCTCTATAATTTCGTTAAGATTAAATAGAGTACACACAATTTCTCTATCATAATTATTTTGTTTACAATTTTATAATTATTTTTAATTATACTTTATTATTTGACAAAAATTAATTTTTTATAATATCAAGATTATATGATCCAAATTTAATTTTAAATAATTATTTCATGCCAGTAAACAATTATTTCGTATGACTCACTGATAAAGAAAATTTGATGTGTACAGAATAATAAAGCGAATGTAAAAATATAGTAAAAGCATCATTTACTTATATGTATCAGTCTTATCCATAATGCATTGCATTTACCAATGAATTTTACCGTAGGGACGAGAGAAATGAAATAAAGAAAAAAAAAATGGGTCAGAATAAATTCACAATCAATTGACCGTAAATAAATCCCAAGATTTTTATTCCCACTAAAAGTAAAAAAGACAAGAATATATATATATTGAGAGCCAAATTTCAATTCACTCAATTGATTTATTGATTATTTATTATAATTAAAATTAAAAAAAAAAAACAAAAATCATATGCAAATTATAATTATTCACATTATTTTTGTTTTTTTTGTTTAGAAAAAAGATAAACGTGTAAATATTGATCATCGGCTCTTGTTATCTATGTCATAAGAATTTGTAGAATTTAAATGACATTTTTTTCACAAATGTAAATCCTAACAATACATAAAGTACAGTTATATACCGAGAGAACAAAAACTACCACTCTAAGAGGGTGTATTGTTCCATGAAACGTCAGGAAATTATCACTCCCCTTCGGTTGATTCGCCTTTGTAATTGTTCTATTACTTCACTGTACTGATTTCATGGTAATGCTTTCATTCAATTGCAATTTCCCTATCTGTCGCTTCACCTTCGAGTTTTTATCATTTCTTTTGTCCACATTGTCTTTCATCAATGTCAATTTCATAACAAAATATTAATTAACGAATAAAGATATTAATTTTTAAGAGTACAAAAAAAAATTTTTGATCAAATAATTAATATTTATCTGGCATACTCATATTATTTTTCTTTTTTTTTTTTTTCCTCTTACATTGTATACAATTATATCATATCAATTGTTGATACTAATCACATAAAATAATGATAAAAATTTAATAATACAATATAATTAAAATCATCTAAACTTGTGTTGCCGACTTAATCTAATCTGATTTCACTTCAAAACAAATTCTTATGACAGAATACAATTATTTCAAAATTGATTTAATTGTTTGATAAAATGTTTCATTTCCCATATGATATTAATGATTATTCATCGGTGCTACGTTGTCAAGGCAACGGCACATAGCATCATGAAACAAGGTCACAATCTCTTCAATTTCCCACGATAAAAAGAAAAAATAAAAAAGAAATAAGAAAAAAAAACACACACACACCCCATTAGAAGCAAAAGAAAAGTATGAGAGAGTATAAAACGGAAAATCACCTTTTGTGCTGACTTTTTATTCCCCTTACATTTTCTTTTCTTTTTTTTTTTGTTTTTTTTTTCCTCTTATTTTTGCTTTATCCTTCTTATATTTTAGCAGGAAATGAAGAGATCGCTGTCTAAGACTTAACTATTTTTTTTTTTTTTTCGCTTCATATTTTTCCGCAAGTCGTACCTCGATTACATTTGTTACAATTGCTTATGTCCCTTGAGATAAAGTTAAGAGATAAAGAATAATAAAATTTATTTGACATTTAAATATCTACATGATTCAGATATAATATAAAATAAATAATACAAGATTTAGTCATCCATTTACTTTCTATCACACTAAAATTTACAGCGTTCATATTTTTTTATTCAGTTTTTTTTTTCTTTTCACACAGAAATATGACTGTTTGCAATAACAGTTGTGTGAATAGAGAATGGACAAATGACCTTGATGCCCTAAAAGCCTTTCTATATATTTCACTCAAGGACTCTCAATCAAAGTTTCACATTCAATGGATACGGGACAAAATCTTATAAGATTCTTTCAATAGTGAGCGCGAATATATGTGCAATCAACACTCACTTTGTCAACATAATAGAATTTACATGATTGAATTGAACTTGATTTCAAAGTTGATTGAGTTTATTTAACTAATGTAAGTAATAGTATTAAATATCAATATAAAATATTAATGTATTTTCCACGTCATTTTCATTTATTTGTATTTATCAAATTAAAATTGGTGTATTATTAATTTAAATTGTATCGTAAAACTCAACATTGTATTACAGTGACAATAACTCAATTCAATTTGAACCGATGAAATTACATAGAAAATACATAATATTGATATTTGTTTAACATTTATATATATATTGACATTGATATTGATAATGAAAAGTTTTTGAAACGATACAGAGTAACAAATTTATAAAAGCCGTAAAAAACGGTATAACTTGAAATTTTATTTAAACAATTTCACTTGATCTCGTTGCATTAGTTTTACTTTCATTAAAAATTTCCAAATACCAATAATGAAATGAGAATATATAAACAAAAAAAAAAGGCCCCGAGGAATTCCAGCCTTTTTTCTTAACTTTGTGTGTCATTTGGATTTCCTCATCATTTAATCCTGTCAATGCAAAATCCCTCATATTTTTTCACACTCACGTAAATTTCCTGTATATTTAATTAATTGTATCGCAAAGAAATCATTTAATAAATTTATCTCTACTTACATATCAAAGTGATAGTGAAATTTTTTCATGAGATAAATATTATGTATCTATAACAAAAAAAAATTTATTAGTATGTAAACAAAAATTTTGTTTACAAATAAAGTGAAAATTTTGATAAATATTAAATTTGTTATCAAACCACTTGGAAAATTCACGGCCGTCCCATTGTACACAAGAATGACCATCTGACGGGATAAATAGCGAGGAGTGGGAGAATTGTATATAAATACAGACGGTGCGACTTGCATTACACCATTCTCTAACGTCTAGCACGTCAGTACTGTGGATTTTATTGAAGTTACTCGATCAATCATATAATAACAAACGGATTTTATCCAAAGTTAGTGAAATAAAATAATCAAATTGAATTAACACTATAAATCTAAGGTAAATTTTATTTAATTATTTATCTATAGTTTATTTTTTTCTAATTTTTTTTTTCCATCCATTTTCCTATTCATCAACAAACAATTTTTTACTATTCAATAATATAAATATAAAAAAATAACTCTGCAAAATTAATCAATAAAAATGATTGATAGTTATAGATTCAGGATATTGTTTATTGAAATGAAAAGTAAAAAAATGAAATTGAATAAAATTAACTTGAGTCATATTTTCCTCATTATAAGAACGCGGGTTTTTCCATTCATAAAATTTTAAAATAAATTCACCGTTCATCAATCAAATATGAATGAGAATTCATAAATTATTTGTTTATGTGTATAATCATAAGAATCTGAATAATACTTATGATTATATTACCTTCTCTCTGATTAACGAATCTCACATTTGAATTCAACTTAATATTAATAACTTGAGACACTTGACCACGCGCAATCAGAAGAGACTGATAGTTTTAATATATATTTATGTGTGTATTTTTTTATTATATGAGTCATGGTCATTTACGTCTTTCTATTCACTCTTACTTTTACTACACTGCATAAACGACAGTTGAGACATCACCTTATCAATTCGTATAGTACAGTCCCACTCTCGCGGTAGATCAATTCTCCGGCCCCACTTTCCAAAGACAACTATATATATTCACAAACTGCCACGCTCATCTGTACTGTCAAGTCGTAAATTGCACGGGTGGGTTATTCTATTGCACGCCGGTTGCAATTCTAATAACAAATCATATATATCAGTCTATACTTTGTATCATAATAAGTATTCCTAAGTATTCATATAAATCAAACAATTATTTCAATAAATACATACCACAATTTTTCATTTTTTATCATTCATTATTTTCATCGTGACGATATTATATATCATTTTTTAATTTTTTCCCAGATATTTTTAAATTACACGATGGATCCAGAAAGCTTTAAGGATTTTACCAAAGAAATGGCTGAATATATTACGAATTACCTGGAAAATATTCGCGATAGGTAAGTTGATAATACAAAATAATATACAATATATTGAATAATTACCAAGGATCTTTGGATTAATTGCCACTACTTCTATTTCTATTGAGAATATAAAATCAAGGTTGCAAAAAACATTCTTCTTATTTTATCTATCCATGTTGAATATAATTGTATTAACAATATCCTTATGTTGTGTAAATTCGACCATGAACAAGTGAAAACAGTATGAAAATAATTTTATTTATTATTGTTATTTATTTATTATATTTTTTTTTCATTCTGTTCCGCTTATGTAGACAAGTATTGCCGACGGTAAAACCAGGATATATTCAACCCTTGCTACCAGCCGAAGCACCACAATTACCTGATAAATGGGAGAATGTCATGATTGACATTGAAAAAATCATTATGCCCGGAGTAAAAATCTTCAGCTTATTGAAATTTTATGAAATATACAAAACAATGGAATGGAATAATTATATAAAAATAAAATAATTTTAATAATTTTTAGGTGACTCACTGGCAGAGTCCCAGATTTCATGCGTATTTCCCAACAGCACAATCATATCCATCTATTGTTGCTGACATGTTGAGTGGAGCAATTGCTTGTGTCGGTTTTACCTGGGTATGTAAAATTAATTCATTTCAATATATCAATGCACATATTAATCATCATCAAATGATTAGAATATAATCAATCAATTACTTTATATATTTATTGCAGATTGCTAGTCCTGCATGTACTGAATTAGAAGTAGTAATGATGGATTGGCTTGGAAAGATGTTAAATTTACCGAAAGAATTTTTGGCATGTGGCGGTAGCAAAGGTGGCGGTGTAATCCAAGGAACAGCCAGTGAAGCCACATTGGTAGCGTTATTAGGTGCTAAAGCCAAAAAAATTCGTCAAATTAAAGAAATACATCCAGATTGGACTGACAGTGAGATTGTTGGCAAACTAGTTGCGTATTGCTCAAGTAAGTAATTTTTTATTTTATTATTTTTTTGTTTACCTCTTTGATGGATCATTAATTATATCAGGCATAATGAAAAATTTTAAAAAATGAATAAAATTTATTGTCATATTGCTATTACCTTATCGTGGGAGAGAATAATGACATGGTAGGGATAATGAATGATGAAGTGCTGAGTGAGTTACAGAGGGTTGGAAGGTAGGAGAGTTTGAAAGCACTTCATCAAGCAGCACTTTGTTACCATGGCAACGCGTAATAGCCACTCGAATTATTCTCCTATCATTTTACCATCAATTCACGTATTACAACTCTTGACTACTGTAGAGAATACCAAAAGTATAAATCTATTATTACAAAATCTCTCCCATAATATTCATCTATCAAATTATTCAATGATAACTCACGTCATGATTTTATTCCTTTCTTTTTTTTTTTTTTCAATGTTTTCTAGGTCATTCTCATAGCTCTGCAGAGCGTGCCGGCCTTCTTGGAGGTGTTCAATTTCGAAAACTTAATGTTGATTCAAAATCTCGACTCAGGGGTGATACTCTTGCTGAAGCTATTCGTCAAGATTTAGATATAGGATTAATTCCATTTTATGTGAGTAGTTAAATTTCATCAAGTGATATTTGATTAAAATTAAATAATCATAAAATTGAATTATCTACTGTTTACAATGAACAGGTCGTAGCTACTCTTGGTACTACGTGTTGCTGTGCATTTGATTGTGTAGATGAAATTGGAGTTGTTTGTAATCGTGAAGATGTTTGGCTTCATGTTGATGCTGCATATGCTGGTAATATTTTTTTATAAATATTCTATATATAGATTTAAGTAATTTTTACTAGTGAATAGATATAATTGAATATATTTTTATGTTCAAAATACTTTAGGCTCTTCATTCATCTGTCCGGAATTTCGATATTTGATGAAAGGTATTGAACTGGCAGATTCATTCAACTTTAATCCTCATAAGTGGATGATGATAAATTTCGATTGCTCAGCAATGTGGCTCAAAGATCCAACCCATGTTATTAATGCATTTAATGTTGATCCAGTGTATCTGAAACACGATATGCAAGGCTTAGTACCTGATTACAGAGTAAATTATAACTATTTTCAAAAATAAACAAAATATTTTAGATAATAATTTTTTTAATATAATAATTATTTTAGCATTGGCAAATTCCATTGGGTAGAAGATTTCGCGCACTGAAAATGTGGTTTGTTCTTCGTCTTTATGGTGTGGAAAATCTTCAAAAGTTTATCCGAAAACACGTATCACAGGCACACGAATTCGAGGAATTGGTGCGGTCTGATAATCGCTTCGAAATTGTTGGTGAAGTTGTGCTCGGATTAGTTTGCTTCAGACTCAAAGTGAGTGGTATACTATTTACTATATATATAAACAATATATCTGGATCGCCTTGATCTCAATTCTCTTATATTTTATCCATAATAATCTATAAAAATGACCATAACAATATATAATATACTGATGAAAAATTCTTGTTTTTTACGAATCGTTAAATTCAACTTTACTCATAAATAATAATATAATTGTGTATTCACTTCAGGGATCAAATGAATTGAATGAATCTCTTCTAAAGAGAATAAATGGTGCTGGAAAAATTCATCTAGTACCTTCCAAGTGTGTTGATGATTACTTCCTTCGTCTGGCAGTATGTTCACGCTTCACCGAAAGTGAAGATATCCAATATTCATGGCAAGAAATAAAATTACGTGCTGATGAACTTCTTGAAGAACGATCAATATCTAAGTGATGGCGGGCGCATATAACACGAGGTTGTAGATCACTTGCACCGACAACCTGCAATCAATCATGAGTAAAGTCGAAAATCTTCACCAGTCATTATATTATTTAATGACGGCAATAACATTTATTCCAATTCAATATATGTATATACTTATATATAAATGATCATGTCAATGGTAACTATCAATGACCTTGCTTCATGAGCACTTTCTCTACTATTATTGCGTATACGTCTTCTACGTATTATGCTATAATCATGAATATAATGTGAATGCCTAGAATAATTTTTTTCTGTTTTCTTTTTTGTTGATTTTTAAAATATTATTTGGTAAATCGAGTTGATTTATATAAATACTACATAATTTGTCTACGACATGATATTTATATATGTAAATATATTATTTAATATTGAATTTTACTTTGAAATATGACCAAAAAAAAATTTTTTTCATGGGAACAATAATGTATAGCACAATACATAATACATAAGTGTGATTCAATATTACTGATTTAGCGCTGCAGTTAAGACAATAATGAATATTTATTAAAAGCTACAAGGTATACGTAAAAAAGGCTAGCTTTGTTATTTATTTTTTAGGGGACCAATATGAGAAAAAAAAATAATAATAATTGCAAATTTTATGTAAATTTATGTTCTCAATACTTTGGTTATGGACGATTGTAAAAAATTAAAAATCACAATTAGTATATACGTATCCGATATATATATAGTATCTTATTCATGATTATATAATTATCTAAATCTATCCAAAATTGTTATTGTTCAATAATTTTCCTAATAAATTACGAAAATTAAGTGTATAATTATATTACTGTTATTTTCTCAATTTATTTTTCACTCTGTTTAATGATATATTTATCATTAAACAATAAAATATAAGTATATTTAATTTATTTTCCTGAAAATTTATGATAACAATAGTATTATTTGTTTATTCATAATGAAAATTAAGATTGAAAACAGAGAATAATAGCAATCAATTAAATACATATATATATATATTTTTTTTTCTTTTGAATATTTGTTTAATTTTTTGTAATATTACATTTTACACAAAGTTATCCGAATTCAAATTACACTAATGGATATAATTATATATATTGACGTAATTTGAAAGTACCACCACAACGGATACATTTAGCAACAAAGTTTAGATTTGTAATTCTACCTTACCAGTATATCATACATGGTGCAATACAATGGATGAAGCGCAACAGTGAAATTCTCAATGGCGCCACGGGTTTGTGGACCAGGGGCTTGACGACGCCACGCAGAGCAAACGAATCCAAGTTTAGCTCCGCCATAGCGGTGTATACTTTGTCCCGCTCACTGTTGTGACGCGACGCTTTACCGACGCACGGATGTTCCGCGTCGTTTCTCTATTGATGCGTGATCGGGTAATAACTAACGTGAACATTCAATTCGTATTGACAATTATTTGTGTGTGCTATAAAAATTAAAAATGGAAAATAGACCGGCTCCACTACGTTCACGACGTGTTTGTCGATTCTGTTTGACTGAGTCCGAACCGCTGAGCTTCATCTATGACCGAGATCACAGCAAGTCTTTCCGTGGGCCGCTTCCTTTACAAATCATGTCGTGTGTGGCAATAGAGGTAATACAAAAAAAATAATAATTTTATTATTATTTTTTTTTTATTATCGATATTTGATTCAAGTGCATTTTCAATACCCGGTATATGAAGATGCAACTTTTTGCTAATTCAGTAATTGATGTAGGAACAATCGGCGAAGTAGAGGCGAGAGTCAATATAGAGCCAGTTACATGCCACACTCAACGAATAATGTAGCTGAATTGTGCTCTGCCTTATCTGTTGAGTCGTATTCATTTTCTTTTCTGTCTATCCATCCATTCATTCAATTATCATTGGACAAGAAAATAGAGTTAATATATAAATTTGAAACAAATTAACTTGATAAAATTATATATGAATATTATGTATTGATGCTAAAATAAATAGAAAAAAAATATTTATATATAATACAAAAATGATGCTTGAACATAATTTATATATATTTTTTGTTTTAAGGTCTACTCAGCTGATGGAATGCCGCAGATGATATGTAATATGTGTCGCTGGAACTTGGATCGATCGTATAAGTTCAAGCAACAATGCAAAAAGGCTGATGAAGCTTTGCGTGCTTATCCAGCCACTGGTGTTCTGCCTCGACCGTTTCCACCCATAACCAGTGAGGCACCAGAAGGTAACAGTAATAAACGTCCTATTGAGCAGAGAAATCAGCAGGGTGATCAATCGAAAAAAGCACGGGTTGATAATGGCGATCGTGAAAGGCGGGAACGAGAGCGTGAACGTGATCGCGATCGCCAAGAGTCAGCAAACAGTAAATCAGATCGCAATGATTTGTACAAAGAGGATCAACACGATACCGATGGTGACGAGGAGGAAGAAGCCAATGATGACAAGAACGATCGTAAACTGGAGCCTGGTGAGATAAGGGTTCACGCATGCGACCAATGCGACAGAACTTTCCCCCTGAGACAATCTTTACAGCTTCACGTTGAACGAGCCCATCGTGATCGGAACTACAAGTGCACGGTATGCGAGCGTATGTTCTTCTCTAAATATGATCTGCAAAAACATATGAGCATTCATTCTGAAGAAAAACCATATTCATGCAAAATATGCAGTAAAACATTTACACGTGCAAACTTGTTGCAGCGCCACGAGAAAATTCACCGGGAGGATTTGCGATACAGCTGTCAACACTGCGACCGAGAGTTCTTCACCCGCGATGAGTTGGAGAAACACGAGGACAATTCACACAAGACGACCAAGCCATTCCAATGCAACATTTGTAATAAACGATTTACTTACAAGCAGGGTCTAGAACGTCATGAGATGCTTCATGCCGAAGACAAGTCATTTACGTGCGAGTATTGTAAAGAGGCATTTCGCACTAGCACTAAACTCGCTCGTCATCTACAAACTCATGCTGGCCACCGTCCTTACCTATGCAAACTCTGTCCCCGTAACTTTTTATTATCCCATCATCTTACTCGCCACATGCGCACTCATTCAGTTGAGAAGCGTCATGTATGCATGGAATGTGGCAAAGCATTCAAACGTAAAGAAAGTTTAGAGGTTCATCAATTAACACACAGTAAACGTGGCAGTATGGGTTTGACGTGTGACGTTTGTCAGGAATCTTGTCGCAATCGTGCTGATTATGTCACGCATATTAAACAACACATTGAGGCAGGTGAAAAAATGGGTCCAGATGGTTTACAGCCTGATAGTAAGGTAAAGCTTGAAAGTGAATCAGACGAGGAAGAAGAGGACGATGAGGATCAATATTCTGATGGTGATGATGATTATGAGCCACCGGCATATGTTGCAAAAAAATACTCGAAAAAAATAAATAAACAGCCATCTGAAGAGAGTGAGGAGGACTCGGTTGATCGTGGGGACAAGGAAGATCGCAAAGAGCAAGTAGTATTTATCCGTGGAAAAGACGGACAAATAGTGAAAAAAACTATAAAAACATTAATGCCCATTCAACGTCAGCGCGAAGGTAATGGCGGTGATACCGGTGGTTCTAGATCCCAAACAAAATCATCTTCAGGTATACCTCAACCAGCAGTCAAGGCTCATCAACAACAAGGTTCCAATAATAAGCAGTCTGATGATTCATCAAAGGGTCGTCTAGATGATACAGAGGCAGAGGTACAGAAGATTGTCGCATCAGTTTTTAAAGAACATAAAATGTCACTTAAACATACAAACATTCCACAGGAACAAATCATGAAAGCAGAGGGTGGAAGCGGAGGACAACCACAGACTTCGCGCTCACAGCCAACGGTGCAATCAGTCAAGGAGGAAAAATCCGAGGCCACTCCTGTTAAATCTGTCAATACGGTAAAGGTAATAAAGCGCATTGTTGTTAGAAAACCAGCGGCTAGTAGCACTACTAGCACTACTGATACATCAGTAACATCGACACCGAGTAAAGAAATGATTGAGGCTGCGTCTAAAGCCGCACAATCGACTTCAGTTACTCCTAGCGGTGGAAAAGTTACAAAACGCGTTATCGTACGTAGAATAATTCGTCAAGGCGACACAACACGTGAAGTCATTATGAATCCAGATGGTACAATTATTGATCCATCTGAACTTGCGAAATTACCAACAGGTAATGTAGTAAAACGTGTAGTTGTGAAAAAACCCGTCGATAAAATACAAAATGTATTGCAATCGCCGGCCGAACAACGTACTGATCGTGTATCAGAAACTTCCAAATTTGAATTAAAAACATCACAGCCATCAAATGCTACAAATGAAAAAACTGGCATGGTACAAAAAGTTGAAGTAAAAAAAGCATTGCCAGCGGTAAGTACTACTGTACTTAGTACAGGTGATCAAGAAACTAAAGAAAAATTGGAAGAATTGGAAAAAAGAGTAGAACAACAACGTTTAAAGATTGAAGAGTTACAAGCTAGAAAACAACAGGAATATGAAGCTATTGATGATATGCTTCCCGAAAGACATGATTCCGAAGACGAGCAGGAGCTACCACTCAAGAGAGTATTTGTTAAGAGGAAGCAATGCATTTATGATGAAGAACAAGAATATAATGATACGAATGATGGGAAAGCTACCACTCCAACTAGTGATACTAATGAATCGAAACTAAAAGATAATACAAAAGATAATATTGAAAGCAAAAAGGTCGTTTATATTAAGGCAGAAGAGCCATCGGAGGTTGAACAAATGAGCCGAGAACTAAGCAGTATACTTGATTCAACTGAAAATGTTGTGAAAATGCAAGAGAGTGTTGTATCTAATATGACAGAAATATCAGGTATTGCTATAAATATTGAAGGCGAAAATGATGTATCAGTTGAAAAGTCATCTGATGAACAGACAACAAAAACAAAAGATGATACAAATACAAATTCTGACGAAACCGTAACTACAGTGACAAAAGATAAAACACACGACCAACAAAATAATTCTGAACTATCAATGAAGATGGAGATTGAAGAAGAACCACAAGTGCAAACTCAATTTACAGAAGATGTTGCAACAATTAGTCTTGACCAACAGCAAGATCTCTCTGAAACCACTGACATTTTTGAAACATCAGATTCTCCACTCACACAAAAGTCCAGTCAGAATCTTGATGAATCAGTAATTGCATTGTCACATGTAAATGAAACAATTAATTTGAATGACACTAATGATAGTCAAGACAGTTTGGAAGATAAATTATCGCAGATGGAAGGTTAAGTTGAAAAATTAATCTTTTATATTTTCCTTTGCAAAATTTATAGATTTTTTTCTTCCATGAATTGATTTATACAATAATTAATAAAATTATCCACACTACAGTGCATTAGAATAATCTTTGTACAATTACATTCTTTCGAATGGTTTTTTTTTTATTTTTTTCTTTTTTTTTCTTTTGTCTTATTTTATTACATTCGGATACATATAACATCGTCCAAATATCATTATAATATTTCTTATACCTGTATATCGTTTTATATGAAGCTTTCATCTTTCAATTAAACAATTAATACTTTGAAGCAAAAAAAAAAAACGGAAGGCATAGCTTTGCTTTATACACAGTGTATTGTAGAAATGGAAATAAACATTTACTGCGTGCACTTTTGAATAATGAACATATGCAAACATGTTAGTATAAACATGACTTGAATGGTGAATAAAGAGAAATTATGTAGGGAAAAATTCTATAAAATTAGAATCAGTCTCTGGATGCGGCGGATAATACAATTTTTATTTCTTCTCAGAGGATTTGATCCCGCTGGCATATATAAACTATTTGTAAATATTGTCACAATTGTCTATTGTCTGAAACTAATGAATATGTGTACATATAATCATGATTGGAATCATTAACCCCCGTATACTTATTACGGATGTAAATTTCAAATTAACATTGAAAAATTTACTGAATTTATTATAATTTCTGAATTAAAAACATCCGTGCATCCTGATACATACGTTATTATTATCGCGGTACAATCTCTTCAATTTGAATTAGTGTGCAGCCAGTAAAGAATCAATTATGTAAACGTTTAACAGACAAAAATTATTTAGAAAAATAAAATAAAATATACGGTGTGTAATTGTCAATGATTATTTTTTTTTTTTTTGAAATCCACTTCATCTCCTTGTCATTTAAAATAAATCATTTATTTCATATTTATCGACAATGAAAATTAATTTATTTTTGTGTTTGATCAGATACAATATACATATACAACTTGAATATATGTATATATACAAAGTGTAATAATTAATTTCTTATAATTATATCTTATATAATTAATTAATTTCAATATTCAATATAGATTTTGATACGTATAAATTAATATAGATTTTTTGATTGTGAATTGTTATAATGAAACAATTTATAGAATATAAATTAATAAAACTTATTGACATAATTCAAAACGACGATTTGTTGTAGAGGTATTACATGTTGGTAAAAGTAGACCACACGGATTCATACGAATTATATCCATAATATTGGACATTAATTGAATGTACCAAATGATGGTAATGTATGACAGCATAATCAAACAGGTTGTCCACTTTTTCTGATGTTGAGCCGATGAAGCTGGAAAATAATGTATATTTTTCCACATAAATCATGTATTGAAATGCGTATCATCTCTTCACAGTTCACCCCGTCCGCTGTCAATGTACTCGAACCGCTGTATAGGGGCAGAGACGTTTAGTCTTGACAAACGTTTCTTGACAGCTTTATCACATGCAATATATATTTAAGCATTCTCATATAAATATTTTATATATTCGTAGAGTGGTATACCTCTTTTTCATCTGCAGCTACTGTTGAATAAGCCTTGGGTTCTTCTAATTTTTTAGCTCGACCCAAAGCGTGTATGTAAATAAGCCCACCAGTTATTCCACCAAGAATAGGACCCACCCAATACAACCAATGATTTTCAAAATTTCCCATGACCACAGAACTTCCAAGAGAACGAGCTGGATTCATGCCAGCACCTGTACGTGGTACCTGAAATATAATAATTCCACGTTTATCTTATCATCATAAATATATCCTTATGTTCACATACGCTTATGCATTGTGTAAATAAAATTAAGCTTACACCAACAATATGGCCGACTGTGACGGTGAGGCCAATAATTAGTGGAGCAATACCCTTGCTCTCGGGTTTAGCAGTATCACACGCTCCACAAACAACGAGTACCAAAACGAGTGCGAGGAAAAATTCAATGCCTAAGCCTTGTATTGGCGTAACTTCAGGGGCAAGCGACACAACTCCAAGTGCTAATTCCATTCTATCAGGAGAAAGAGCACGAATAACAGCCGAACCCGCGATTGCTCCAGCACTCTGAGCTATCACGTAAAGTATTGCACGAACAACTGGTATCTGTTTATTTATTTACAAAAATATTTGTATCAATATTAATTATATTTGTAAATAATATATAAATAGGAATGAATGATTAAATAATAAAATTTACTTTGCCAATAGCGAGTAATCCAAAGGTCACTGCAGGATTTATATGACCACCTGACACATGTCCAATACCCTGAACTGCTCCAGCCACGACCAATCCAAATGCCATGGCAATTGCCACAACGTTACCAGTAACAACTGCACCACATCCGAAAAAATTCAGCAGCATTGTGCCGAGAAATTCTGCTGTCAACGCTCTCCATAATCCTGCACTTTTATCCGTAAACTCTTGGACCCCGATCACGGTCTTTAAATTCCCCATTTCTGCAAATATTGAAATAATTCAATTACAATTACGTAAATATATACACACACATATATTTCACGTAATACGAATTTTTAAATAATAAAGTTTTATCAACTAATAAAAAATTAATAAACATAAAAAATAATAATAATCAAGTGTAGGAGTGGCAATAGTATAGGTATATATTATATATTAACATTGTATCACACATTGTGATTATACTTATATGATGAATTTGCGATGTGGGTGCGGAAATGGTTATGAATAGGGTGCGTCATCACCCTTTGAATCAAATGGAAATGGCCATTGTCCTAATTATATTTAATATGCGTAGAAATAAATTAGGAAAGACAAAAATTAGATGGTATGTTCAGGATTAACAGACAGTAGTTCATTTACATTTCGAATTTAGATCGAGGACGCATAACTAAACGTTTATCGAGGTGTTCAACAGTCTGCATAAGTGTATATATATACACACACACACAGATACATTTATATATGATTCGCATATTGATTGCCATCCTCTCGTAGATCGCAATGTAACTGTCTGTATTTACCTCGATTGCTGTAAATTCTTAAATAGCATAAACTACATCAGTTAATTGTGTCACCCACACGCAGTCGACTTGTGTTAAATGCGATTTACGTTAAACGACAGATGAGCCACTTGAGTTTGTTCACATTATTCACATATAATGAGATAAAACCCAATTCAATTTATAATGTAAAAAAGTCACAAAAAAGGAAAGAAAAAAATTTATAAAATTTACTCAACGATCATAATTCAACTAATTATTATGCAATAATTCTTTTTTTAAAGATATAAATATATGTAATTTAACCGATGTTATTGTTAATGGAAAACATTTAATGTCGTTTGTGTAAATACACCATCTGTTAGACAGGTTGCACGGAGCCGTGTGCCAGGGACATTAACTCACTAGACCAATAATAAATTTAGATGGAAAAGCACATTTAGTGGGGGTGTCACATTACATATGATGTATGTCAGCTATATGTAAATAAAAAAAAAAACTTTTTATGTTATGAAATTATTTTTCGGCATATCAACAAATAAAAATTAATTTAACTCTCGGTCTATATAATCTATTCATTATTTGCATACGTGTTCCACTGTAATAGACAAGATAAACAAATTTATATTGACATCACGATTTATAAAAAATGAAAAAATCAAAATAAATCTCAAGTTTATTCTAACAATTACTTGTGGGCGTTAAAATTTATGTATTTGTGTAGCCTTGAAAGAATGAAGTGAAAAAAATCCAAAGTGACATAGTAAATATTAAAATTCAAAATAAAAAAAAAATAAAAAATGATTGACAATAGAAAATAATATTAAATTGTGTGATAAAAAAGTTGTCATAGCAAATGGTGATGTTATTTATCTTGACTTATTTTCTCTATATCCAATAGTAGATTGTTAACCATTTACGGAATGGAAAAATGAGGAGTACGATTGAATGATCTCTCTTTTTTGATCACTCGACTCTCCCTCTTATATAATATACGTCAACCCTTTTACGGAATCAGCTCGCAAAAGGCATCAACTTCCATCGTGTAATTATTCTAGCCAATTTTGTCTATAACATTTTCTCCTGCATACTATACACGAAAGATTGTTCCTCGTACCACAGTAATATATTTTCCAATAAAAACCGGTATATTCAACCTAATAATTAACAACAATCATCAATTTTTACATATACCATTTCACGTGAAAATAGAGTACAATAATTTTGACTTACCTTACCACAAAAGGTAAAGAATGAAATAATTCTAACAAGTGTTGCACAGTCTATCAATAATATCGTTCACTCGTTGGGCAGTACAATAATGACAGGATCCCCAAATTAACACTGGGATTTATTATTGAAAATATGTGCACTGCATACATAAATCTAAATGAGACGTGTCAGTTTAAATTACCACTTAACAAAGAACAATTATATATATAATAGAAATAACAAACACACTGGTGAGCTTCTTGAACGACAACTGGTCTGTGCTGTAGAGAATACCAATCTCATATAAGTATCTAAACGGGTCTCGGATAGGAGGTCTCTGCACTGTATGACTCGGATAGCGTCGCAATAATAAATGAGAGAAGGGATATTCGTCACAATTTTTTCGTTTAGTAACAGTTGACTATTATTATGATCACATTTTAATTATTCATTTATTCATATTTTTATTTATCATACAGGTAGTAGATGATTTTAAATAAAAATTAAATCTGAATGAATAGTGTATGAGAGTAGAATGATAATTTATTTATTAAATATCTTATTAATCAAATAATATCAAGAATTAATTTATCAATGGAGTACCCAATTTGGCGCGAGAACAGTTTTCGTGTTTTTTTGTTTTTTTTTTTCCTTGTGATTGGACATTCGATAACGACAGGGTGCGCCACATTTCATCCTGAATTACGCGGGAATAGTATTTGCATATACTTATATTTCAATACATCACAGTGTTATAACGCTCTTCATATCATAATTAGATACTGTATTATCACAATTTTATCTTTATTAATAATTACATTGTATTTATATAGTTTCGATAACTCAATCAGAGCAAGGGATGAATATTAAAAGCTAATAAAGTAGTGCAATAAAATTTATAGACACAGTTATAATCAATCAAGTAATGATCATAACCAATAAAAATTTTTTTTTTTTAAATAAAAACCCTCAAGGAAAATATAATAATTGATCATAAAAATTATTTTCTATAATTTGAATAAATTCCTTGAATCGTTAATGATATTTATTTTATTTATATCCATGCACATAAAAACAAATGGCAATGAGTTTGAAATGCTGGATGCATCATCTATCCAGATTGGTATGTACATCAGAAATCTTATTAATTTGATTACGTATTCCCTATACTCGATGAACACCTCATTGTTTTTTCTTGGAATCAGTAATCCACAACAGTTTATTATAATAACTAATACGTTGATCATTTTTCGTAATTATTTTTATCATTTGGCAACGCTCACACGAATGTATTGCATCAATATCTTCGTGTGTTTTATTATTTTTATCTGTAATGAATATATTGAATGATGTATATTAATTATATTTTCATTGATACAATTTCAAAAGGATTAGCAGATGTGGGAGGTCATTGATTGGATGCTGTTCAGAATCAACATATTAATATTGAACGAAGGTTTTAACTAGGCATCTGTTTTAGCTCTTTGAGTTGGCTGCGACTAGTCAAAGTCGACAGGTTCAAGAGCACACTGAAGCTGATATTGAAGTTAAATGAGATACATGTAAAAAAATTCTATCAGGTTCAAAAGCAATATAAAATTTGATATACACTTATTTATCATTTTACATTCACATTCAATGTATGTAATAACTTATTGATTTTATTTGTCTACTTTTCTTTTTTATACTCATGTCAGAATAGGTTGCATGCCATAAAAAGGCCCGTACAAGTGTATATATATAGATACAGATATGAATATTTTCATTATCTTGGTTTTATCTGCACGCGAATTCACGGGACTGGAACATATATGTTATTATTTCCGTGTAGATATATGAATACTGCCTATGGTTTAATATTGTGAATATATATATATATATAAAAAAAAAGGAACAAATATAATATAAAATAATAGCCTTGACCCAATGAATACAGCCAAAATCTCAGGATTTAGCATATGGTATTTATCTCTCTATGTAACACATACGTACGTAATATGTATATGTGTTTATATATATATATGCGGTCTTTTGCTTTTGGACCTTCGTAAGGAGAGATTTATCTTACGATTTTCGAGGTTGACTTTTATTATTCGGAATATACACATATACAGGCATTACCTTGAATATTGTGCACCTAAATACGAGACAAACGAGTTCCATGGCTGTTAAATAGGAGGCACGACCCAAAATGTAAATCCTATATATTCATTTTAACAATCTTGATTTACTCTACCTAACGAATCATATATATATATATATATTTCAGAGTAAATGAAAATGATCAATCTTGAAATCTGACTGTTTATCAATGTATTACAAATTGAAAAATTTCATAAATCTAATAATTGTAAATATACTCAAATGATGGGTGTATATTAATTTATCAGACTATACTTACGTGCTCATCAATACAATAAGTTATGAATAAATTGATCTAAGAGAAAATTGTCATGCACACGCATACGTGTTGACATCGACATTTTGTAGGGGAAAAGCAATGTCAAGGTCTACTGTTAACTTTGTGATGATCGATGTTTTTTTATGTATGAGGTGCACAAATGCAATTATGCGAGTACTAATAACAGTCAACTGTCCTAGTAGTGTAATGGTAGTCCACCATCCATATCAATCTCTACAATAATTGTAAATTTTATTTTTGTTTATATTGACAAATATATTTTTATAGTTACGTGATTGAATGTAATTTATTTTTGTAAATAGGTGAGATACCGAGTGCAATTGTTCTATGTGCGAAGCGAAAATAAATGAGGATTTAAAGAATTGTGATTACATCAGGGTGGAGTTGAGGTGCGGTTAGGCTTGACCCTCTTCTAAATGAATTAATCAAGTGACCTCTTATAAGGGCAGGAGACGAGTCAGGTATGCCAGCAGAGTCAGTTGGGTCGCGCAACTCCCATCTTCACCTTTGGCGTGAATTTGTCTTTCATCCGCGGTTTAATTCGTCTGCAAAACGTGCTGGATTTATAGTGAGTTATAATTTTACTATTTTAAACAAATATAAAAAATTAATTCAATAAATTAATTATTGAATAAGTGCACGTGATTCTTATGAATTCTATTAATTAATTTGGTTTTTTTTTTTTTTTTTCCTTTTCAAATGCAGAAACGTCATCCGCATATTAACTCTGATGCCATGAATGTTGCGACAGTATTTCCGGTTCACGAGTCTCGTACAGACCGAGATTCCATTAGTGATGATGACGACAAACATTCACAGCAGCATCGTAAGTTTTTTTTTTTCAATTTTTTTCCATAATGATATCAAAGAAAATTACACGTGCATACAAGTGTATATGGAATAAATTGTTTGATCGCAGTTGAATGTTCATATATATCATAAGAAATTTTCCTCATCATCAAAAGAGATTTTTTTAAATGATCTATAGATCAATTCCAACTGTACCGATAGAGGCTTATAAAAATACATATGATACCAGGACGTTCTCTACGTAACCGGTCACACTTAAATGATTCAACATAATTTCTCTTGAATCAATTTTATAATATTTAAAAATAATAAATCAATTCCACATTTATTTTGTCACAATATGAATCGGTGTGGGGTTGAGGAATTGAAACGTTTTACGATATTATTATTATTTTTTTTTCTTTTTTATTTATTTATTTATTTTTTCCTGACCAGATGGAAGAATAAAGTAAAGGGTGAAGAACAGATTGTAAATCACACTGTAAACCGGTTTATTGAATCTTTACTCAAAAAAAAATTATCAACTCTTTTCTCTTCCATAATTCAGGTTTATCATATATAAACAACAGTGTATTTCATATGTATACGCATATAATAATAATAATAATAATAATAATAATAATGATAATAATTTAGTGAATGAGGAGAATAAATTGTTCTTTTTTTACTTTGATATATGCACATTTATTCCATGTGGATAGGGAGTTATATGGAAATTTCGAGATCCATGTAACCTTGACTTTGATTACGTGTCTCACGCGACATAAAATTCATTATTATTCGTGGGGAGACTCTTTTTATTTCTACAACGCCACACAAGCGGAACAGTGGATTATTAATCATGTAGAAACTGATGGAATCCGCGGTTATTTTAATTATTACTTTTTTTTTTTTTCTTTTCATAACAATACGTCACTGAAGATGTAATCGTGCAAACCACGTCCGTGTTGTTTTGTTTTGTAAAACGAATTGCAAGTTACATTTGAACAGAATTATGGAATCCTCTATTAAATTTATTTATCAAGGCTTCTCATACATACATATATATTTATATTTTTTTTTTATTTTTTTACGCAGTAATAACAACATGACAATGATATAATTGTTTTTTTTTTTTTTTTTTTTTTTTTCCTCTTTTTCTGTCTCTTTATAGTCGTATTGATTACTACTGTGTGACATTATCCCAAGAATCGTTGATTCGTGATTACACAGTGAAAAATATATGCAGGGACAAAATACTTGAACATTTTTTTCGCGCATTTTGGATTACTTAATGATTACAAATTCATGGCTTTCTCAGGGGCTTTCTTGGAAGTAACATTTAATTTATAAGATTTGAGATTTCGGCGAATTTGACGATGCTGAATCGTGAATGAAAAAAAAAAAAAAAAAAAAAAAAAGAGTGAGAAAATAAATGACGCAAGTTTATTGCCTATGGTAATGGCTTTTTTCGTTTACTCATGCCATATTAATCCATACATATGTATATACACTTATGTAGAATACTAGCGTTTATATGCATATATGAGATTTGTCATTTCAAGTACTTTTACTGTGTTTACATCTCAATAAAATGAAAGAGAAAAAAAAAAGTACGTGGTACTTTTTTAAATTTAAAAAAAAAAAAACGACTGTACTAACTCAGTCGACTATTAACATTCACATATAATAATAAAACCTTCAATATTTATAAATTAAATATTGTTAGTGAAATAAATAATTAGGCAATTTAATATTTATATGACTATAATTGCGGTAGTAAGTTGACTTAATCTTATTTACAGTTTTATTTATTTGCTTTTATTCATCGGCAAATTATTTCTGCTTTTATAATCCTAAAATATTATCTCAATTTGATTATACATAAAAATTATGAATTCCACAGTGGTAACAAAAATTTAATTATGATAATCTTAAAGCTCTTGATAAATATATCAATTTTGTTACTGTATATTTCCACGTTTATACAATATTTACATTAAAAATTATTAACAATACACCTCTGACAACCTCAACCTTAGAGATTTTTTTTTTTTTTTTTTCCGCCTTAATATATGAACACACCTCAAAAATTTGTATTATTCATTATGTCATTTTTATTCACATGAAATTATAATTTTTGTTATCTTCTACGTTTTTATTCAACAACAATTTACTTTATGATAATGATATTCGTAATAGCATTTAACAATTGTTCATTGTTTAATATTAACACTCATCTCGCATAAATTTATCAATCAACTGATAAACTGAATACACAAAAGAAACATTATAATAATTATGTTAATAACTTATAATTTGATATATTACAATTCGATTGTTTATTTTTAATTATATCTGTTTAAATTGTTATTGTTATTTTTATAATTATTATTTATTTATTTTCATGAATTTTATTTCATTGACAATTTATTATATAGTTATAAATAATTGTTATTGGTTTATCATGACGTATTCAGTCAGGAGTTTTTCAAAGTAAATAATGCATTATAAAATTTTTTTTCTTTTTTTTCCAACGCATAACGATAATAAATGTATAAATTGAGATTTCCCATACGACTCTCGACTCAACAACTAAATGCACATCCTAATGACAGCTCTCAAGACGATCTCTTACAGATTACTAGTTTTATTTATTATTATTTTTTTTTTTTCTTCACATTTCCTTGAAAAAAAAAAAAAAAATTAAATAATTATATCTGAGTTTATGTTTGTTCCTCGTGATTATTATTCAGATTTTACAATACACAAATTATTATTTATCATTTATATAAATATTTTATCATAACACAATTATTTTGTTTTGTTTATTTATCTGTGAAAAAAAAAAATTTTTTTAAAATTAATTTTGCAATTTATAAAATTATTTTATTTGATTTTTTTGTTTCAAATTTAAAAATAAGAAGATGGAAAAATACTCTCATACTTTGATTATCGGGGATTTTTTATTCATTTTTTTTATCTTTATTCATAGAGGAAATATTTAAGTTTTATCTTTACGCCAAATTTTATTCCGTTCTTTCTTTCTTTCTTTTATATGTTTTTTTTTTTTTTTTGTTACTGTCGAATGTATATAAAAAATTCAAAGTGTATTGTAGATTAGGTGAACATGTTGTTCTCATTACGGTCTTGACTGGCTGCACAATAAAATTACCAGTGTAATGTAACACACTCATGCGCAAGGTTACCCGCGTTTGTTTAAATGTCCGCTATATATATTTCTTTGTTGATACATATTAGCTTTCTGGTACCACAGTACATCTGTAAATACATGACCCGATTATCTACTTTGTGATAATGAATATATCAATTAAATAATTTATCATAAATTATTAAATATGGTATATTAATATTCCTAATTATAATTATCGTGAAGTACGTGATATAAAATATTTTTAATAGCTTGAAAAGTCCAATATTACTTTTAAATGAAGAAGAAATTTTAAAAAATAATCAATTTTTTATTTTTTTTATTTTTTTATTTCCCCATTAATATCATGCTAATATATATTTTGTAGACATTTAGTCGCCAATATATTTATAAATGAAAGTGAAAATTGTCTGACGGTATCGCGCGCGAGACATCATCATAAGTATACATATAAATCAACACACATAAATCCAAGGTGGAACATAATATATTTCATTATTATTACTCTTATGATGTGACTGATGGGAATCAAAATAAAAAATTCAAGTCGATAAATGTCGAAAGTAATTTTTTAATATAGATAATGTGTGTATCTAATATAGATAGTGTGTATCTAAATATATCTAAATATCTAATATAGATTTTTAATATAGATAGTGTGTATCTAAACAGGTGTCTAATATTTTGCTTATTTATTTATTTATTTTTATTTATTTATTTATTTATTTATTTATTCATTCATTCATTTATTTTCCAGTGTTACGGTAGTGAAACAAACACAATTTGTCAATATCTTGACGAAGTGGGTACAGTTTGAAGTGATGGAGATGAGGTGGGAACTTGGAACCCGAGAAACACACGCTGTGTGTGATGTGAAATAGAGAGAGAGAGTAGAGGGGACATGAATTGAGGCATGAGAGTACACAAGGGGGGATGCATAGCGATATATGAAGGCGAAAACGAGAGAACGCGCACTCGATAATCCAACTTTACCCTCACGTGTGTGCTCAAAATAAAAAAGAATTTGTTGTTTTTTTTTTTTTTTTCCTGGTCGTGAATCAATTAAATATATATATATATCATTGGAATTCAATTGAAAAAATTAACGACAATCAACATTACATCAATTCCAATTTTATTTTTATTAAATAAAAAAATTTAATTTAGTGCGACGTCTAAAACATTTCGATTGAAAAAAAAAAAAAAAAGAAAAAAAAAGTTAATAAATAATTTTTTTTTTTTTTTTTTTTCAATCCTGACCAATTATGGGCAAATCGTGGAAAGGTATGTTAGCATTTTTTTTTTTAAATCGAGAGAAAAAAAAAATAATGTCAACAGTGTTCTCAGTAATTATATTATAAGAAGGATAAAAAAATATATATATATCTAGATATTTCATCATTAATTAGTTATTTATCGAACAACATCAATATTAATTTCGAGATTGTTATATTATTTATTCCTATGTTTTAATCAAATTTAATTTATTATTAAATCTATTTTATCATGTGTATTTGATATTAATATTGCATAATATAACATACAATTTTTTGCTTGCATGAAATATAAGTATTAATTATTTCATTTATGTTCCAATTCGTATCAAGAACATTTTTATGTTTGTTAACTACATTATCATAATTTACCGTAATATTGATTTATACATCGTTACTTTATATGTATTTATATTTGATCCCACTAATTATAACATCCACAATGGTATAAAGATAAGGTCATACCAACGATATACAAACGTGCATAATCATCTTAGCATTCGTTTAATAATAACTTTTATACATATGCTCAGTTAACATTAATATATTTTACTTAATATCTGAATAATAATTTATTGAATATAATTATTAATTTCAAAATAATCATTGCAATGGAAAATTAATTTATATTCATTTATTTATTACAGATTCCAAGGATTTCCTTGGCCTTGAAGAGGTTGCAAAAGTTAATTTTATCATTTTACTTTTTGCTGAAACACTTGGGACTTTTCTTCTTGTATTTATTGGATGTGCATCTTGTGTTACTTGGAATGAAGCACAACCTCCCTCTGTATTACACATCGCCTTCACCTTCGGTCTCGCGGTAGCTGCACTTGCTCAGGTATTAATACAAATGTTGACTCACTAAATTACTCAATATTCGTTATCTAACACTGATAAAAAAATACTTTAGTATATAATCTTCACTAGTAATGTTACAGTTTGTTTTTTTTTTTTTTAGATACGTATGAAAATGTTTTTTATGTGATGAAATTAATTTCATTTGAGAGTCGACTTAACATATCATCAAAACCATTTTATACATTTACTAGTCAGTTTATTTATTTATCAATTGCTTCACTTTCATGTCCATACTCGTTTTATTAACAGACACATATATGAGGTCTCTGTTTCCATTCCCCTTCTGTCTCACCATCATTGACGATCAAAGAATGAGAAGACAAAAAAAAAAAAGAATAATAATAATAATAAATAATAACATAACTAATTGATTTTTCATTTTAAATTCAATTGTTAAATTTTTACCAATTGAGTGATGAAAAATATTTTCAACTACCAAATTAATTTGTCTCCACTTACAAACGATATTGCCATCAATTTAAATGAAATAAATTAATAATAATGACATATCACATCACCAAAGGAAGATAAAGATAGTGACAGAGTCAAATACGAATTATAAGTGAATAAATGTATAATTATGCAAAGATGTTTGATTAGTGGGTGTAAAATTTATACTATACATTATAAAAATGATAGAATCTAGTGTAAGAGAGAGATAATGATAGAGAGAGAGTGAAAAAGAAGGGAGGGTTTCATCCTTAAAGCAGAGCCGTCCTTTCGAATCTGTACGCCCGACCTCGGCCCCGAAACAATTTATTACTCTCGCGTACCATTTAACAGCATTAAAGCCTGATGTGCTTCAGAACTTTCGGCGTTGAAAACCAACTGCCACATCGTCATCATTTACGATAGATATTTATTCTTGTATATATCTGTGTGTGTGTGTGTGTGTGTGTGTGTACAACTTTATGTCAACAAATTTACCTAAATGACAATATAAATATATATTATGTACACAGTAAATGTTTTGTTATACAGCAAAAGGTTGACCAAGATGATATTTTCCTGCATAAATGTCACGATTTTATCACATCCGATATCGCAATGGCATTTATTGTTCCAATATGAGAATGAATCATATTTAATTTTACATGCATGTTATTTTATTTTATTATTATTATTTTTGTTTTTTTTTTTTTTTTTTTGATAAAAAAAATTCTATACAGTCAATCAACGATATTCATAATCAACTCTTTTTTTTTTTTTTTAATTAATATTATATTGCAAAATTTACAATTAGATACTTCTTATTTTCTGCCTTTTCACATTTACATTGCTCTATACTGTGTATTTATATCTATTTATCATTTGTACTTTATCATCCACGCGTGACACTCGAATATGATAATTCACACTGTGATCGTAATATTTTTCTATAATTGCATTATATTTTTATATTGTCATATTATTCAACTAATTTAATAATATATATATAGTATAAGTATCATGAATAAATATTATAAATCTCGTGGTTTTTTTTGTGGCTGAAATGAAAAAAAAAAAAAAAACAAAAAAAATTTATTGATCATTTAATCAATTTAATTCAATTAAATTCTATCGTAAAAATATACTCAAATAAATATATATGTAAATAAATAAATAAATAATTTGTTTTTAGTAATCTAATTTAATCACAATGCATTGACGATGGTGAATGACCAAGTGAAAACGGTCATTCAAGCACAGCCTGAGGCATCAAAGGATATCCGCTCATGTTGATACGAATAACGAAATAAATTCATCATTGGCAATCGTATCTAAAATACATTCGATTACAAATGTGCATGCGTGAAATGTTCTACATATACAAGTGTGTGTACAAGCGTATGTATGAAAAACAGAGAGAGAGAGAGAGAGAGAAGCAAGAGTAAATAAGGCCGTGAATTTGCCCAAGGGGTCTATCTGTACGGATGGTGCAACATTTGCCCCGAAGGCACTTGTCAACCTACTCACTCACGTTAACGCTCATTCACATCTTTTTTCAATTGACAAATATGATATGCGTCAATTTTACACTCGTGAATATTTTAAACCGCATCTTTATCATCCATAAATATCATAATTTTCATTTTAAAATTCTTTATCTATATATTATTCATATTTTATTATATCTATTTTTATTTTTCATTTCAAATTTTAAATCATACCATTACATGATTTAATAATAATTAATACAATTGACATTGTCAATTGTATTTTATTTTTTATTTTTTATATCTTCTTATTTTTCGGTTGAATAAATATATTCATTTAACATTGTGTATTGTAAATTTTTGTAGACACATTTCATTAGGTATTACGTAAAACTGTAATTTATTACGATCACATGGTGATAAAGTTTGTCGGCATTTGTATAAATATATGTAATATTCGTCGGTACACTTATGGAATTTTACATTTTGATTTTTTATGCCTCGAGCAATTTATGCATAAATAAATATATATATATATATATATATATAAGGGTTAATGTGCTAAAATATCCACATATTCACCACAAACAATACAAAAAGAAAAAAAAAATTATCCATATAAACATATAAAAAATTATTATCAACATCCAATTGTTGTGTATAAATTAAAATTAATCACTACGTATTTTAATCCATTTATTTATAAATGAATTTCAATTTTTTCTCCTTATCATACACTCTCTCTCTCTCACACACACACACTCACTCTCACTATTTATATTATTTAATTCATTTATTTTTACTATTGCAGAGGTGGCATCGTATTTATTATAAACAGTGATACACGCGTGAAGAGCAAATAAAAGAGATCAACAGACCGCTCCCTCTTTGCAACGAGACTTGGCAGAAGTTATGACGCAACAATTATAAGATCATTGTCCCGCGAGGTCTCACATATTCTCTGTATACATAAGACACGCGCAGTCTGTGTTGCTTGGTCCATACCATCTGGGCCAATTGCCTCAGGCCACACACTTGTATATACACTTTTAATACGCCATTATATATACATATACATATTACATATATATGGCTTTTCAACTAAATTGTCCTTCTACTTTAATACCATATGTACAATTATATCTGTATATATTTATATACAAATAGATAATGTTGAATGGATTAAAAGTGCAACTATACACCGCACTCTTTGATATAAAATGTGAATGTGTGTGTGTGTGTGTATGTATGTATGTATGTATGTATTTGCGTCCCCGACCGCGAAACCATGCACTGATATTCACGCCTGAAGCTTCATGCATACATTAACACCTCACTTAATAAATTTTCACGCATTAAATCAACCGCACACGTGACGATTGGTAGTTATGATAGATTGCAATATCAATTTCCTTTTATACAGATTTATATGGAAATTATTTTAATTTATTGGCCCACAGGCGTAGAATAATTATCGATGAATTTCTGTGAGTCTATTGATTAAAGTAATATATATAAAATTAATTCGATTTATATCGATTCAAGTATTTTTTTTTTCTTCCCCAGCAAAAGGGTTAAATATTTTAATTATTGGATGAAAGATGAGCATAAATAATTAATTTGCAATGGTGCGATTGTTAGAATAATTATGTAGTGAGCAATAAGTAAAAGTGCCAAGATATATAAATGTACATATTCATGTAGTATATATATATATATATATGGAACTTGCATATGTATATATGTATAGAATCAACGATGACTTGGGGCTGTAGGTCAACGGGCCCCGAGGGCACGAAAATTGCGAACTAATTCGAACGGTCTACCACACACATTTTTATTATACTATACTAAACGTGGCGTAAAACCGCAATGAGACACCTTCGAGGACACTGGCCCTGCGTATGCTTGTCATCTTAATTCATATAAACGTTTTTTATTTCATTTATTGATGGACCAAGTTATAAATTGACGTTATACATATATAATTATTTATATTAATTTAATAGAAAATGAAGAAGTAGTTTTTATCTTGATATAATTAATAATGTGAGAAGATTGTTGCTTAAATTTATATATATTTTCTAAAAGATATAAGATATAATAATAATTGGATACGTCAAGGGTCATGATATGCTTGCTCATGAGTATAAAATATAAATAAAAATTGAAAATAAGGAGTAATATAAAAATATGCGAGACGGACAAATGAGAAGGTGGAAAAAAAAAAAACGCGTCCTGCGAAGAGAAATTACGCAATAGACAACATATCGGTGCGCATGTGTGTTCTGTAAATTGCCTGGGGCACATGGAGACCTTGCTGTCGTGCATGAGAACTGGGTTGCCGGGTCCGAGAACTCGCACGCGTGAATTCATCAGTCCCAACCATATATTTACAAGTTATATTGAGTCAATTTAAACTATTCACATTTCACACATACTTATTATATGAGGACATCGTGTCAATTTTACTATTATAAATGAAACAATTTCATCTTCACTCATCATGAATGTAAAACAAAAAAAAGAAAAGAAAAATAAAGTAGTTTGTAAATTCATTCATTGAATTTTATAGTTTGTATTTTCGTATAGTCAAAATTTTATGTTTGGTATGCAAACAAAAAAATTATTAACAGGAAGAATAATAATTAAAGGTAATGATTGATTTTTAGGTATTGGGACCTGTTTCTGGTTGTCACGTAAATCCTGCAGTGACTGTTGGTCTTCTTGCCAGCGGTAATTGCACTCTACTCAAGACTCTCTGTTACGTCGTGTGTCAATGCTGCGGGGCAATAGCCGGTGCTGCTCTTTTAAAGGTATATGAAATAAATAAACGTATACACATTTATATATATGTATGATTTATTAACAATATCAGTTGATTGGATGTCTCTTTGATCTTTAAATTATAAAAATAATAGCAATCTTGAAATATAATACGTAAGAATATTCATTATATTAATTTAGTATAAATGAATGTGTAATTATTTACATTTACATTTGCACCAGTCATTGTATTAAAGCGGTATATAGTCAGATTAATATGATAACAAAATCGAAAGAGCTATTACTAAAAGTTGTATCTATTTTTATCTCTTTATTTTTATTTATTTTACAAAAATTCAATATAATTAATCAATCAAAAATTATTAATATCATTTATTTATTTGTAGGTTGCTATTCCACCAGCACCAGCAGCACTCGGTATGGGAGTAACGAATTTGGGCAATGGAGTCAAGGTTGGTCAAGGTGTTTTGATCGAAGCAATTATATCATTTCTTTTAGTATTGGTCGTTCACGCTGTGACCGATCCTAAACGCAATGACATTAAGGGATGGGCTCCGCTCGCAATTGGTCTTACCATTTCTGTTGCTCATATGGCTGCTGTGCCTATTACTGGTAGCAGTATGAATCCAGCTAGAACTTTTGGACCAGCCGTTATATTTGATGATTGGAATAACCATTGGGTTTATTGGATTGGGCCAATCGTTGGTGGAATTATTGCTGGTGGAATTTATAGGGTGGGGCTACGACCAAAATCCAAGGACGACGAGGAGTCTTATGATTTTTAATACTTTTTTCAAACTAATGCGTGTGTGTGTGTGTGAGAATTAGTTGATTATTAACTAAGCAGACGATATTACATCAATAACATTGTTTTTTTTTTTTTTTTTTTTTTTTCTCTCTATCTCGATTCACTGTCAATCGTTATAACATTGATAAATAATTCTCTACAATTAATTAAGATTTGTACATACATTGTATTTAAAAATAGTATTATATATACCTCATTGGCCAATCAATATTATATACTTATTTATAGTTTTTTTTTTTTAATATATTATTTTCAAAGCATTAATAATAAGGCATTACTATGATTTTTTATTAATTAATAATTATAATTAACTGTAAGATTCCAATTATATTTATCAAGTATTAGTATTTTGTATTTTTATCATTATAATCTATATAGTATAATGTCTAAATTCATTTTTTTATATATTGGAAATTTTAAAAATTATTGCTTTTTACTTTCACTAATAAAATATGATAATAATTGAATAAAAATTGAACATATATTTTAGATTGAAAACAAAACGTAAAAATATTATACTAAATATTTATTTTGAACATATGGCGTTTTATGATCTCTCTTCACTCCTTTGACTATATTCATCGAGGCACATTAACAGAAATAGATGTACAGAAATAGAGTATAGGAAACTGGGAGACGGAGACTCACTGTGTTTCATAGGTTCATCAGTTCCATGTAGTTCAACTCGTGGTCACGATATTCGTACAGTATTCTATTACGAATAAACAATGTTGGAAGATAATGATGTGGATATTGACATTGCTCGTTACTTTCGCTCAAATTTGTTGGCATGTCGACGAGCCATTGATCAAATGAATTTCAAAAAATTCATTGCCCTTGAAACTAATGGCGAGCGTGTAGCCTTCATACTCAGCTATCCAGAAGCTCATTCTTTGCCGCTCGAAGTCGAAGACTATCCACTCAAAGATGTGGCGAAAGCGCTGAGACTCAAGGAGACTGGAAATAAATTTTTTGGACACGGCAACTTCCTCAAAGCACTCGAGACATATTCCAATGCCATTATTATTACACCGCGAAAAGGTAAAATTAATTGATTGATAATTTTTTTGTTTTTTTTTTTTCATTATTGAATGTGAAACTATTAATAAATATTTTAGAACAAGGAATATTATTGGCAAATCGATCAGCAGCACTTTATAATCTGGAACGCTACAAACTAGCAATCACTGACATAAAGGAGGCATTAAACATTGGCTATCCTCAAGAATTACATTACAAATTGGAAGAGAGACGTGCAAAATGTTATTTGGCATTACGACATAATGAAAATGCTACTGATTCATTCAAAAAAGCACTTCAATACTTGGACTTTGCAAAAATGACATTAGAAAAAAAGAGAAAAATTGAAACAGACATGAGAATGATGTTGGCACTAATGGAGAAAAACAATAAATATCAGATCAATAAGAAATCGAGTAAAAATAAAGAAAGTAATTTTCCAAAAATTTTAGAATACAATAAATTATATCCGGCTTGTAGTTCAGCAATTAAAATTCAAAATACTGATGGAGCAATAGGTCGACACGCCGTGGCCACCCGAGATATTAAACCTGGAGAGTTATTGATAATTGAACGACCACATAGCAGTGTGTTGCTTTGTGAATATAGATTGAAAAATTGTCATTACTGCTTTAAGAAAAATATTGCTCCTTATCCTGCTAACTGTGATACGTGTACTTTAATCGCTTATTGCTCACCTCGATGTCGAGATGCTGATAAAAAGTCACATGCAACTGAATGTACAATTTTGGCTCCACTCTGGTTGTCAAATGCATCAATTACTTGTCTCATGGCAATCAAAGCGGTTATACAAACTCCATGGAATGAATTAATACAATTAAAAAATGATTATACAGTGAACAAAAAGAGTTATGAACCTACAGAAAATCGTCCTTACCTCAGTAGTGAATTTATAAGCTATTGGTCTTTAGGTAAATAAAAATAATATATATCTCTTCATTTTTATTTGATAACAAGAAAAAATTCAAGCCACTCATTATCTATTTGTGTATTTTGTTCATTGTACAGTGACACATGAAGCTGCACGGACTCCAGACGATTTGTTTCATCGAGCATATATGGCTGCGTGGCTTCTACGTCTTCTCAAAACCACTAATTACCTCCCGGAAGAAGTGAAAACGATAGATCATTTTGATCAACATCTCTCAGACGAGGAATTATTTGTTGGTGAATTGCTTCTGCATCATTTACAATTATTGCAATTTAATACACATGAAATTTCCGAGTTGTTATTACCAAAAAATGATAAAACATTAGTAAAATCGAAGAATAATTTTATTGGAGGTGGACTGTATCCCACTGCTGCTTTACTAAATCATTCATGTAATCCAGGAATTATACGGTATTATGCCTATATTGTCTATACATTTTTTAATTTATTAAATTAATTTTCAATTCTTATTTCATATTTACAATTATTTAGATGTTTTATTGGTACAACAATGATTGCTCGAGCAATACGAACAATTCGTGCAGGAAGTGAAATATGTGACAATTATGGTCCGATATACGCAACAGATATGAAGATCGAAAGACAAAGAAAACTTAGAATAAGATATTGGTTCGATTGTGGTTGTGAAGCTTGTGCAGAAAATTGGCCACTCATCGCTGATATGGATCCAAGAATTTTACGGTAAATCAAATAAAGTAATATATTTATAAATATATTTATTTCAATTAATAAATACGAGATTGTTGGCAATTGCGAATTTTAGATTCAAATGCGATACTGGACCATCGTGTGGAAATATTCTTCTTGTTAACACAAACTCCAATGAGTTCATGGTGTACTGCAACAAGTGTTCGACAAGCACAAATATTATGAAGGGTCTAAAAGCTTTACAAGATACAGATGCATTATTTAAAATAGCCTCGAAACACCTAGAGGAAGGTGAAAATATAAAAGCTCTCAAGGCTTATTTGGAAATTTTAAAATTACTTGATGAAACACTGGCATTGCCTATTAAAGACTATTATTTGTGTCAACAGGGAGTAAGACTCACTATTCTTTCTTTAGGTAATACCGCTGTGATATAAATTATGAATAATTATAAATGAATGAGATGTTTTTTTTTTTTTCATAAGGATCCTTATATTACGAATTTATTTTTAATTGTAAATTGATAAAGGTACAAAACAATTGTGCAACAAAAAATAAAATGTATGTGTCATAATGTGTATTCGTATAATTAAGTATAAATGAGCGCATGTATGTGCTTCAATATCAATGAATTTTTAATACCTTTGATAAATATGTATATAATGAAGAATTATTTTAACACTATGTAAAAATTTTTTTATTCGCTTTGATCGAACAAATTGTCACCATAATTCATTGCTATGCGTTATTTATAAACGCATTTAATAGTCACAGTGAATTTCACATATTTTCATATTAGCAATTTTTTTTATGAAATTCACATATATATAATTAACTAATTTTTTTTTTTTCTTTTTTAATAATTGCGTGTATCATGTGATAAAGCTGGTCTAACTTTTGTTATTTCTTTTGTGTAGTCAATTGGCAATGTACGTGATAACACTTTACACACACATATATATATTTACAAGTGAAACGAATTGATCAATAGTGTTCCAGCAATTTTTTTTTTTTTGCTTTTTTTTTCCCCTTACGTATTAAATGTAAGCAGCACTCACTCATAATTTTTTTTAACTGCAAACAGTAAAAAATAATAGTGGATTATAATAAAATTATTTATTAATTAAATATATATTGTATTTAAGTACAAATACCGTCTCTCACGTGAATCAGAACGAGAACGACGATCTCGGCTACGGCTGCGTGTCAAAGACCTCCTACGTGGGCTCCGTGAGCGTGATCTAAAATATTAGAAGTATAAATTATACTATCACAAAATTATATAAAAATTATTAAAAATTGTTAAGGACATTTGCATTTATTTTTGACATGTCTCGCCACGAGTTTCTTTCTTATTATTTTTCATTGGTTTTTTTTATTTTTTTTTTTTTATAAAGACTCGTTGTAAGACACAACAGAAATAAATTCTAACAAACATATAAGTATAAAAATCATCCCAAGACAGTGTCATTTAATTAGAACTATGTGTCTAGAAAACGACAGAATACCATTTAGGCACAGTAATCATTGATAAATGTAATTTGAGACATCAGTAATAATTGTAATATGATAAATTTGACAAAAAAAAAAAAAAATAATAAAAAAAAACCAAAAAAAAATAATAAAAAAAAACCAAAAAAAAAATGGTAGTATAGAAAACTTTTAAACATATGTTATGTAAATGTTACATTCTATGACGAATTTGCGAGAGTTCTCAGGGAGAAATAAATACAATTATTATTTTTTTTTACATTTGATTATGTGTAAGTAAATGTGAAAGATGAGTTTTGTATTATTTATAAATATTTGATATATAAAATTAGCGTAAATTTCCCGGAGAACTCAGCGCATAATGAATAAAAAAAAAAAACAGATAATAAAACGTTTGAAAATCTGTGAAATACCAGACAACTGTGAACATGTAGTGATGGTGGTGGTAGTTGGTTGGGTGATGGGATGGTGTGTAGGTGATCATTTTGCTTTGCTCGATCGAAGACAAGTGGCGGTCGCATTGTTCAGCTAAATAAAACGTGATGGTTGACGAGAAGCAGTAGTAGAAGTTGGGACGGACGCGTTGATTTTTTGGTCGGCGGATTCATATCGCGTTTGCTGTTTGATGAGTACGATGACTCCTAGTAGCTTAGAAGTTGCGGTAGCCCGAAGAAGACATTTTGAAGGGTAATTGACGCATTGACGACAGCAACGACTGTGACTGGTGGTGGTGACTGATGGTGACTGGTTGGGAAGTTAGTGGGCAGGCAGGCTTTTTTTTTCAGTTTCAATTGCTAGACATTTTTTTGTTCACGGTGGCTGTAGTAGTAATAGTAGCAGTAGTAGTAATAGTAGTAGTAGTAGTAGTAGTAGTAGTAGTAGTAGTAGTAATAGTTGTAGTAGTAGAAGTGGTAGTAGTAGTGGTAGTAGTAATGATGGTGGTGGTGATGGTGGTAGTAGTAGTAGTAGTAGTAGTGGTGGTGATGGCGGGGAGACGATCAGAGCTAGGAGTTGACGCTGGTAGAATCTGCAAACGTTAGGTTTACCAATATAGCTATAAAACGTCATTATACTCCCTGCTACCACTATAACCGTATATTTATTATGACTTAGTTTCTTTCTGTCTTATTTCTTCACATATAATCAGTAGTAATAGCGATTTATTCAATTTTATTATCCTATAGACTGCCCACTCTAGTGCATATGAAATAAGAAAAAAATAAATGTATACGCCGAATGTGATCACAACCATAAATATTATATATGAATATAAATAAAAACTGAATTGTCTTCCATTCATCACTCATTATGACAATCCATTCACGCGTTGATCGCAAATAATTTAATTCATTTTGGAGTCAATTTTTTTCTTTTTATAATCGACCGCCATTCAATATCTTGATTGACTCTTGACTCAAAAATATTTCTTATGATCTAGCAAGTTATTTTTTTATTTTTTTTTGAATCACTCATTTTAAAATTTAATCAAATTGACCATGATAACACTCGTGTGGTTGAGCGTGCAACTCTGTTTTCCAAACAATAAGCGCTCGTTGTTATATACACATTTACATACATGTACCCTCGAACAATAATGGTGATGTAATTCGAAACCTTGAAAAAAATATTAATTAAAAAAGCATTTTACCTGCGGTATTAACCATATGGTAAATACCTTGGATTCTCCAAGTGTAACCTGGAGATACAATTTTTAAACAATAAATATATTGATTATTTTTCTCGGTTTCAGCCAATAAATAAACAAACACTATTTATCTTATCCTGGAATAATGCAGTTGAGCTGAAAAACAAAAATAGAAAACACAATACTCACTTGTCGCAACGACCAACAGAACTTCTACGAGAACTGCATGATCTCGACCTAAAAAGCGCGTAAACATACAATTCGAATATTCACCCTAATCATTATTTAATATGAGTTATCACGAATAACTGTATGCAAATAGATATCATGCTATAGATAATTAGACGTGTCTTACACATTATAGAATATTTTCCATGGTACATGCGTACTATTGATAATTCACAAATAACATCGTATACCTACTCAAAGAATAACTTGGTCATATGTTTCCGCGCCCATATAATGTAACTGAAGAATAGCGTAAAAACTTTGTTGAATGATAAAACTCACCTGGAATATCTTGGACCAGGTCTACGACTACCGCCTGCACGCCGACTTCTACCAGAGGACATCTCAACTCTCACTCTTGTTCCACAGCATCGTCTAAAATAAAATTTTCCATTTATAATTTAATTTGTCAATAAGATTAATACGAATTTAAACATTCGTATAAATTGCATTTTCATACTTTCCGTGGAGTCCTCTGACTGCATCTTCAGCGTCCCGCGGATCTTCAAATTCAACAAAAGCAAATCCTGGTGGATTTCGGGCAACCCACACATTTCTCAAAGGACCATATTGACTAAAGGCATTCTCAATTTCATGTTTGCTGGCACTACTGCCGAGATTACCAACATAAACTTTACACGAGAGATCCCACTCGCGATAACGTGACATGATGTATACTCCTAAATGTACATAAATATATATAAACAATCCAATTAATTACAACCGAAATTCGTACTCAGTATACTATAAATAATTAATTTTAAAATAAAAACAACTGAGAACTTTTTGGAATAAACTTAGTAAAACACAGTATAGACAAGTTATTAATAAATACGAATAACTATGAACATTCGAATTGACAATAATTCAAGCTTGGTTATAATTGGTTATGAAAAATCTATATATGCTAATTTTTCTCCATATTACTGCATTTAAGTAATGTCACGAAAATATTATTACCATAATAATAATAAATCATTGAAAATTTTTTACTTACAAGTACTAAATAAAGTATATTATTATTGACGTAAGATTGCAGTAGAAGATAATTATTGTTGATGGCAATATAAATGTTAGAATGCGACAAGATGGTGGCATTCGTATAAACATATATATATATATACTTTTTCACGCCTTACTGTGTACACGACTATAACTCCCCACCCATTTTTATATGATATCAGGACACCATATAGAAGTAGACAAAAATTCTAGGTACAATTGAAGCTGATAGATGGCTGTAGCGGTCTAGCGACATTTCATGTATCTCTACAGGTCAAAATGCAAACAAGTTTTTATAACATAAGCGCTTTTTTAAGAGAAAATAAATAATAAAAATGATTTTACCCGCCACATATGATAAATACATTTCATAATAAATGGCTGAAATATATTTATCACTAGTGAGAATTGATTTTATTCAAAAATTCCATTTTACAATTTAATTTCTTAAAATCATTTGTCTCCAAATAATACAATAAAACGTACATTTTTATTTAATCTGCAGAATTAGCATAGCAATTATTGAATTAATTAGTAATTAATTACTAGAGAAAAGAAAAAAAAAAAAAAAAAAAAAACGTATGGCATACACATGTAAGTTTTATTAAAATTTTTTTTTTTATCGATGATAGTACAAAATAATACAACTTGAGACAATAGCTTTTTGGCCATATAATTATTTTATTTTTATTTTGGATTCTAAAATTCGCGCATTCATTTATTTCAATCATTTTTGACGCATTAATTGAACGTCCGTCATTCGTTTGAACAAACTAATTAATCAAATCAGTTTAGGTCACTCCATTTTATATTAGAATACAACTTGTTTAGCTTGAAAAAACAAGCTAGTTATTCACACACGTACAAATTCTGTATATTCTTTCTCCAATTGATGATCATATTACTTATTTAATATGCATATATATGTTTATGTCACATAATCTTGTTGCATAAATTGATAGTGCATGCATTTTGTTCAAGTAAACACTTTGTGAAGATACACAGATGATCAATATTTTTGTTTTCTAATACGAAACGGGTACACATAGTTTTGTGAAATTAATTCTTATTAATTTCTAATGTTTCTTGTACGTTGTGAGCTTGTATACACACATGAACTTATTACAACTTTATTCGCGTTTACATTGATAATTTTTGCCACGCCTGGAAATCCATTCTTGCCATTGACATATGGCAATTAACTGTAATAAAATAAAACAAACATCGAGATTATTCAAGTGATAATACCAAGTATTTCGAATAGATATGAATATCCGTACCGTCTTTCACGGGAGTCTGAACGGGAACGACGATCTCGGCTACGACTGCGGGTGAGTGACCTTCTACGTGGACTACGAGAACGTGACCTAAAATTTCATAGAATTAAATTCAATATCATCAATGTAAATATTATATTATAGTAAAAGATTAGCAAACACACTATTTATTCTTTTTATTTTTTCAAACTTGGTTTTTTAATTTAATAAATATCGTAATAATTTAATAACAAAATATTGAATAATCAAATATAAAATTTATATAATCAACACGAAATTCATGAAATATATATATAAGTATAATTTGTACAAATCAATTCTTGAATGCCTAAAACATAATACATACTGATTCATAGCATTAATATAATTAATAATTGACATATATTAATTGTAAATTTGATCAATGAAAATCATCCAACAAATTGAAAAAATAATAATAATAAATTAATTAATTTTATGAGACACTATAATTGAGTAAACATTATGCAAATGTTCAAGATCTTTTAAACAAACAAAAAAATAATCGACATTTTGAAAATTCACTGAGCAAACGGAAATATTCTAATGAGAATTTTATATTATTTCATATTACTTGAATGATTACAAAAACATTTGGTATAATATAAATATGACGGTGTGAATGTGAAATAAAAATGAAAATAGCAATAATTGAATAAACAATGACACGTTGGCTCAGTGAAAATTTCACATATTTAAAAGATAATTTTTTTTTTAAAATCTGTGAAATACCAGACTATTGTGAACATGTAGTAGTAGTAGTAGTAGTAGTAGTAGTAGTAGTAGTAGTAGTAGTAGTAGTAGTGGTGGTGGTGGTGGTAGTAGTGATGGTGGTGATGGTGGTGATGGTGATGGTGATAGTTGGTTGGGTGATGGGATGGTGTGTAGGTGATCATTTTGCTTTGCTCGATTGAAGACAAGTGGCGATGGCATTGTTCAGCTAAATAATCGTGATGGTTGACGAGTAGCAGTAGCAGTAGCAGTAGCAGTAGTAGCAGTAGTAGTAGTAGTGTAGTAGAAGTTGGGGCGCACGCGTTGATATTTTGATTGACGGATTCATATCGCGTTTGCTGTTTGATGGGTACGATGACTCCTAGTAGCTTAGAAGTTGAGGTAGCCCGGAGAAGACATTTTGAAGGGTAATTGACGCATTGACGACAGCAACGGACTGTCAACAGACGGACGACCTCTCGTACCAATGACTGGTGGTGGTGACTGATGATGACTAGTTGGGAAGTTAGTGGGCAGGCAGACTATATATATATATATATATACTTGTTTTTTGTTTTTCAATTTCGATTGCTAGACTTTTATTTTGTTCACGGTGGCTGTAGTATTGGCGGTAGAAGTAGTAGTAGTACTAGTAGTAGTAGTAATGGTGATAGTAGTAGTAGTAGTAGTAGTGGTAGTGGCGGGGAGGCGAGCAGAGCTCGGAGTTGACATTGTTGAAATCTGCAACGGTCAGGTTACCCATATAACTTTATCATATTCCGTACTCTACTACATACATTTTTCTTATTATGTTTATTCGTATTTTGCCATTTTATGTTAATCATAATAATCTCAAACTGCTTGGCTACGTACTATGAAATGAAATATATAAATATAATTGTTCCTATTTTTGAAAACCGTTATGAAATTTTTATTGTAATGCACATGATATTTAAATTATATCATTACGTTTATACTTCAATTACTATTGTCATCTTCTACCTTTCATTAATGTCACAACTGGCGAATTGATTGAATTTATGACGTTTGTAGTGATATTCAGCATGCAAATGAATTTTTTTTTGCATTACAATGGAAGCAGTTTTCTTGCAAATACGTACTTGTTGGTAAAACTTTTTAAGGCTTGCCAGTTTTCAGAAGTTTTAATCTGAAAACTCGTTCTAAGATACGTGTAAAGAAATAAAAAATAAAATAATGCATTTTAATTACCTTGAATATCGGTTGACTGGTGACCGTTTAGGACTCTTGGATAGAGACCTATAAAAAAATAAAATATATATTTAAATATCTCAAATTACAAATCATAGCCAATAATTATCATTAATATTGTCACGTTGAGAATGGGTTTTAAAATTTTTTTCGTTTATCGCACATCGGTACAAGGGCTCTTTCATGTGTGTACTTATGGAATAAACATTGTAGAATATTGACGGATTAGTTTCTCTGATAAATTTTATAAGAATAATTTTGCTTCAACCACATTTAGCTCACCGTGAATATCTTGGGCCTGGTCGACGTCCACCACCTCCACGTCGACTTCTACCAGAGGACATTTCAACTCGTACACGAGTTCCACAGCAACGTCTATTACAATTAAATTCCGTTTCATAATCATTAACAAAAATAAAATTATTTCAAAAAAAAATAATATATATCATTGACCAATAAAAAATTTAAAAAATTATGGACTATATACTTACGTTCCATGAAGTCCACGTACTGCATCCTCTGCATCTCTTGGATCTTCAAATTCCACAAAAGCAAAGCCTGGTGGATTTCTCGCTACCCAAACATTTCTTAGCGGACCATATTTGCTGAATGCATTTTCAATTTCATGCTTACTGGCACTGCTCCCCAAATCACCAACGTAAACTTTGCACGATAAATCCCACTCGCGGTAACGCGACATATTTTGTTCCTAATAATTAAATATATATATTAATAAGTTTTTCTTATTGTACAGACATCATATTAAATAAATGGTAATATACGAGTATTTATCAATATTGTATATTGAACATGAGACCTATAGTCGCCATTTTTATCAAACGTATCAAAGTATCAAAGTATTAGAAAAAAAAAATATAATGTAAAATTGTACAACTATCGTAAGAGAAATATTAGGAAATATTGCACTTATATAAGAAGTTGAATAATATCCCAACTATTTTCAATATTCTGATAATAACGGGCTATTGAATTCATTAAACATTACATGAATATAAATGACAATGGGCGTTTCATAAATTCATTCTCAAGTGTATGTGAATGTAATCAAAATGTATTTGAATATATATCAAATGTTATCAACTCAAAATGCAGTACACTTTATAACTTACAGTTTAGTGAACTTCACGTGAATAATTGCAACTGTATCAATAATTAATTAATATGAAAAACTGCGTCAATATTGAACCACTGAACGAGCACAAATACAAAATGGACGCTCTCAATTTTCCACACTCTCTCAATGCGGCTTGATAGTTTCTACGATTCAACTCTAGTGTACTCTGCTGTAAGTACCCAATTTCTGCCTGATATGCTTTATCATATTGGTCACACTGTATTTGTAAGCGCTTGCACTTTATCTGATGCTCGAAGTTGAGCGGTAAATTTGAAAGTATAATCATATCGGCGAGACGAATAATTTGTATATTCTGTAGTAAATTAATCGTGAATAGCAAAGTGTAATTATTTATTATTTAATGTACAAGTCTTTTATAATCAATCTTTTCTAGCAACACAAGTGGCCTCAATTGTTCAGCAAATATTCTCATATCTTCGGCAATAGCATCTTGACCACTGGGTGCAAGTACACTCAATTCAACAAGATAACTTTGCGAAATGGGTTCAACACTTTCAGGAATTTTTCCTTGGCCCATTTTGAATATTTTCGATACAGTTACTTTCATTCTTCCCTTCCTGAACATGTAACCTCTAGCAATATACTCAAAATCTAGTCTACAACCTAATTCTGTCAAGAATTCCACGACAGTGTTACTTGTACCAATATCAATACTACTTCTAACAATCGTTGGTCGTGATTTATCACCAAGTTCTGGTTGACCAATATATCGTAATTGCCATGGCATATCCTGATAATCAAGTGCTCTTCTTACTCTAAGAAGAAGTGGTTGTTCAGGTGGTGGACCCCTAGAACATAAATGAGTATGAATAACAATTCAAAAAAATATCAATTAATTAGATAATATAATAAATAAAATATACCTTCTAATGCTAAAACACATTTCATGATCGTGAAATGTTTCAGGACCACTATCAACATTGTCACATAATCCTCTTAATCGATGTAACAAAACTTCAACTGCACTATCAAGAACTGATCCTTGTAGTAAATATTCTTGATTTGGGATGATATTTGACTTTAAAGCCGCACTTAAACTATCCATAGCAGTTGCAATTGGAGCCGCCATATCAACGATTATTTTTATAATTAAAAAATTTACAACAATAAATGAGAAAAATTGGTTATTTAGCACCTAACCGATTTATTATTTGTCATACAAACATTAAAAGTGAATTTTCATGAGAAATGAATGAACGATTTAGCTTTAAAAAAGTGCTACCAATAGCAGTAAATTTAAAATTAGAAGATAATAATGGCGCCATCTTTGTCAGATAGAGCTTTTCAATTTTTGAAACAAACTAGATCATTCGAAATCAGCTGAATGACCAAATGATACTGTCGATATTTACGATAATTTAATCTGCTTGAATCACTCAAACGCAGTGTTGAGCACAGTGTTATTTTATTATATTTATTAATTATTTACCTCATTCAAGAATAATGGAATCTCAGACATCTGGATCGAAAAATATTAAACAAACACCAACAATACACAAACGAAAACCAACATGTATTATAGTTTTAGGAATGGCTGGATCTGGAAAAACAACATTTGTTCAAAGTGTGGTCTCAAAACTTTATGAGACAGGAAAACCATACGTTATTAATTTAGATCCAGCATGTAGAGAGGTGCCATATCCAGCGAATATTGGTACGTTATTCATTAAATTTAAATAATATTCGTTATAAAAATTAAATTGTCAATATAAAAAATTATTTAATTATAGATATCCGAGACACAGTAAATTATAAAGAAGTAATGAAGCAATATCGGTTGGGTCCCAATGGTGGAATAGTCACTACGTTAAATTTATTCTCTACTAAATTTGACAAGGTCATTGAACTTATTGACAAAACGAGTGATGAATATGAGTATGTGATTCTAGATACTCCAGGACAAATTGAAATTTTCACGTGGTCTGCCAGTGGAACAATCATAACTGAAGCTTTAGCATCACAATTTCCAACAATTGTTATCTATGTTATGGACACAGTGAGGAGTATAAATCCTGTCACATTTATGTCCAATATGCTGTATGCTTGTTCTATTTTGTATAAAAGCAAGCTGCCATTCATCGTGGTGATGAACAAAGTAAGAGGAATTTATTCATAGTTGATAAATGTATTTTATTTCACTTTACTTTTATCTTTAGATTGATGTCATATCACACCGTTATGCAGTAGAATGGATGCAGGATTTTGATACATTTCAAGAGGCTTTAGATTCTGAAACTAGTTATATTAGTAATTTGACGAGAAGTATGGCGTTAACGTTAGATGAATTTTATTCTCACTTAAAAAGCTGCGGTGTATCTGCTCGAACTGGTAAAGGCATTACCGAATTTTTGAATCTTGTTCAAGATGCAACAAAAGAATTTAACGAGTAAAATTTTATTTTATACTTTATGTAATTTCATATTTATTATATGGAATATCGTAACTTCTTCATTTATATTTTTAGAATTTACAAAAAAAATCGAGATAAACTTGAAGCCGAACAAAAAACAAAACGGGACCAAATAAAAGCTCAATTAAATAAAGCATATGAAGCTCAAGGGGAATCATCGTCTCTGATTACTTCTGTATCGAGTGGTCGAGAAATAGCAGATGTTTATATAAAATCACCTGGTGAGGATTCAAGTGAAGATGATCATGAAGGAGAGGAAATTCGTCAGAATTCAGAGGATGAAGATACAGAGTCGGAATCATTCAAACAATTCTTACAGAGACATCAAAATGAACAAAACAAACGACAAGATTTACAAAAAGTAAAAAATGAAGTTGAAAAAAAAGAGGATAAAACAACTTCGTGATTAATAAACATGCGCAATATAAAACAATAATATATTTCGTATTCATTTGGTAAAAATATATTTTGAAAAAAAAAAAAAAAAATCTCAAGTTTATGTTTCAAACAAAAAATAATACTTTATTCGTCCTCATCTCCTTGATCTTGATCGTCGAAATCTCTCATTTTTACATCTTCCTCTTCACCAAATTGGATCATATTATCTATTGTTAATTTAATATCACCTATACTCTCTTCATCTTCTATGTTCAAAGGATAAAATCTAACTAAACTATAATCTTCAATAACTCTTCCTAATGCTTGTGTTAATTTTTTATATTTTTCATTCCAAGGATCATTTTCCATTTCATTAAGCAACCCATATGGATCAGGTTCAAGATATTTATCAAGTTGTTTCTTTGCGGAATTTGAAAGCAAATCAATTTTACTCAAAATATTCAAATGTGGAAGTTCAAGATTTATCATAACACTCAATGCTGCCATTGTACCAGACAAAAATTTCGATGAATCCACCATAAATTGACTGTCAACCAAAAATAGACCACAAACTCGAAAGTTCATATTTTGAAACATCGTTATTAATTGTTTAATAACTGTCATATGACTATATAACTCTATTTGGCCTGGGCAATCGAAAATAACATAATCTCCATCGACATCTCCCAATTGTTCTTCCAGCCAAGTAGAATTTTCCACCAAGTACCTACGAATAATTTTTCATTAAAAATTATTCGTTCCTTTCATTAATTCATTCATAAAATACTTACTCCATACAAAAAATTAAACCTCCATTGGGACCAAAGTGTAATTCACTATCCTCCATAGCATCATCTAATTGAATCAATTCTCTTATATCTACAAGAGGTTCATAGTCAAAAAATTCAGCTGCTGGATCTAAATTCACAATGTGTATTACTTTATTCTCATCTGCTGCATATCGTTGCATCGTAGAGCAATAAGTCGACTGCAATTAAAAACATTTACACAAGTTATTATTTAAATTTCATATTGAATATATTAATTATAGCCTCTTAAATCTTACTTTGCCACTGCCGGCCGGTCCCATCACCAACTGCCCGTATCTCATTTTTATTTATTTAGTGAACGTAATTATTCACACAATTGCGCTTATATATAAAACAAGAAAAGAACAACTAAGATCCTCAAAATTAATTTGAATAAGCACTATAATTAACACTGTATTTTGATGTGCTTATCATTTGCAACACAAATTATCTTCATTATTGAGGTATTCAATTCTACGAAGCATTGTAATGTATATCACATGAAGACTAGAGACTCAGCTGGATAAAATTGGTAGTTGCACGTGTTAACATGTGGCGCTACATACATATGTCAACGACACATTTCAAAATAACATGAATAATATTATTACTTCTGTGAAGGATGCAATTTTTTTGCTTATGAAATTCTTTAGATGTGGTGTTATTTTCTTAGAGTCGAATAGTTGCAGGCTGAGAAAATTCCACTTGACATTCTCGTTTATCGATAAAAAAGTTTTGGCGCCATCGACAAGATGCTATAGTTCACAAATATCAAATTTGTTCAAATTTACATAACCAATATTTATTTTGAAAAGTAATACAAATAATAAAGAAAGAAAACGTTAGATATTCAAAAATATAAAAATATAGGTATAAATATTGTAAAATGAGTTTTTATGAATGTAAATCGGAGATTGAGGAAGGTGATGACGTAGTATTATATTTGGGACCGCAAAGTATGTATACATTCGAGGTTACACCGAAAATTCTCAATAAAAAAGGTGAAATGGTGGAAAATGTTTTTCAAACAACTTACGGTGCAATAAAAGTTCCTTCATTAATTGGGAAAAAATACGGAACTAAAGTAGATTTATCTAGAGGTTGGGCATATGTTTTACAACCAACTCCAGAATTATGGACGGTAACACTTCCACACAGAACACAAATTATTTACACTGCAGATATTAGTTTGATTATTCATTTATTAGAATTAATTCCAGGAAGTATAGTAGTTGAAACAGGTTTGTAATAGAAGATTAAGATTAAAATACTTATATACTTCTACGTATCAATAAGTGGTTATTTATTGTGCAGGAACCGGTAGTGGATCACTTTCTCATTCATTAATCAGAACAATCAGACCACATGGACACTTATATACATTTGATTTTCACATACAACGAGCTGAATTGGCAGTAGCTGAATTCAAAAAACATGGTATCCAACAATTTGTGACAGTTTCACATAGAGATGTGTGTTTAGATGGTTTTGGAGATGAACTTGGACATAAAGCTGATGCTGTATTTTTGGATTTACCTCATCCATGGTTGGCGATTGATCATGCAGTAAATACTCTAAAAAAGTCTGGTGGAAAATTGTGTTCGTTTTCCCCATGTATTGAACAAGTTCAGCAAACTTGTTCAAAATTAGAAACAGCAGGATTTGTTGATATCAAAACTTATGAATCTTTACAACGTGAATTATCAGTTTCACAAAAAAACGTTCCTCAATTAAATCTTGATTGTTTAAAACGAAAAGTACGTAGACCTAACGAATTAATATAAATACGTATGCTCAATTCTTAAAAATTTTAAATATTAATTATAATATTTTTTCAGCATTCAAGTGACGATATTATATCAAAAAAATCTGATGAGCAGGATAAAATTCTTACTGTGACGCATGCACCTTCGTTACCAGGACACACGGGTTATGTAACAATTGCCACTTTACCGCCATTTTTTGCACGAATTACACAAGATATATAGCATAATTATTTAAAGTAAATAAAAAAATTAAATTCTTGAAATACAAAAAAAAAAATCAAGTTTTATTTTTATTTATAATTTAAACATTATGAACGTTAACAAAGTGCGTTGTGTCCGCCAGCGAATACAGGCTACACTTATGGCAACTCCTCAATGAATTGCAAATATTGAGATTCTATGAAAATACTTAAGATTTACTTTAATATGAGAGAGTAAGTGTGAAACATTAGATTAATTTTTAATGGCACGTGGAGAAATCAAGCCAATTGAAGATATTGAATGCTAAAAATCCATTGATCCTCAATAATTTTCCAATGCACGACCAAATAACATTATTCCACTTTATTGGGATTCCATGTGAGATAATCTGATCTTGTGGCAGCCTGATACTCCTTCACTAAAAATTCGACTACTTCACGTGAACTATCCAATTCATCTAGATTATCTTCAAACATTTTTTCCTTCCTAAATTGTTCCAAAAATGCTTCACGTTTTCGCAACTTATCATATTGTTGCAAAGCTCGGTCGAATAATGATGATATGTTCGTGTGATTAGCAAGCATCAAACCTGATACTCGATGGGCACTCTGTATATATGGAGATTTTCGTGATAATGCTACTTGGATACTAGCTGGACCCCATGGAATAAATTGTGCTAATTTACGCTCTCGGATTCGTTGAAGAGACTTGTGAACTTGTGTAGGGTCAACTTCTCCTTGAATTATATTCAAAATCGATATATAACAGTGGGCCGCATTTCTATCCAAAGCCGTGGACACCATCATATTTTTGGGTTGTAAAAGTCGTCTCATAACATCCAATACTGATGTTTTACGAACCGATTGTCCCTCTTGATCAGTTGTCAACGGAGTATAGCCCGTCATTAAAAAATGTAAACGTGGTGTGGGAATTAATGGAGCAATTAAACCGACCAAATCATTGTTCATGTAGGAAGGATATCGCAGGGTGGTTGTACTGACAGACATAATTGTGGAAACGAGTTTGTTGATTTGAGTAAAACTTGGATTTTGGATATGTAATCTATCTGATGCAATTCGATTTAATGCTGTATTATCCAATACTACCACGCAATCTGCGCATTGAGTCAGTCTTTTTAGAGTCAAAAGCGAGTTGTAAGGCTGTACTACTACGTCACTGCAATATTTAAATTAATTCAATAATAAATTTGATGTATTTATATGTTTAATAATAAAATATATTGTTGTCATACCTTATTTCATCTTGATTTGGAAAAACACTGTAAGTTTCTATCAACTTTTTGGGAAATCTGTCAGCAAGAGATTCCAACATAAAGGAGCCCATTCCCGAGCCAGTACCACCAGCTATCGAATGGCAAAATACAAATCCCTAAATGAACATAAAAGGTGTGCATTTTTTATTATTTTACATTACAATTAGATCATTATAGATGAAAATTTTACCTCGAGACTATCACTGCCATCTGCTTCACGATCTAAAATATCGAAAATTTCTTCTTGCAATTTTTCTCCTTGATGATATCCAGAAGCCCAATTATTTCCAGCACCACCTCCATGTTTTGATAAATAAATATTCTCTGGATTGTATAGCTAATAGAAAATAATATTGATACAAAATAACAAATATTTTGCAAATACCAATAGTACAGTTTTACTATATTTACCTTTGAATATGGTGAATTCATTATCGTGTGAATTACACGAGGTTCAAGATCAAGTAAAACAGCTCTAGGTATATAATGTTCATCATCCGATTGATAAAAAAAAACATCTTTTCTATCTGTTCCTTCAGTGGCAAAATCCTCAAGAATTCCATCAGGACTAATACCATGTTCTGCACATAATCTCTTCCAAAATTCAAAACCAACTGCAAAGATTTCAAATATAATAAATAAATAAAAACGTGGAGAATAGAAAAATTTTTTCATGACATCTAAAACATAATACAAATACATATCATACTTTGATTGCCACATTGGCCGAGTTGCAGTGTTATCATTTCACACGGCATTTTCGATGGTTTTTTTTTTTTCCTTCTTACTATTCACAAAATTAATTTGGTTGTTTTAAAATTAATCAAATTTGTTTATCTTCGAAACAATATTTACACCAGCATTCCTTCACTATATACATACACAATACACATGAATGAATTATACACAAATTATGTACACCTTCAACCGTCGAATAAATGAATTAAAAAAAAATACTAGGCGCATGCGTAAACAATACGCGGAATATTTAAATGATATATGAAAATATTTCTTGGCAAACAAAATGTAGAAAGCAGAGTACCTTGACCTTGTCCTCCCCACCCTAGTTTTAAATACACACAAATGATATATACCTTCATAAATACTATTTATGAGTCATATACACATGATTTTGTCTTGCACAAATAGTCATAAATGAATAAATTTCCAAAAATCCAACGTTTCATTCCACAGTTTAAATCTATAAATATATCTACAGCACTCAGGTAATCAAATTTTTTCAAAAAAAATTTATAAATATATGTTTGGGTTTTAGTATATTGTATAAATTATTGAGTTTCAATATTTTCAGAGCAATGAATCATGATAATAACACGAGCATTCATTCGAGTCAAAATGCAGAAGTATATGATATACCCATGAGCGTTTTGTTGCGACCATTTCCACTTGATGTTAACAATGAAAAAGTTGAAAGTTTAATAGAGACCCTGAGTAAACCAGAAACAGAGTCATTAGTTCCACCTATTGATGTATTATGGATTGTTGGTAGAGAAGGTAATGAATATGTTTATATTTATTGTATGTATCTAGATGTATATGTTTACTTAAAATTGCAATTATTTTAATATATATTCAAACTTTTGTAAATTTTTAGGCGGTGATTATTATTATTCATTTGGCGGTTGTCACAGATATACCGCACACAAACGCCTTGGGCGACCTACTATCAAAGCAAAACTGATAAAATCAACGTTAACAGACTTGAAAACATATCTTGGAAATTCAACGCCTGATTTAAAATGAATATCATTGATTACATATTGTCTATCTGTATATTAATGTTAAAAAGAGAAAAAAAAAAAAAAAGGATTGTTACTTTGCAATTTTTTTATTAAATAAACCATATTACAATTGTATAGGAAATTCATATAAATTTCAAATAAACATTCCTCATGATTTATTTATATATATATATATATTAAAAAACTTTATTCGTATATATTATACGATTTTGAATATATGAAAAATGAATCATTGAGCCTATTACTAAGCCACACTCGTCTAGATTTTTTTTGTTTATGCTCCATGCATGCATACATATAAATGCAATTTAGTTTTATTGTAAATTAGTTAACAATAATCTTCGTGATATTACTGAACGTAATATTGAAAATAAATTGATAATTTGGAAATATTAAAAACTCGATAACCTATTATTTTAATTGATATAGGAAACATTGTGTCATTGCATTGAAATTTTCAGTCAAAAAAAAAAATGTGTGCGATTATAATTTTGTGTAAAATTATGAAATAAATTTCATACACTTAATAAAAAATTACTCTCAATAACTTTACAATTAACTATTTACAATTAATCATTTTGCATTCGCATTCTCGACAATATTCATGAAAACCTCTGTATATATATTTTTTCTCTTTGTGTTGTTAGCAGTCATCATTTTATGTATAAATATCACCACAATTGCACAAGATTTATTTTAAGTTACGTGATACTTTCAAAGTTTTTATAAATATATATATGATTATTTTGAATACACTTTTATTTTCATAGTAAATGATTTAAGATAGTTTTGTGTGCAAGTGATACTCAATATTCCAGTGCATATTATGCGATTATCTTTGAGTCATCTCTTGCTACTACGTACTAAATTTGTAGACATAATATTTACAATAAACAAGATGGAAATTTGTGCATTAAGTACTTTAAAGATTTAGGCCTCTCCATCTTCGTACTTTTTTTCCACTATTAATATAATCAGCCTTCAAATCATCAAGCACCTCATTAGCTGCATAATTAACTCGTTTTAATTCGTATTCACGATTTTTTTTATCGTTCACTTGAAATTCTTGTGTAAATTTATTTTTTAATATATATGGATCAGCATCATTGGTCAATGAAGCTTCTCTATCAATTTCATAGGAATGATTGTTGCCTTTGCTTCCAAATCGATTAGTATTATTTGTTTTAACAAATAAAGGTTTATCATTTTTATAACTCTTCGTTGAATTAACAGATGATTGTGATGAACTTCTAGGATGACTTGATCTTGAAGGTTTATAATTATTCCTTAAATGTTCAGGAATTACAGATTCTCGTAAATATACCAATTGAGTATCTGTGACTTCACAATCAATTTGCATCATGGTAATATGATCAGGTGGCGAGGTAAATGTTTTATTAACTGGTACCGCGGGAAAGACCAATGACATTCTCGGTCTCGCTGTATTATTGCTCTGTCTTGATGCCGGCCATAATAAATGCTCTCCACTGAACCATACAACATAAAATGTATCGTCACGTCTTCTTAGAGCGTCGAAAAATGAAAATACTTCAACTGCATTGTTGTTTGTTGATGCAACGCTATTAATAGTTGACTTTGAATCATCTCGCTTTGGCAATAACTTTAGCTCATCCGCAAATTGTTCAACAATTCGTATGGGTTTGGGGAGAACAAGTTTACCTAAAGCTGATTTATTTTTAATGGGTTCTCTAGGTTTTTCCCGAGATTCTTGAGATTCCTGTTTATTAACTAAATAATCAGTCCAATTTTCTCGATGTGAATTATCAACAATCCATCGCCGTAATTCATAATCAAGGCGAATTGATTCCGTTTGATTGATATACATCGGACACATCGGATGATGCACAGACGATGATTCATTCTCATTTTCCGTTATAGAATCTGTTACATCGTTGTCTTTCGGCTCGGTCCACAACAGTGATCGACCATGTCGACCACTTGATAATGCAAATGGAGCATTGTTGGATGGTAAAATATCCAATTCACTTTTATCTGGTAGAAATACACCGCTTAAAGGTAAGTTGAATGACACTACCAATAATACTGCCATTAAAATAGCGGTATTTTTTTTATTAACAGCACCACTCATGAAACCTATTTTATTTTCAGTAATTCCATATGATTGTTCTAATCCAAATAATCTCTGTCGAAGAGATGCATTTGCCATTTTTAAATTTTCATTTTCAACTTGTAATTCAGATACTTTTGTTTCCAATGAAGTCACGTATTCTTTCTTTTTTTTTCGAGATAAACAGGCTGATTCTCGATTTTTAATCATTCTCTGTTGTCTTTTCAATGCTTTCAATTCACATTCCTGTCGAACAGATAAATTTACAACATTTGGTATTTCATTTTTCAGTAAAATTGGACCAACCGAATTAGTGTTTTCACGTTCGACAATAATCGGTGCGCATGATGTTTTTGATTGTTTTACAGGCGCAGTTACTCCTGGTGTGGTTTTTGTTGTTTCTCTTATTTCAATATCACAAGGTTCAATCATTACTTCTGATTTTATAATTGACATGTTTGGAATTCCACTGACAATATTAACCTGATTCGACTGTGGCAATTTTATTATTGGCTTTATTGTAGGATTATTTTTCAAATTAGATGAGTTTGATAAATCAACTTGTTTTCCTTTAAACGTCTGAATTTTAAGCGGTTGCATAGAGGAATTCAAATGCACTTTTTTTGACAAAGCAGCAAAATCTTGAGCACTCAATACAATCATTTTTCGCGGTTGTTCCGGATTATTAATCAATGAACGTTTCGTTGCTGATTGTACACCAGTACACTTTGATATACTTTCTTTCGTTGCTATGAGTTTAGACGATTGATGTTTTTTAATTGTTGGTAAACTATCCTCCGTGTTGAATGGAACAATTTTAATGGGACGAAGCAAAGGTAATTTAGTCACAGGCTGTGGTGATATTGGAGGTGATTCGGTCTCTGGCGGTGAAATTGGCGGTGTATCTAAATTGAATTTACCAATATTCGACATAGAATTGAACATACTCTCTTGCCATTCAGATCCACTTGATTCTGAATGACTTGGACTGGGAGACAGTGGAAAATTTGGACATGATAAATCCTGTTTAATATGTTCAATTGAGTTTTTGGTGTTTGAATCCAATCCTGATGAATAAATCAAAAATTACTACTTATTTTTATACGATATTATTGAAAATATGAAAATAATTAATAAAATATTTAATTAATTTATACCAGGATCGGTAAAATTTTCAAAGACATTTTCAAGTTCATTGTAATTAAATCCACATTTTTCCAAATTTGAATATGAATTCAAAGCAGCGCCTTTTATTATTTCATCCGGACTTTCATCGTGTAAAGGTGAACCTTCGCCATTGAGCAGTTGCGGAATTTCTAAATCAGAACTCAACGCTTGCATAAAATCATCAGGGGCAAGTGGGCATTCGTTACCTATAAAAACAAACAAACGAAAAAAAAAAATTACATAAATTAATATTTTGTATATTATAATATAATTGAAATGTAACTCTAAAATATCAACGCATAGAACGCATTTTTTGACATATTCAAACAGTTTCAATAGGACTATAGGATGCGTGTCTGTGCAGGTGTACATAAAATAGAAAGACGGAAGAGAGACTGAAAGAGAGGGAAACGTCGAAATTCAGAGTCAATGAACTTCATCGGACATCGACAAGCTGCCCATGATGTCACTGATACAACTGAGAATAATTAAATTTAACTAGGGCTACATTCTTGATATTTACCACGTGTTTTTACGCATAATAAAAATAAAAAAATGTTATCAATATTATAAATTACAATGTACAATATTGTCATTATTAAATTGCTATTTGATGTGTTATGAAATTTTCTCTAATTGATAACACACATATTTGTTAATTTATTGATATTTAATTATGAGACATTTGGAAAAATATTATTATTTGTTGATATGGAAATAATGTAGTTTTAAGTAGATTGAAGTTATTAATATAAATAGTTTAAAGTACACACTTTTTTCTACATAAACTTTTGAAGAAAAAACGTGAAAAAACATGTGATGTGCGCACATAGATAGCAACAATAATTGATACAGTAGTTAATGAAAAAAAATATATATATATAAATAAACAGAAATAATAGATTATTGTTAAATATATTCATACAACAGTGATTTACACGGTTTGTCTTCATTATAACTCCGGGTTGTACAAAGTTTAGCATGTAATAACAAATTCTTATCGAAAATTTATATGACCTATAAAAAAATAACATAGCAACTATAACTATTCATATTTTCCACTTGAAACAAGTGTTCCAAGTCTATTTTTATGTTAATGTTTGTGAGAAATTTTTCATAATTATTATTTTTTTTTTAAATAAATTACCTAATTCCATAAAATGCGTATCAAAATCCATCATATCCAAAACACAGTGATATAATTTATCAATTTTCATTATAATATCACAATTATAAATATTAAAAATGTATTATTATTAATGATTTAATATAAAATATATATTTTTTTTTTCAATAGTAAAAAAATAGGAAAAAAAAAAAAATCACAGAACAAATATTAATAATCACTGCACATAAATACAAATAAAATACATGAACTTGTATTATTTACGGTCACTTTATGTATATGTTTTCTTTCATGTTTAATGATATTTTTTCGTACAATTTTTTTTTTTATATTGAAACGACGACCGGCATTACTTGCTGCTGTGAGGTACGAAAGTGAACTTGTCAGTGCCGGTGAGTTCAACGACGAGTAAAACCGAACCGGCTATATCTTTTGCTCTACACACTCATGCACACTATACATATCATCGTGTTAGTGAGTAAGCAGAATAGTATGAAGATACGAGTACTGCAAAATAACATAAAACCATTGGCAAACACCAGTACAATATAAAATCAATAATTTTGAAATATAAACAAAAATTTGAAGAAACAAATTTTTCAGATAATCCAATTATTTTTATTTTTAGTTATTAAATATTTTTTTCTCTTCTTTAATCGATACAGATTAATATAAGACTTTATCATATATTAATTTGTCTGTATTAGACGAAATATTTTTTATTCCTAATTATTTTTATTATCTAGATAAATTAATTGTTTTGTTATTTGTTTTTATATGTATAGACAAAAAAATATATTTCTATAAATGAAAATCAACAACCGTTAATTTGTTTCCGGTATCATTAAACAAATTTATAATCAAAAGTTGCATCCGTGTTTGAATATCCTCTATTCGTACACAATACTATTTTCCATCAAGTCCTTCCATTTTGTACTTACAAACAGTAATTAAAAAATGATTAAACGCTCATATATTATTTTATATAATATAAATCGCATTTGAATTGCAACTACATGTACATACATTTCATAGTTGACACATCGATTAATATGAATGTATTGTATACTACAAATTTCGATTACAATTCCCATGGTCATTTTATGATAAGAATTATCTGATCACATTAGCGAACCGCTGATGATAATGTGTGAGTATAAATTCAATGTGAATTTCTAAGATTAGTGATGATAGATTTATTCTATCAAACTCACTCAATGAATCCAGTTCGGGAAATATCTGGAAATTCGGATCTCCAAACCGACTCCATTCAGGCTCGTCTTTGATCAACATCATTTATCGTCGATATATGAAATTTATTAAAATAATGTAATTGCCGATTGATATTGTGCGTTTGAAATTACTTCATATTGATGAATGAATGTCAGAAGTGATATCACTCTGATTTAATCAATTCTCTACCGATATTATTGACACAAACACAGAATATTATAATGCACCGTAGCAAACATCCACAACTGCCCACAACCTGGTGGATGATACAGGCAATGTGACGTGACTCTTCCTGAACTTATTTTCTCAAAAAAATGGCGTTGATTTTAACCCGCGTAGGAAGTAATCTATTCTGTCACAACACGCGGTGATGGCACTAGTGTGTGAACGCCATAGTTATCTAGCGGGAATTTCGAATAATACAGTATTGGTTATATTTCATATAAATTTGATAGCATATGTATTTTTTTTTACATATATGCACATATTATACATTAATTATTTCATTCTTTTTTGTTTAAGAAGATGATTTCTTAATGCTATTTGTTTATCTTTAAATGATCGTTTAGTTTTTGATTTCACTTTATGTTTCACCATTTGGAAAGCTTTTGTCTTCTTTTTTTCACGATTTGTTTTACTGCATAAAGGATTTTGCCGACCATCTTTATATCCAAATTTTTCTCTGTCATCTCGGCCTCTCTGCAATATATTGAAAATCATTAATATTATTTCATATAACGAAACATTATGATACAGAAAAATAAAATATTATGTACCTGTACACTATCGATCCTGGCTTGCTTATCGTGTTTTCGTTTTTTGAAGATATTTTCAATGTCCCCAAGTTTTACTAATTCTCCACGATTATCGTCCAGAGGTCTTTTAACTCCACGCTTTGCATGTGTAATTTGTTGTTTCACTAATGCTGTGTCAATTCTTTTAAAATCATCGTCAGTCAAAAGTCGCTCCGCTGATATTTGAGCTGCTTTTACCTTCTTTTCCGCTGTCATTTCTATTTTTTTAACTTGCTTCAATTTCGTTAATCTGGCAGTCTTCTCCTTTTTCCTTTCTAATTTCGTTCTCTTGTGCTTCTTTTTTATTGCATTTTGAGACGTGATCTTTTCTTTTACGTTTTCTTTCTTCGACTCTGCATTTACTTTATTTTTGTCACCTTGTTCATCGTTTCCTTTATCTTCTTTAGCTTCTAAAATTTTATCTTCGTCTTTTTCTCCTTCCAAATCGATATCTTCTTCACTATTATCATTATCATCATCATCATCGTCGTCGTCGTCGTCGTCGTCGTCATCATCATCATCATCATCATCATCATCATCATCATCATCATCATCATCATCGGAACAATTTTCTTCATCTTCGTCATTTTCATCAATAGATTGATTATCATTTTCATCATTGCTATGATTGATATCAATCCATTGATCATCATCATCACTGTTTTCACTATCAATCTCAACTTCACCTTCACAAACAGGATCCAAAAGAACTTCAGCTCCCGGAACAAATTCATTAGCAGCTATTTCTCCATATTTTAATGGTTCAATAGCAGCTGTCGCTTCTGTTGGTCTTCCTCGATCCTTCTTGTGCAATAATTCGGGCATAGTATTTCTAAATAATGAAATTAATGAACGTGCCGCCATCATTACACTGCGTTCACGATAATTTTTATATTGAGCCAAATCTCTAAGAAGATCCTCATTCATCACTAATGGACACCGTGAGCATATTTCACGAACGGCATTTAATCCTATAGCCATAACATCGCTCGAATTTCGTTCTGTGACAAAATTATTTACTAAAGTTTTTAATACAGGCTCAAGAACTTCTGGAGGTACTAATTCATGGGAAGATTGAGCAACGAATTGCAATAATTTTGTCACCTCTCGTTGATGTGGTTGAAGAAAACGTTGAACATATGGATAATAATTCAAGAGAAATAGATTGTGCAATCCAATTAAACGCGATATAACATCCAATGTCATTAATTTTATTTCAAATCTGTCATTATTCTTTTCCAATTGTTTGAATAATTTTTCAGCAAATCCTTGAGGATCATGAATCAAGTGAAGAGCTGAAAAATTAAATTGTGGCGCTTTGGATTTTTTTTTCTTTGATTTTGCAAACAATTGTTTGACTTTTTTCAACTGTTTATCACGTTTTTTTGTCTTTTTATTTACTTTATTTGCCATCATGACTTCTTTCACATTTGGCGTGTCATCATCACTGTCGCTATCGTCACTTTCTTTATTTGTTTCATCAGAGCCGAGAAAAAATTTTAAGCACGCTACCATGACTTTAGTAATTTTAGAATGACAACCGGTCGCGAGTACATTTACAGTTTTGGCATCATTCCATACATTTTTGTTGTACAACTCTATCATAATGTCAGCGGACATTTTTGCCGCTCTGGTATTCGTGTCTTTCAATGCTGTAAACATGAAATTTTGTAGTGCAGAATTTACTTTAGCATTCTTATGTTTTGCATTAATATTTTTTATATCCGTGATTATATGAGTTTGAAGAAATAGTCGCAGAGCTTTATCTTGACATCTCAACAGATCGAAGAATAAACTCAAAAGCGCTGTGGGTTCCAATAAACCTTTGTTTCGCAACAGTATCAAAGTTTTGCATAATGTCTGTAGATAATATTGAAAGTTAATTGATAAATTAATCTATACAAATTTTATTGCAATATACTATAATTAACTTACCATTCGCATGTCATTGTCCAAAGTTGTATTATGAATTTTCAAAATATCTACAATTTGCTGTGGAAATGTTGCCAACTCCTCTGGATAACAATGGGCCACCTACATTTAAAATTCACTGTATATTCTACAAATTCAACATTCATTCAATAATATTTATATAAAATAATGAAAAGATGAAATAATAAATTGAATTTTTTTTTTCATTGATTATGTTAAAAAATAATTTATTCGTGTTGTTATTATTTTGTTATTGGTTACTGGATAAAATCATACAAATAATTTTTAATATTGAAACCAACAGTTTTAGAAATTACTATGATAAAATCATAAGTAATGGAACACTTGTATTTTGGTTCATCTAAATTATTATCACCAACGGTTGTTAATAATCCTAATTGACACATTGTTGGAATTTGAGCGAGTAAACTAGCATTTATATCAACTTTTTCCTCGACAATTGAACAAAATATTGCGAGCATTCTGTCCAATGGAAAAGTACGTGGACCAACATGTGTATTCATAACAATAGATTTTTTACTTATATTTTTACGTTTCTTTTTTTTACTACTGTGTTTCATGAACAATCGTTTATCTTCCTTTGGCGGATTGTACGATGCTAAATATGCGGCAATCAATAAAAACTTGGCATAATATGGTAATTCAAAGCTTAACGCCAACTTTGTCGTTGATTCAATTTCTTGTGATAATTGTGTGCGCAATGCAAAATCATTTGTTGATACTCTAAGATAAATTACTTCTAAATTCATTTTTAATACATTTGAAATATTACGCCATAACGTTGAGACATCATACTCATTACATTGACCTGAATTTATGGGTTCAACATATTTGGAAAAATTAATTTTAGCCATATATCGAAGTTCATTAATATCTCGACAAAAACGAAAGAATACTGATAAAAACAAATTCAAATAATTTTTATAAAATGTTTCACTGTAACCGTCAGGCCGATATAAAAATAATATCTCAATCATTTCGTCACGGGTATATTGTGGAAAAAAAATTTTAATGGGCTCAAGTAATCCCATTTTTACGCGATATGTATCCCATACAATTTCACTTATGAATATTGTACATACATTTACACCCGACAATTCTTTCAATCGTAAAAACATTGGCAATAAACTCGTGTCCATATCTCGCATTCTTTCACACTTATCAAAAACTATTATTAACGGCTTGGCATTATTATTACCGATCTCTTTTAAATGATCAATAAATTGCATAGTGCCATCGCACTTTTTAACAAACTTAAAATCATTCAATGAATTGAGCTTATAAGAAGAAAAATCAGCGAGAATATACTCAAATAGAGTTTTGCTATTTGGATGCTCAATGCAATTAATAATTGAACACGTATACTTGAGATAATTCAACAAAGATTGTACAACCAATGATTTTCCAGTTGACAAATGGCCATAAATAAAAATACTATGTGGTATTGGCTCATTTTCATTGCCAATTAATGAATATAATAATTTTATGAGACCATTCCTGCAGGTAATACTGCGTTGTAATTGCTTCAAGCACTCATCCATTTTGTTTGTTATATAAATAATAAACCAAATATAACTAACTTAAAAAAAAATTATAAGCTTTCCTCTTTTATACCTGAAAGAGAAATGTAGACAATACTCAAGTAATGATTAATTTACAGTGCTACTTTGAATAATGTTTTCAATACAAACAATTGATGGATAAATGGAAAAATATGCAATTCACATGAATATTCAGAAATATATTTTTATTATCTTACCTGGGCCAAAAACATGACCAATTCATCGAGGCTTTGATTAAACTTGGCAGGTGTCAATCGAAATACCTCTAATGTCGATTTATAATGATTGTACTGCTGTAAAAACTGTAATTGAAAAATAGAATATTAGATAATTCATCATGCAACCATTAATTAAATATTAATAATATATCCTTACTTCTTCTTTGTATGATTCTGAATCGCGTTTTATCAAATTTTGAAGTTGTGGTAGATTGTCTGGTAGTTGATTGTTATGTCGGACCATTTTTTTTTGTTCGCACTAAATTAGTCTGAAAACAATTTACTCATAAGTATACTCTGCAATTGAAAGGCTATTATATATTGTGAATACATTAATTTTTATTTTGTTTATCGAAAATATATTTACATATATACCACACGTAGAACATATTCCAATTTGCGAAATGGATGCAATTTATGTGAATAACCAAACAGTTGCACACGTGTAAAATAATAAAATGGTGAGAAAAAAAAAAAGCGCGCGTGGACCAAATACAATTGTTCGTAAGATAGTATCATATACTCACAAGAATATTTATGCCTGAATAAAGATGGCATCGTAGTTGAAATCCACGCATGTGTACAATGGTTATTCTAGTTGGCCGCGCGCGCTTCTTTTCAAAAATGTTGTTACAATATTGAAGCGTGTAGGCTGTCTACTCAATTCATAGTAAGAGGTTAGAACATAAGGAGCACAATTATATATATATATACAATAATTATTTATTTACAAATTAAAAAATGTTGGATGATGATGATGATGTCCCATTAGGTGATGATGAAGAAGAAGTCCTTGTCTATGTTGATTTTGAGGGTACTGCAGGCCCCAATACATTTTGCAATGAAAAACTTGAATTAGATATGATTGGATTGGATTTGGAAAATCCGATCATGCGAGTAAATGGAAAGGTAACACATACAGATATACATTTTTTTTTTGTTTTAATAACTAATCACACAGAAATTATTATATATATTTTTTTTAAATTTTTGTATTTAGTACTATGAAGGTACATATGAAAATGCCGTTGGTACATACATGTTTTTTGAAAAAGATACTAATCCTGAAGTAGACGATCCAGTATTTGATAAAACTTCAACTCTAAAATATTATGCGAAATCCAAGAAAATTCTTAAAATGAAGAGGGTATTCGTAAAACCAAGACTGGAAGTACTGGGCGATTCGAATCATCCACATTCAGTACCAAACATGGATACTATCAAAGCAGCTGGTATTCCTCCTCAATATCAGGATCAAGGTATTTGTTGTCTAATTTTACAAGATTGTAATGCTCATGTAATGATCAATTATTCACTATCATTCTGAATTATGTAGCTTTATTACTCTGGGAAGAAATGAGAAATGAAAGATTGGAGGCTCTAAATGAATATTTAGAAAAACAAAGGCAGAGAGAAGAAAAGCGTCAGCAAGGCATTCAACTCGATTCTGAATCAGATGATGATAATCCTTTTGCGATGTATAAACCAAGTGCTCAAAAATCTGATGGGACTCTACAAAAACATAATCTATTTAACGAAAAAGTCGAATCAATTAAAAATGATCAGCATACGTTAACAATAATAGATCCAGGTCCTTCAACATCAAAGGATAGTCACGCTTGGTTGATCTCCAACGATGATTCAATGGACGATTTTCGAAAAAGTAAATCGGTTATGGAACCTAAGAATCAAGGATATATTAAAATTCTTTCAACAAGAAAACCGAGAAAAGATAAAAAAAAATTACGACAAAAAAAGGATGAAGTTGTTGAAATCATCGCAACCACGTCTGAGATAAGTGATGGATCACATGATCCTGCATCCAATAATCAAGGGAATGAAACAAATAATCATGAAAGCGTTGATAATAAAACGATCAATGAAAAAATCATCAGTGAAGAAAAATGTGCAGTGTCAGTTGATATTTGTACTGTTGAAAATGCTGAAATTTCCATGGACCAAGTTAACAGTCGTATTGATAATATAAATTTAAGTAACATCCAACTGTCAATGGACACTGATTCTTCACAAAGTTCTCAAATAATTTCACAAGAAATTGAAATTCATGATAAAAAAGAGGAAAAGCAGAAAAAGCGTGAGGCAAAATGAATAAATTATCAAAAAGAATGAAAAAATGTGCTACCAAAATGAATTCAAAAATATAAAATCATGGAATTTATTATTGCCAATTTTTATCGTATCGATTATTATTTATATTTGTACATAATGTCATTTTATAACATAACTCTTACAAAACTGTAAATAAATTTCATACGAATAATATAATAATAAAAATATTATTTTTTTTATTTTAGTCGAGTAATTATCATCAATTCTACAATACTGGATTAATCGGTCATAATAGCAATTTGTAGTACGTACATTAGATTCCTTCATTCTACATAATATACATGTTTTCATGTAGATTTCGGACTTTTTACTTTTACCATTATATATTTAAACTTATATTATTTTTCGTCTTTCTCTTCACCAATCGAGATCACCCGGTAATTCATCAGGATACTCGCCCGTGAGACATGCAGTACAATGACCAATATAACTGCTTTCACGATTATCCATACCATTTCGAACAGCCGTTACAAGCCCATCAACTGATAGATATTTTAAACTATTTGCTCCAACATGTCTAGCAAGCTTTTCATTATCCAATCTATTAGCAATCAACTCTTCTCTTGTTGGAATATTTATACCCATATAACAAGGATATTTCAAAGGTGGTGATGCTATTCTTACGTGAACCTAAATAAAAAAGAAATTTATAAAATTAGTTATACATTCAATTTAAACAAAACAAAAAAAAAGTATTGATATATACGTGTAATTGATATTCACCTCTTTTGCACCTGCGTCCCGTAAAAGTTTAATTATAGGACCGATTGTGTTTCCTCTAACTATGGAATCATCAATCAGAATAAGTTTTTTTCCTCGTACATTTTCAAAGAGTGCACCAAATTTTTTGGCTACACCCAATTGTCTTAATCTCGTACTTGGTTGTATGAAAGTCCTACCGACATAACGATTTTTACATAATACCTCAGCGAAAGGAATATTTGATTGTCTAGCATAACCGTGTGCAGCGGCCGTTCCTGATTCAGGTACAGAACTGACAATATCAGCTTCTACAGGGGATTCAATGGCTAAAACTCGTCCACATTGCATTCTAACGGAATAAACCATTTGACCTTCAAAAATACTGTCACTTCGAGCAAAGTAGACATACTCAAATATACAAAATGCTTGTGGTCTTTTATCTGGTCTCTCGACAATGTCAATCGTTTTTATACCCTCACGAGTCAATTCCACAATTTCTCCAGGAAAAACTTCACGTACGTAACGTGCACCAATGCTAAGAAAACCACAAGATTCAGAAGAAATGACCCATCCTTCAGTGTCATCATCGTCATCAGAATCGCGCGGTGCGAGTGTGCCAACAGGTACAATTTTACCAATACACAGTGGTCGATTACCATATGGGTCTCTTACTCCGTAAATCTTATCTCTCTGCATGATAACTAATGAATATGACAAAGGAGCCAATTGCATGAGGTGTTTTATACGAGCTGGCCAATCAGGACCATTAACTTCACCTTCTGGTGGATTTAAACACAGAGCTTGCGTAATTAATTCCGAGTCTGAGTGAGTAGATAATCCTACTCCTCTACCCAATACCATTTTTCTCAATGATTCTGTGTTGACAAGCTCTCCATTGTGAGCAACAGCCAGTGCCCCGTGTGCTGTATGAACTACAAAAGGCTGACAATTAACTTCCTCGCTTGCTGCACTTGTACTGTATCTCGTGTGTCCTATTCCAAGATTACCACGAAGTTTCTTCATACTCTCATCATCAAAAATATTATTAATCATTCCCATGCCTTTATGTACTCGAAATGATTTGGCACATACACCTTCACTAGTAACGATACCAGCACTCTCTTGGCCTCTGTGTTGAAGTGCCACCAATCCTGTATTATTTATTGAAAATTTCATCTTTATTTTCACATGTTATTTTATGTTTTACCAGGCTATTATTAATAAACCTCACATATTACTTACCCAAACAAATTACCTGACCAACATCAATTTGAGACGGCCAATCACCCGCAGCAATACATCCAAATACACCACACTCGTGTGTCAATCCTGATGAGTTTTGTCCACGAGTTTCCCCTTTGCTTCGTGGTGTATTTGTATTTTTTTCAACCACGGACAATCGGGTCATTGCAGCAACACAATGATTTTCCTCTTGAGCGTTGGAAATCATCGCTCTTTCCGATATATCTACAAATTCATAAATAAATATACAATTAATAAATATATTCTTATATTATATAGATGATGGTTGCATATTGTAAAGTGACACCAAAGAATCATGTGATACAAAATAATAATATATGTTTATATGAATAAGCAAAAAAAATAAATTTTTAAAATCAACAAAATAATAATAAATAATAAATATAAAATTATTATGTATGTTTTTGCGTGTACGATAAGTTGAATATAATATTCATTAAAATTAAAAATTCATCGCAACATTTATTCATATCGTGAAACTCGGCTAAGACGACTTTTGCCACATGACAACGTAATTATCACGAGTGTTCTTATAAACTATTGACCCCCCTGCAAGACTGATGATAGATTTCAATTTTATTTTGCAATTTTTTCTTATTATTATATGTTTTTCTAAGTATCGCCAACTCATTTACATTTGATAAAGAATATTTCATCATTATTGTTGTCTATTTTGCAAAATACCAAGTGTTGATCTATATAATTATAAAAAAAAATTATTTTATATCATTATTATTATTATTATTATTATTATTTATTATTTTTTTTTTTTTCATGTAATAATTGATATTTATATAAAATATAATTGATAAATAAAAATTATAAATATCGAATTATATAATTGATTTAATTTAAACTTGAATAATAATTGAAAGAAACAAAAAAAAAATGTATTCAAGAATAATGATCACATCAGGTGACTTTATCGGGTAGTTTTGACGCAACTGTACCAACTTGTTGAGTGGATACAAATAAAATTTTTACTCTATACCCCATAAACATCAACATAAAAAAAAAAAATAATAAAAAATAAAAAACAAATGTATTGAATATAAGTACTTTTAAAGATTTATCACGTTGTAAAAGGTGCATGAATATTTTATTTTTTAAGTTAATAAACATAACAAAAAATAATAATATTTACCACGTGGGTTGTCCAATGTAAACTATGTACAAATGCGTCGTTAAAAAATATGATGGTTCGGACCGCGTGGCGTTTCACAAATGACTTCGTCTGCCAATGAAATGGGACTGCTGATCATTAGCAGATAATTCAATGCCCTATCCCCTCTATTGCTTTTCCCTTCTTCTTCTTTGACCTTCGCAATGGAACAACGAAATTTTGAAACGTTCCCATGTACATAATATTTATATAATATATATCAACAAAATTTATAAACAAGCAATATCAATATAACAATAAATGCCTATCAAAATACAATTATTTACTTTTTAAATTTACGTCGCAAAAGGTCTTGAATTTTTTGTTTTTTTTTTTTTTTAATTCTAATATTTGGTTCGTCATGTTTCAGATATTCAATTGGTACCTATACATATTGTGATGAGTTAAATAATGTGATTATTCAATATATTAATTATTCAACATTATGATTGCACCTCAGTATTTATGAATAAAAGATTAATCTCATTATCTGCATGATGGTGATTTGATACTTGTGATCCATTGGGTACTATAGTTGTATTCTACTATGCCGAAATAATGATAACAAAATATCTGAACCAATCATTATATGGAATCTTTCGATGGAGGGGACCAGTATCATATAGTTAATGTAAAGAACATTGGAAGAATATTTTCAAAGAAGCTTAGTAACAAGCATAGATTGGCATCGTTCACATCGTCATCAGCAAATAAATCATTATGGCAGGTATGCTGTTCTTATTCTTTTTCTTCTTCTTCTTTTTCTTCATTTAATATCATACCTCATATTATTTATGTATTTATAAATAAACAAATAATTGAATGTATTATTGGAAGAATGAATTGTTGTACAGAAATGCAGATCATTAAAATTTTAATAACAGATTTATTTTAGTGAAAAAAAAAAAAAGAAATTTTATCATATATTTTTCCACGTGCAACTTTTTCAGCAAAAATTACCGCTCCTACGCACCGATGATATACATTGTAGGTTAAAATTCCTATTTTAGACTGAAATCTATTTGTCGCTGATATAAACAATTTGAAAAAGTCGTTAGGTGTGATTATGAATTCGGATGATCCATTACATCTCCACTTGGATTGTGTGGTCCACGTTTTGCTAGTCATGAAGTGATTGAAATAATTTCATCATCTTCATATAAATAAATAAAAATCAAAAAAGATTCTTCCAATTTAAACATATACATGTTTCCCTATATCAAAAATGACCAATGTCACGTTCTTCAATTACATCCAAAAATATACAATGGTGGATCATCCACAAATGATACAGTGAATGCAATCTAATATGTCATATCTTGTTGGAAGTTAAACAGTACTTTTTAAACTGGTTTATTCATATTTGTTAGCAACATTATTTAATAGTATTTAATTATTTTTTATTTAAAGAATTGTACAAGCCGGGAAAGTTGATAATTGAGGGAAAGACAAAACAAGTTTACGAAATTATTAATGATCCAACATTATGCGTCTTGATTAGCAAAGATCGCATTACTGCTGGAGATGGTCTGAAGGCGCATGATTTAGAAGGCAAGGCAGCTATCAGTACAGCTACTAATGCAAAAGTATTTCAACTACTCAATCAGGCAGGATTGAAAACAGCATTCGTAAAAGTCATTGATGACATAACGTTTGTTAGTAAAAAATGTGAAATGGTTCCCATTGAATGGGTTACACGAAGATTAGCCACTGGTAGTTTTTTAAAGAGACATACAGGTAGTTAATCAATTACGTACTCTATTGAAATTTTTTTTCCCCTTCTATTTTAAAGAAAAAATATTGATTAATTTTATAGGAGTACCTGAAGGATTTCGTTTCAATCCACCACTACAAGAAACTTTTTTCAAAGACGATGCTAATCATGATCCACAATGGTCAGAGGAACAGATAATTACTCGAGGTTTCCAACTTAATGGAGTTACTATTGGTAAAGATGAATATGATATTATGAAACGTACTGCGTTAGTAGTTTTTGAAGTATTGGAGCGAGCATGGGCAACGCGTGATTGTGCGCTGATTGATATGAAAATTGAATTTGGAATTGATACAAATGGAGAAATTCTGGTTGCCGATATTATTGATAGTGATTCATGGAGACTTTGGCCTTCTGGAGACAAGAAATTGATGAAAGACAAACAGGTAAACTTAGAAATTATTTTATTTTAGTAATAAATAGTTATTTCAATATATCTAAAATGAAAAATATTCGTTACATAGGTGTACAGGAACTTGACATCAGTAACAAGTGCAGATTTGGATAATGTAAAGCGAAATTTTAAATGGGTCGCTAATCAATTGGAATATCTTATTCCACCAGCTCAGGCTTTAGTTGTAATTCTTATGGGTTCACCATCTGACAAAGAACACTGTGAAAAAATAGCAAAACACGCAATCGCACTTGGTTTAAAGACACAATTGAGAGTCACCAGTGCGCATAAAGGAACCACAGAGACACTGAGAATTGTAGCAGAGTACGAAGACTCACGGGAAAAAGTAAGTTAAAAACAATACATTCATAGTTAGAGAATTAATATTTTAGAAAATAAAATAATAACTAACCCGTGTGACACGCCCAGATAATTGTTATCTTTGAGTTCAATGATAGATATGAAGAATGTTTGCCACATCATATTTTTTATTATTCTGTTTAGGTAGTGTTAATTGCAGTGGCAGGAAGGAGCAACGGACTGGGACCAGTGCTTTCTGGTAATACTACTCTGCCAGTCATCAATTGCCCGCCTGTTAAATCGGATAATGTTACACAGGATATTTGGTCATCATTGAATGTACCTTCTGGTGAGTATATTAATTTAACAATAAATTCATTATTGCATATACATTATTTTACTGTTAATTTTTCTTTTCCTGTTCAGGCTTAGGTTGCACAACAGTAATATATCCAGAAAGTGCAGCTTTGGCAGCAGCTCAGATTCATGCGCTTCATGATCACCTTGTCTGGTCTCGTCTTCGAGTAAAGCAGCTATCCAATTTTATCTCATTGAAGAAGTCTGATATGCATTTGAAGAAATTAATTCTTGATTAATTCAACTTTTTTTATCGTTTTTGTGTACATTTTTATGTTTTTTTTTTAATTTTCTGTAAATTCCAGATTGTTTTAATGTTCATAGTAGCTCTCATTGTTTATACTGTGTTGTTACTTCTTTTACTGATGATTTATTGGATACAAATTTACAACTTTAGACTGTTTCCAATCAAACAAATTTTTGAATAATTATGATTATGAGAAAGAATATATACAACAAGAAAAAAAGAATTGACTGAATAAAAATTATTATTACATAATATGACACAAACTTGGATATGTACAAATTAAAGAATTATCTATTAGTGTTTATTCTGAATTTAATGTTGATTTTGTTACTGATTGCACTTTGCCAAAGTTTCAATATCTTCAATTTCTCTGGGACAACTTTGCGTAAGAACTAATGGAGTTTTTTCTTGTATTAGTACATCATCCTCAATACGAATACCCAAATTATGAAACTCTACAGGTGCCAAATGATTCTTCGGATTTACATATATACCTAAAAAAAAAATTAATTAAAAATGTTTTATTAATTTTTCTTTCAAAAGTATAATGAATAATAGAAAGTAATAAGAAATTATTTTTTTACCTGGTTCTATTGTGATTACCATGCCTGGTTGTACTCTGATATTTCTAGATATTTTTCCAGTATCATGAACATCCATACCTAGATAATGGCTCACATGATGAGGACAATACGAAAATGCAGCTTTTAATAACTCATTTGGAGAAAGATCTTTTGGTATTAAACCAATTTCTTGCAGACGTTTTCCAAGTAACTGGCACATTTCTTCAAATATTCGGTCCAATGTTGGAAACTCGTCGAGCTGACGTATTAATGTTTTTTGTACGTCGAGCACTACTTCATATAATAGCCGTTGCTGCGGAGTAAAAGTCCCATTAATGGGCCAAGTTCTCGTAATATCTGACGAATATCCATGATATTCACATCCTGGAGAATATCAAATTTTTGTAAATAAAATTTACCAAAGATTTTAAGAATAAATTGCGGTGATAAATGGCTAACCTGCGTCCATCAAAACCATTTCACCATTATTTACAATTTGATTATTTGTTATATAATGTATTATATTGGCATTTTTACCGCCAGCAACAACTGGTGGATAAGCAAGGAATTCAGCACCATTAATTCGACATTCATAATCAACAGTTGCAAATAATTCGTGTTCACTAATTCCACTTTTGGATATTTGAATTGTTTTAGATATTGCGGCTGATGCAATTTCACAACTTTTTTGCATCAATTTCCTTTCTGCATCCGATTTTATCAATCTTATGCCGTGAAATATTGTTTTTGGGGATAAAAAAGTTAGACCACTAGTCGTTTTTATAGCCTGCAATACCTTTTCATGAATTTCTGAATGAATAATATCATCACTTTCATACCATACAACGTTTATTTTATTATTTTGTATTAAAGAATTGATGAATGATTCGAAATCGTTAACTGGAAATGATTTGTCAACTCCAAACATTTCTGGTGCTGCTTCAACTCCAGTTCTCGGGCCATCCCACAGTTCAGAACGTGGATTTTTGTCTTGAACAAATAACGTAGACTCGAAACTATCATCATTAGCAATAATTACCAATACACAATTTGGTTCTTGACATCCAGTAAAGTATAGAAAATCTGTATTTTGTCGGAATACATAAGGTATTTTATCAGACATATATACTTTCGTAGATGATGGAATAATCACAATATGTTGGTTTGCAGAAGCTTTTCCAACATATCCTTCACTGATTATACGTTCGACTAATTTTGTACGTCTGGCTTTGAATTCATTCAATTTTATTCCTGGCAATAGCTCACCAGGTTGAAGAAGATGAGGATGAGTGACGGGTGTAGGTTGTCCATGTGTAGGAAGAATTTGATGGTTGCATGATTGATGAGTCTTTGGATTTTGAGATGTCACAGTTGAATGACTCGCAATCATTTGAGCACCTATAATTTTAAATAAAAACTGTTTTAATACGTGAATTAATCGGAATTAAAATTTTATAACCTAATTCAATATAATAATTTTATTTATATTTTTTATTTTATAAATGATATAGTTTTTATTTTTGTATTATACCAATTTTTTCTAATCGTAGAATTGAACATTTTTTTGCAAAACTAAATATTCTATTAGTATAATTCATGATGTACATGTAAAGTTATATTACAAAAAATAAAATCAAAATAATGATGTGCTATATTTCACGTAGATTACAGACTTTATATACATACATGTACATATGTATAGTGAATGTAATATTGTGCGGATTGTTATATACCTATGTAACTGTATATGATTGGCTTTTGTTTGAATTGGCGCGTCGATATAATTTGAAAAAAATTTTATTTGGTAATCATGTGAAATTTTCGTCTTTCTAACTCAATAAAACTTTTATGCTAAAATGAATAAATCAATAAGAAAACCATGTTATCCAAAATATTCAACGGGTGATGGAATAGCAGTCGCTCAAACTATTGGAAATTGGGATTTGTCTGCCTGCAATATGAATCCAGATCATGCAAATATTCGTCAACTGAAAGATATATTTCTACAAATGGATAAATTGTTATATAATTTACATTAATGCTGATCTGTTTTTTATCCAGAATTTTTTCATGTTTCATTATTTTTTTAAGGGTATAATTAATATCTTATATAATTTTCCAACAGGAAAACCACGAAAACTGATATGCAGGTGATATATAATCGAAGAAACGATCCGGAATCCTGGTTGATACCACCAAGTCCTCCAAAAAGTCGGCCCTCATGGATTTATCCTGAAAATCGGCCACTCATTACATTTACCACATCAGCAATCCAAAGAATTCCAATATTTTCATTTAGAAGTGTGACGAATGAATTGAAAAATCCTGCACCCGGTCGAGAATATTATGAACAGGTATTTATATATAATATATTCATAAGCATTTGCACTCATTTATTCTGCCTTTTTTTTTAGGGTACAGATAAGTGGTATAAAAGTGATCCCACTGCCTTTTACTGTCAAACTTCACATTATCCATCAACAACAGGACATCACTGTGCTTAACCATTATTTTGACAACACAGATATACTTCTTATCTATTAAAAATAACAATTATATTTGTATTTGCAATGTAATAAATACATATTCAATCAGTTTGTAATCATGTGTATGGGTAATAGGTACATATAAATACTATTTCTCTTTTGTCCTTTATTTTAAAATTAATAAATTGAAAGTTATATATGATTATCACCGTTTCCATGCAATCTCACACCACTCGAATGTCATTGAAAAAAAAAAAAAAAAAAAAAAAAAAAAAAAAATTATCAGTATGAGGAGTATTTATTAGTTACAATGATTTAAATTCAATATAAATTTCTATAATGTTATGAAAATTCAGAGTTTAATTAAAATAAAAATAAAAATATGATTTTATAAGATCATAGTATTAATGTAAAAAAAAAAAAATTATAAAAATTATATTATATAACCAATTAAAAAAATAGAAATAATTGTAATTAGTTGTATTCGTTAAAAACGAATTCAATAATAAAAAAAAATATCCAAAATGCCTTGCGATGGAAAAAATCCCAATTGCCAACGCCGTCGAGAATTATTGTCACAATTAAAATGTTTAGTGGCTGCTATGGATCGAAAGTAAGAACTTATATATAAAATATATATAAGTAACCTAATCAATGATGACCATTTGAAATACATATTTTATCATAAGTAAATTAAAGGAAACCGTGTGAATGGGATGAGCGAACACACAATCCACCACCTACCTGTTATCCTGCTGACGTAACGCATGGAAATAATAAATGGGAATCACCGTCTCAGAATGTAAGTAACTGATAGATTTTGTTCTAGATGTATTCAAACAATAATAATTGATGAAATATATTTATAAGATCCCTGTCAAAGCGGTCAAAAGTTATGAATTACGTGGGAGCACAATTCTTAGATGCGAATGTATAAAGAGAAATGGTCTGCAAGATCGTTGTGGATTCTTAGATTGTATGGGCCGACCAGAGTGCATGACGAAATTGTATCCAAATTGTGATCCTGGCCGAACTGCATTACTCAAATTGACAGATTTTGGCGATACTCAAGTGGCTTTAGAAAAATTCTACCAGGCAGATCGAGCAAGAGAATCTGCATTAGCCACATACTGTCGCCTTGTTTGTCCGGAAAACTTTAATGGTACTCCCTATAATCCGCCATTATTCATCACACCACCGTCTTCAGTAGTACCATTTCAAGGATCAGCACAGTCATTTTCAAATCGATCACAACCCCAATTTTATGGTGCGCCAATTCATGATCAATCTCAAAAGTTTTATAGATCACCAGATAATATTCAGGTGCAGCAACAGTTATGTCAATCTCCAATTCAAATGTATCAGCCGCAACAGCATCAACCTCAACGACCACAACAGTATCGTCAACATTCTCAACATTCTCAACATTCTCAAGAACATCATCAACATCAACAACAATATCAGAGGCATTATCAGCAACAGCCAGAACAACGTTATCAAGAGCAATATCAGCAACAGCCAGAACAATGTTATCAGGGGCAATGTCAGCAACAACAACCAATGCCATATTCTTATTCATCACAAGCTTCACCTATGCCTTATGCTCAACAATGTTCACCGTGCATGCTTTCAACGTAATAGTAGGAGAAAATTCATTACGCAAATTGCACATATGTACAGTATTTAATTATTGAATAAAAAATAAAATATAAATATAAAATTTAATGATTTTCCTTTTTTTAAATTATTGACATGAGCTTATTGATCGATGAATTTGTACGAGTCATTACCTCTCTTCAAGAGATAGCCTTCATCGTTCAATCTATTGATGAAACGATTGAAATCTTGAATTAATATACCACCTCCATTTGCCAATTCAATTAAATCAGTCTTTGAAAATAATCTCTCATCATTCTCCACTTCGTTTCTTAATATATGAATAAATGCAGAGACCTGTGGAACAAAAAAAATATATATTTATAAGAAATGAAGAAATCATTTTCTGATACAATAATGAATGGTGTTTCATTTGAGATCTAATCCAACCTTCTTTGCGGTCAATTTTCCAGAATCATTTCTCGAATTATCGGAAATGCAAGGCGATGGTACGCTGGACAACGTGAATTTATATAGTTCGATAACTTCACGAGCGTCGTCTTCTGTTGCTTCCATTCGCAATTCTAATTTAGCTCTGGCCTATGATAAATCAATAAATGAAGTGTTTTGTGATATATTCAATGGAAAAGAAAAAATAAAAATAAAAAAGAATGACAAATACCTGTGTTAGCCTAATTAGAGCTTCTAATTGACGATGAAAAACTGGTAGAGATCCAAAGATACTGGTATTTTTACGAAGTTCAAGATAATATTGTTGCAATACGTTGGCAGCGCTTCGTGAGAGTTTTGGATTGACATATTGTCTTGCATATGAAATATATTTTCTAAGAATTGTTTGTGATACTGTATCTTTCTTATTATTTGCTGCAGATCTTACAAGTCTTTCTTTGAGAGAAACAGATTGGGAATGATCCAATAAGGGTAAAATATTATCATTTATATTATTTTTATCGAAAATTCGTTTGAATCCTGTATGAGCATTCATAACGTGAGCGCACATCAATGAATCTAAATGCTCATTTGGTTGATCCAAAAGTAGAAATATTAAATCGAATCGCGATAAGAGAGGTTGACTAAGATTTAAATTATTCATAACATTTTTTGATGAATCATAACGACCCCCAACTGGATTGGCAGCTGCAATAATTGACGTTCTTGCTTGAAGCGAGCAAATAATCCCGGATTTTGCTACACTCACACTCTGTTGTTCCATAGCTTCGAGTAAAGCCTAGAAAAGAAAAAAAAAAAAAAGAACTTATTGCATTATTTAATTTATTCAAATGGAATATAATTTTTTGAGATATATGATTACCTGATGTTGTGTAGGCATTTTGTCAAACTCGTCTATTAAACAAGAGCCCCTGTCTGCAAGAACCAGAGCACCAGGTTCAAGAGCGAAATCGTTTGTACCATTTTCTTTGCTCAAAGTTACTGTTAATCCCGATGATGTGCTCGAGTTACCACAAACATAAACACCTTGAAAATAAATGAGAATGAAATTTTTATGTGAATTTATCTAAATTTATAAAATTATCTTACGTACCTTGCGGCGAGAGTCGTGTAGTAGCTTGAAGTAACTGGGATTTACCAAGACCTGGATCTCCAACCATTAAGACATGAATATCATCTCGAGGTGATGCTTGTCTACAGCTACCACCAAATAAACTCAGCAATAAACCAGCTTTAATCATCTCATGTCCATAAATAGCTGGACACATGGAATGGACAAGCAATGAAAAAACATCAGGATAATCATGAATTTCCTGAGAAATAATAAAAAATAAATAAAAATAGATTTTTAATCACAAAAAAAAAAAAATCATGATTCAATTTTTTCTTACTTACTTTGATAGAAAAATAATCTCTCAGATCTAATTCCATTCCTGTGGCATTTTTACCTTGTGATTTATTTTTATTGTTAACAATTGAAACGGCCTCCATATATAATGCATTTGGACCAGAAACATCTTTTCCTTTTGGTGTGCCATCATCAACTCCACGTACCTGATAATATTACTGAGTTATAATTTTTCAAACATGATCATACGTGCATATTAAATTGGATAAATAAAACATATTACCAACTTTAATAATTCCTACAATTGTAACATCATCACCGGGCACACAGGTTCCAACCAAATCATCAAGAAGCTCAACTTCAAGTATTCTTGGCATTTTTCCTCGATCATCCTGTAATAATTGTGTGGATAAATCAATGAAAATTTAATTTTACAATAGCAAATAAAATTATAAATTATATTTACTTACTTGCATTGCTTCTAAATGCTCTTGCAATTTAATAACTTGCAATGGAATAGTTTTAACATAAGGCGAATCAAGTTTTGGTTCAAATTTACTTGTACCACAATTATCGCATGTTTTTGGCACTGTATAAATACCATCTGGCTGTTTAATTATTTTATAGCCATGACATTTTAAACATGAAAATAAAATCCATTGGGCTAAATGACGAGGTCTACCAACTCTTATAACACATCCACGAGTTGATATTAATTTTCCATAGGCATTTACTTTAATTTCACTGACAGATACAGTTGGTCGATGATTAAATATCTTTACACGTATCATAGGAAGATTTTTAATATGCAATGAATTATTACTATCATTTTTGGGTGCAGTTTTTACAATTATCTGATGAAGTGCAAGTCCTAAGCAATTTAAAGTTTCACGTGGATTATCTTGTATATCATTTTGGAACGTATACCATTCATCAATAAATTCTTCATCATTATAAAAACGATCAATGTTTATATTAAATGCTGGTCCAACTTTTTGTGGTACTATTGTTGTTATATCTGGATTTCTTTTCATAAAATTTTCGGCTGCTTCAATTTTTTGCGCGAGTATTGCATTATTGATGTCTGATATATAAAAAAGAAAAAAAAAAAACAAATTGATTATTTAAATTTGCAAATTTAATTATTAATTATATATAATTATATTAATAACCTTTGGTATCAAAGTATAATTTGGCGCCATAATAATGTGCATGTGAATCTTTTATTAAAGCATAAACATTAAACAAAGGATCATCACAATTGATATATGAATTGTCTTTATAAGAATCAGATATTTTTCCATCTTTTGTACTAACTGCAATAAAAATTAAAAAGAAAAAAAACAAATGTATTAATGATTAAATAAATAAAATAATCAATCAATTAAGATTCATATATCTTAATAAAAAATGATAACTGGTATTCACCTGGATTTTTTTTCAATATTGTAGCGGTATTATTTTTTGATCCCCGATAACGTTTACCATAACGTCTGTATGGCCGACTCATGATATCATAAAATAGCAATAGCAATATAAAATAATTTCACGTAAAAATTTCATAATACATTTATAATAAGTTTAAAAATATCAAGCGTTTGCTATGAATAATATTCGAGAATGAAAAACCAAAGCTGTAGTAACCTAGAACGTCGTATTCAATTCACAGGTATTACCGACACATATAATGAAATAATGAGTATAAACAAATGAGATTTTTTGTATGAATATATATGTAGATATGAATGTGTTGACGTATATAAAATGTAGTGTGCGCTGTGAGAACGATCTGATATGTCATACGTTTTCTGCATACCTCAGTGAACAACATGGAGGTTCTAGAAATAAATGAAAATAGTATAGGATTATTAGAAGAAAATAATTTTGATATAAATGTAAGCTGCCATGAAAAAATAAGCGGATCAATAACGTATGATATGTTTTTCACACAATATCTACAATCTAATCGGCCTTGTGTCTTTCAAGCGGGCATTACGGATCTATGGCCATGTGCACAAAATTGGAGAATTAACGACGCGCCAAATTTCAAACGTATCAAACAATTCTATGGTATTTATTTGTAATTAAATTTAATTGAATTTAAAAATATTCAAATTGAAAAAAAAAAAGATATATATATATAATAATATATAAATATATTTATTTTACAGGTAATTGTAAAGTTCCAGTAGCCAATTGTAAAATAAAATATTACAATGCACAAATGAAAGATACAATGACAATAAAAAGATTTATAGATTATTGGCAAGAATATAAAAATAAAGATTATCCTGGTGATATGCCAATATTATATTTGAAAGATTGGCATTGTTTAAGGGATAATCCAAATACTCCGATATATCAAGTGCCCAAATTTTTTGCATCCGATTGGCTAAATGAATATTATATAGCGCGTTCAGATTTAGCTGATGATTATATGTTTGTCTATATGGGGCCTAAAGGATCATGGTAATTCAATATAATTCTATTTATAAATTATATTAATCATCTATAATAATAAAATACTATAAATGGAACTATTAATAATTCTTTTTATGTTTTATCAGGACACCATTGCACGTAGATGTTTTTACGTCCTACAGTTGGTCTGCTAATATTGTTGGGAAAAAACGTTGGTTATTATTTCCACCAGGAGAAGAAAATAATCTTTGTGATGTTTACGGTCATTTACCATATGATATTAATTTATCCGAATACAATAATTCAATTGTTGATCGATGTAAACGTTCAATAGAAATTATTCAGGGTCCTGGTGAAATTGTATTTGTGCCTTCGGGATGGTATCATCAAGTTTGGAATTTAGTATGTTTATATGAATCTATATTATTTAAAAATTTCATGTTTTTATATATATATCACGTAATACGTATAAAATCGTATTTATTACATAATTTTATGTGTACAGGAAGATACAATCTCTATAAATCACAATTGGATCAATGGTTGCAATATTTTGAATATATGGAAAGAATTGAGAAAAGCATTATCGGCTGTAATGAAAGAAATTGAAGATTGTTGCAATATGGATAATTGGCTCACTCATTGTCAAATTGTTTTAAAAGCATCACATGGTATGGATTATACTCAATTCTATGATTTTGTATCGTTCATTATTGAAAGACGCCTAAATACAATCAACAAAGAAACTCGATATCCAAGTTTTGGTGCTTGGCAATTAGGATTAAATCACATTGTCTTTGATTTGAATCAAACGAAATTAATATTAAGTAATTTAATCAACGATACGAGAGAAAAAAATATATATGATATAGTTTTTCATGGAAATCGACCGGAGGATTTAATTAATCGTATTGAGACAACGTTAAAATGTAATAATACACATAATACGGGTAAATTATAAGAATATTTTTGTTACAATAAATAATTATCACTGTCTCAATTAATGTATAAAATAAAAGGAGATACAACCAGATAAATTATTAATATTGCCAACTTTTTTTTTTTATTTCTAATTACACTTTTTTTTTTGTTTACTATACAATTTACGTCGTATTAAAATTTTCAATCTTTATTTTTAATATTTATGTATATATATATTTTTTTTCATCCATATTCTGTTTTTTCATTTGACAAACGAAAATGAACTCTTAAAAATAGTAATTAATTAATATGATGATATTTACTATATACTATTATTACTGACAGATGTGTGTCATTTTTTATTCATGCAATAATTTTTTATTTTTAAAAATCATTGTATGATAAATGTAATAAAGAGAAAAAAAAAACAATTTGAATAAAAAAATTGTGAAATATTAAAGATGTGATTTTTTTATAATGAAATTTTACATGAGAATATTTTATCATATATATCTCAAATTTCATGAAATCAAAATGAAAATTAATTATTGCAGTTACATTGCATCAATAAAGTAAATACAACGCTGGTGGAAAGAAAAATTAAAAAAAAAAAATCAAGAATATGATAAATATAAAGCATTTAAAGTTTTTGTTTAGATATTATGGATAATAAATGAAATAAATTCATTGATAATTATGACAAAACAGAACACTCATTCGAGAGAAAAAGTAAATAATATTATACCATTATTCAAATATCAAGTTTTTTTATCAAATAATAATTTGTTTCACCATTAGAATTTTTATTTCAATATAATATCAATATTAATTCATTATTTTCATGAATTATATTGATATATTTATACCATAATATTATAATTTTAATATTAAGTCCGTTTATTTTCAGCTTGCACGGCAAGTATATCAGTATTTGTTTTTATCTGCATGCTTCAGAAAAATCAAGTATATATATTGTTTCCATTATTTTCATCATATTTCATCATTTTCATTACATTTAACATTACGAAATAAACAATTGAAAATTTTGAAGCATATAGACCTGATGTACAATATATCTTTTCTATATGAATACCTATATAATAGATACATCATTACTGTAACATTCTTTCTCTCTTTATGATAATCATTTTCATCATGATAAATGAATATTCTTTTCAGATTTATCATATATATTTTATATATATGTATATATTCTTTTTTTTTTTTTCTTTTTTTTTTTCTTTATAAATTTACATTTTTATATATATATATGTATATGTTTATTTATTTATTTATTATCTTCATCATATAAAGTAGCTGCAGTAATAGAAGATTGAAAATGTGAATATAAGATATATAATTATTATTAATTATTTTTTCGTTTATTTATAATGTAAAATAAAATGATATAAGGCAATCTAAACAAATGATAAGCTATTCAAGCTTATGCATATTAACAAACGTATAAATTTTTAATTTCTAATTACATTTTTTTTTTTTCTCATTTAACAACTATTTGATTTCTTATTATAATTGATGATTAGAATTTCAATAAAGATTTTAAACTAAATTTTATGTACAGTATGCAAAATTGCAAGATATTTAATAATGTATGAGATTAATGAAAAATGAATGAATAAACTTTTATTCTTACCAATGAGATCGATGATGAATTAAATTGGATGAGTCGCAAGATTGGATAATGGTGATAGTGTTGTAGGTGAAGTTGTAGTTGTTGGTGTTATCGTTGTATTTGAATTGCTGGTTGTGGGAGGAATGGGAATTGACGTTGATAGGACTGTAGTTGCAGCAGCCACAGGATTTGTTGGTAAAGCAGTGGGACACGTTGAGGGCAGTGGAATGGGTGTGGATGGAATCGACTGATGGCTCAATTGTCGAGGAGGTGACAAGAGCTCTTGACGATCGCGTTCTCTTTCTCTACCGGGTCTCCATGCTTCCAAGAGTGCTTCAACACGTTCCTCAGTGGGACCCCATCGAGTTGCACCCGCTGCATTTTGTAACCACATAACTAGAGTTCCATGAACCGCTCTGATATTAACTTCACCCCTGAATAATAAAAAATTATCATGCATTTCTGTTAATTATCATTATTTCAACTTGTATGCAAACAAACAAAGAAAAAAAAAATTTATTTATTTACTTGGGTAATATATGTTGGAATCCATGTCTGTATTCGTGCTCCATTGCGGGTACAACAACTTGTTTACGTTTAAAGTGACTGCTTTCAAGTTTAGTCAATGCCTTTGGTGCTGGATCACGCCATTCAGGTAGAAAAACAATAAATGAAAGTGGTTCAGTTGAATCAGATAAGAGCCTCTCAAAATGATTAACCATTGCTTCCATGAGTTCTTCACAATATGGTGGATTTGCCTCGAATGATCCAGTAACAGGTCTAAAATCCAAGAAAGGCCCTCTCGAACCAAAATACGAATCGGTGTCAGCGAACGCTGAGCAATACTGTCTGAAATAACTATTAAAAGGCGATGCAAAACACTCAAACGTGACACCAAAGGATCGTTGAAGACACTCAAAAACTGTAACTGGTAGGGCCATTTGAGTAGCGTGACCCTCATTCAAGCCGAGATAAGTTTGGTAGCGTTTCAATGCGCACCAAACTCGCGGTAAAAACATCTCGAATTTTTTATCATCGAAACAATTATATCTGTATAAATGTTCGAGTTTTGTCAAATGAGAATTATTGATGCACACTGTATCACCGTGATAATGTAACATCGTTTGTTCTCGTTCCGGTAAATAGTCTACTTGAGGTAGGCGAGGAGCCGGCAATGAAAATTGCACTGGATAACACCAAACTTTTCGTTGAGTACTAGCAGGACCACCCAACGGTATCACATCACCTAACCCATTGTCTTTCAATATTTGATTATTTTTATCTTTCACTTTTTTCGCATACTCCGTAGAAAGATGATAGATTTTTAAGCAAATACCCTCAACACTTGCTTTAACTGCTTCCATTAAATGTGGTTGACATTGACGTTTGAGATGGCCCAATCGGTCCTGAAAATCATCGAATGTTGCACCAACTGTTCGTCGTAACCACTGAAATGTATCATCGGCATTCCATATAACAACTTTTCGGCTCTCGGACGATGCCGATCTTGATTCTATCATATTTTTCGCTGCTTCTGCATACCTTGACAATTGTTTTCTCGCGTCACCGGTAAACTTTGGTCGAACAATCTTTATTGGAATATCATTCATTATTTCACGATACATCGACATTGATATCTCCGGAAAACATTGACTTGGTAATAAAGGATCAGAGCCACAGTCAATTACTTTACGCTCCATTAACCATCGATTAAACGAATCTTTTGGATCGTATATAGACTCACGGGTATAGCAAAGTTCCTGATAACATTGGCGTAATTTTGATAAAAGACTACAACGTAAAGCTTCAGCGTCTGGATGAATATGGAGTAAATTGGAGGGTGCACGTTCATAAATTATCACATTCGTTGGTACTTCAAGATCCCATGGACCAGCTAAAATGAATTTTTTAATTGCACCACTGCCAATCGAATTACCATCCTCGGATGCTCGTCGCTTAAGTGATCCACTTGGTGTTACAGGAGCAAGTGGACCATTACCGGGTGGTACCGGTGCGCCACCACAAATACCAAGAGGATCAGTGATTGGATCAAATTGTGGCTTCAATTGTGGCATAACCCATAATGATTGACCAGTAAGTTTATTCCAAAAGTACGGTCTATTTTCACGTTTACTCCAGAATTTTTTCCATCCCTGCTGTTGGAGTTCTTGTGTGAGTTCACCATCAGGATATCCACCCGCTGTAGCTCCCTACAATCAATTATCACAAACATCAATATATATATTCAATTAAATTGAATTCAATAATAAATTATCCGTGTATTTTAATATAGGGAATATTACCTGTGGTATTGGTAGTGGTTGTGATAAATGTACCATAGGTGTCATATGATCAACAATAGTTGGAGCCGGTTGCATTATTTGCGCTTGAAGTTTCACTGGAGTTGGGACAATTACTTGGCTCACGGTGGAGCTGGATTCTTGTTGCATCATTGATGAGTGATGATGAAGATGGTGATGGTGATGATGATGGTGCATTGCGCCTGCTACCGGAGATAATGATTGATTTGACATAACATCCCACGTAGTTGTATTGGTTGGCTCTTGTTTTCCACCACTAGCTTCATTCATGTTTTCATCTATTTGATAAAAAAATATAAACAGTTAAAATAATAATAATAATAATAATAATAAAATGTCATATTGTCATTTGATCCAACATTTGCATGAAATTTCCAGTGTAATATAGCAAATTTGTTTCTCTCTCCCTTTCAAATGTTTTGCCGATATATAACTTTTAATATTATAGATATAATTGAATAAATGGCTATATAAATATATATATTATTGGTATATTTTATTGTTGAAATTAATATTTATTGATGTGTATTTCATGTGAATGTATTAACGCGCGTAGATTAATAGAAATTTGAATATTTCACAGACGCACCACGATTTTGTGGTGTGGTGTTTGTTTACATACTAATATCCCGCGTAAGAAATAACGATGAAAATCATGACAAATTAAATATTTAGAATGATAAAATATTATTTATCTACATTATTATACATACCACATTCGATTTGATTATAGATTTCAATGATAATTACAGTCAATCTTATATTTCATTCATCATTTTTCGAAATTTGACGCAACAAACTCTACCTACAAGACGCCATTTGCTTGGAGACTGAATATAATATCCAACATTATCTAAGAATACACTGATCAGTATGATGTGCAAATGGTAGTCGTATTATTGAACAAGTAGTGACATCGTTGACGGTGTTTTAAAATGTTCTTGAAAATTTATTTACGCTACTTTTCATAACTCCAATGATACAACAGTCATTGTAACACTGTGTATAAAACAGAATTGTTGAATTTAAAAATGGTTTGATAACAAACTACAGATAACACAACGATTTTTACATTAATTTATACCGACAGAGCAACTAATAATATTATATAATTAGTCAAAATAGTACTGTAAACTACCGTAATTGCAACAGTGCAACTGTCACTCTTGACTGTTGCGCCTCTAGCGTTAAATAAAAATAGGAATAATAGTATATGCGCGGTCGATTGTGTTACGTCTCGTGAAAAAAATAAAAAAAAACAATAAAAAAGTCACCTATTTTTCAATAAAAAAATCGTAAAGTTAACAGTGAAATACGTGTAATACTCTTTTTTACATTTATTTCATTATATTTTGCAGTATAAAAAGTCATCAGAGATAATTTTGAACACATGTAAATATCAATATCACAAATCTAAAATTATTCATTTGGTAGTTGTCACTTGATAGTGGCGCTACTTATATCACAGTTCAGTAGTGTATCATGTATATGTGTAAGAGTGAGTGAGATGTGAAGAAAACAAAAAAAATATTGTGACTTCGTGAAGTTTCGATAATGAAAATTGTATCTAATTAAGAATTAAATTGTAAATTATCAACCAGAGTATTGTGATTTAATTTCAATCAATTTAGATAAATAAAATTATAAATAAATAAATATAAAATTGATTATTGGAGATTGTATAATAAATAATTCAGTGTGTTACAATGTCATTTATGCCATTATGGCCAAATTTACAACCAAGAGCCACCGATCCATTGTGGTTTAATGTTGATGAACCTTGTGACGATGAAGAGGAAGTTGAAAAACTTGAGGCGATGAATCAGGCATGGGTAAGATCAATGAATTATCTTGAAAAATAAAATAATAAATAATAATAAAATTACAAGTAATAACAATTAAATATAATTCTATATTATTTTTTGTATTATTAAATTTTACAGAAAGATCGTACACGTGTAATAGGCAGTGATCAAATACCCATTGGAAAGTTGGCCAGTGATGTAAGATTAAATATTAATATTATTATTATCTTACGATATAATTGAATAAATATATATTTATTTTAATTTTGTATTAATTTTAATTGAAGTTTCGCGGTTCGGAAGAGGAAGACGAGGAGGAAGAGGAGGAGGAAGGTGAAGGTGAAGAAGAGGAAGAGTCTGATACTCATGAAGAGGAAGAGGAAGAATTTGATGAAATTGATATGGAAGTGAGTTATTCACATCAACAGCCACGATCAAGTCCAACTGATCCAGTATCAATTAGAATGCTCAGGACACCTACACCTCGATCTCCTTAACAATAATTTAGGGAAAAAAAAAGTACAATAATAAATAAATAAATAAATAACAGAATAAAAAATAATAACAAGGCAAGAATATTATTACATATACATGTATATATATTTACATTATTATCGAATAATAATTTAAATCATATTTAATTATTATTTGGCTTTTTTTATTTTTTATTTTGCCATAAATGAATAAATCACTTTTGAAATATTTAAAACTATGGGCATTTAGAATGTTTCAGATATAAAACCAGATGTAATTAAGTTACTACCTATATCACATGATAATCTTGATCATTAATAACGAGTGAAAAAAATAAAAAAAAAATCTTTTCACGTTATAATACGTTGCATTAATCACTGTCGGTAAGTTTCTTAAAAGAAAGAAAATAAGAAAAGAGAATAAAATATATTTATATATAAAAAAAAAGAATTTTTTTATTCATTATCATTATCATAATAATTATTTGTTCTTTTCTATCTCCAAAGATATTTATATTATTAATGTAAAATTGTTTATATTGTGGAATTAATTTTTCTACAAGATTAATTTGCCTTTCGATGGTGTGCGATGGACCATCAGTTGATTATATTTTTCACGCGCGAATTGATCATGAACAAACCACCTCTTGGTAATTCTTCGTGCATAACTCACCTATACCTATTCATCTAGGTATACAAAAGTGTATCTATATGTATACACATGTTGTACAGCTATATATCTATAGTGTGGCCGGCTGTTTCAACGAGTAACTGAAGTAAAGTCAGGTTGGTGCCCCCGCTAGGGTGAACGAACGGCTACGCTTAAGCAAAAGCAAACTCTTGTACGATCGCGCGCGTTTTTTCTCTCTCTCTCTTTCATCACCATCTCTTTCTGTGTGACGCTCAGGTTTGTCCTCTTATCAAGGTCCATATCTCATTTTCTGACGTATATTCATTCACAAAAATTAAATTAAATTATATCATCACGAATGTTTGTAGAAAGTAAAACACGAAATATCATATTTTTAATTTATTATTATTATTTTTTTTTCCTCTACATTTCACAGGCGCTAATTTTTTTTCTTTTTGAAACAAAAATTGTAATGAAATGAGTTGCGTGTATGTACAAAAATACACAGTGATAAAATTTGCTTTCAATAATTAAAGAAAGTACAAAAGAGAGTGAAAAAAAAAAGATTTTTTTTTTTAATAATAAATAAATAAATAAATAAAATAAAATTCGTAACAATGTGTGTGTGTGTGTGTGCGGGTAAAAGGCAGGATGAAATCTGACACTGAGAGTGTAACTCTCACACTAGAGAGGTCGACCAGACCAGAATTGTTTCCAAGACCGATGAAAAGAGAGATGGAAAAAAAAGCCACGTGGTATAATGAGGATAATTCTTTATTATTGAATGGGGATAAATAATTCAACTATGAGTTTGAATATGGATATAATAATAGTAGTGTATATGGCAAAAAAATAATTTGAGAAAGATTGAGAAGGGAGATGAGCTAAAAGGGAAGACAATAAGTGTAGAAAAGTGTACGTGATTGCAAGATAAATGAGAGATGAAAATTTGATAATGTACATGAAAAATGCGCGTGCGAATAACGATCAGAGCAGTGGGTTTGAATAAAAGAGCGGGGGAGAAATGAAAATCAAGGGGAACAAAAAAAAAGTAAGAGAGGGAGAAAGCAATAAAGAAAATTGTACATACGTATACGTATACGTGTGGTATATGTGAATGTATATGTGCGCGAAAGGGACGCGCGCGCCCAATGTGCAAGTCAAGGAGCAGCAAAAGACGATGGAATAGTAGTGTATTATGTGGAGAAAGAGAGGAGTGGAAAGAAAACGGGAGGCGAGGGCCAGAACTCACTCATCGTGAGCTCGAGTGTTTCAGATGCGCGTTCACAACCACACGATACGCGCGCGTGTGGTTGGTTTTTATCTCGTGGGGTGTATACATCCACAGTGTGTGACCACGTGCCACAATCATTCAAATTCAATTTTTTTCCCAATTTCATATATTTTATATTTCAAAATATAATTATATATATATCTATAATTCATTTTTATATTATACGCGTTTGTTATAAATATTTTTGTGTAGATTTTTTTAAAAATAAAATTCATATAAAAATTTTTATAATTGCATTGGTAAAAAATGAAAAAAACAATAATAATAAATAAATAAATAAATAAATAGATAATGAGAATTGTGAATTGATAATTTGCATGTGGGTGTTTTTAAATGTTTAAATATTAAATATGAATTTTTTTCAATTGGTAAAATCAATTAAATTATACAATTTAATTGTCGATATATAAAAATATAATTGATGGCCTTTTTCATATGATATTATTCGTCTGAGGAATATTATACTGTTAAATCGGTGAGTGAATATATCAATATTTGTTTTCCCTTATTTACAATTACATTTGATATTTAAATTAATGAAAGAGACGAAGAAAAAGAAATTGATAATAAAATACTCGTGATTTTATCAGTGTAAGAAGAATAAGAATCACGTGAATCGAGAAATAATAATAATAATAATAATAATAATAAAATAGAAAATTAATTACGAAAATTTTGCCATTGATATTTTTTTTTTTTTTTTTTTTTAGTGAAATAAAATTTATTATTTTATTATATACACATTTCGTTTATTACTAGTTTAGAATTTTAATAGAGTGTGAATGACCATTCAGTTATATTTAAATTAATAAAAAAAAAAAAAAACAATAATAATATTAATAATAATAAAATAATAAAATAATAAAATAATAAAATATAATTAATGTTGGTTGAGTTTTGTAAACGAAGTCTTTTATCAAATTCAATATTGTAACTTTGTCTGTCTCATCAATGTCCCACAAATATTATATATTTAATTTATAAACAAAATATTTCAATATTATATAAATATATTGTATTTGATCTATCTATATAATACAATATATATATATATATATATATATATATATATATATATTAGTTCAATGAGTTTCATGAGTTTTGAAATTGAACTTACACAGTTGATGATGTGAGTTGGTAATGCTGATGTTGAGTTTGTGCCGGCCCTGTCGAGGTCTCTGACCGCGCGTCCGCGCCTCTCAACTCACAGCTTGGATAATACCACTGGGGCTTGTCCACATTCACTGTTCGTTACTCTGGTAAATCCCACTGTATATACACGTACTTATTTTCACTTATCCAATACCAATTTCAATTGATCAAAAATATGTGAAACAATCCCCTTGATGTATTCACGAAAAAAATTAATGAACAAAAATAAAATAAAAATTAAAAATTCAATATCCAACAAAATTTTCTCATTAATTCTCATAAATTTCCAATAAAAAAATACAATTATTTATTTATTATAAGACATTGACAATAATAAATTGTAGCAAATATTTATTCATTTATTAATATTATTATTTTTTTTTTCTTCATTTTTAAATCTTATATTTTAATATTAAATTTTGAAAAATAAAAATATTATAAATACATGTACAGATTTTTATATGTATAAACATTATTAAATATATAAATATGTGTGTATGTGTGTGTGTGTATGTAAAAACACGTGGAGTAAATTCTCCAGTGTACATTATATTTATGTATATGCGTCTTTTGATAATTGCCAAGTGAGTGCCAAGAATATATTCTGGATGAGAACTCTTACTTGAAGACCGTTCAGTTACGTAACGAACGATCGAATGGTCGCATCCCAGAGAAGAGGCACAACAGCCCCGCTCGTATCTTTTACTGACCACCGCGCAAATTTTCACATATATCTATATATCTGCACACACAATAATATATATATTTAAATATTAATATTTGCAATTTATAATTAATTCATAAATATTATCCCCGTTCTCTCTAACGAAATAAAAAAAAAAGATGAATTTTCAATAACGGAAATGAAGAAAAAAACAAATTTCTATATATTCTTAAGGAAAATTAAATAATTATAATAATAATGAGATTTAGATATTATAATTTATTTAATTAATTGGATGAATGCAAAGGAAGTTGAAGTAATGACGTGATGTAGAATGAAAATGATAAAAAAAAAATTGATGAAATTAATTAATAAATTTTTCGAATGATGTAAAAAATATCAGATTGACAAATGATCTTATCTAATTAATCTAAAGGAATTATAAAATTTTATAATATATATATATATATATATTATTAAATCTATGCGTGTTATCCGCAATGTGGCTTATATAGGTGGGTACAAACTACGATTTTGTGTCGATGCTGAAAATAGAACGCGCTGATGATGTTTTACCCAGACACATTCGTCGTTGGTATATATGTAAAGTCACATTTGTGATGGCAAAATAAATGTGATATTTGTGTTGATGGAATTATTTTTCACAGAATTATATTATTATAAAGTATATAATTTAACAAATATTATTTTAAATTAATGAATAGCCCAAAAAAAAAAAAAAAACAAAAAAGGAACAATAAATGAAAAAATTTCAATTACACGATGAATATCTAAAATATATCATTTGAAATGAAAAAGTTTGTATTCACCCTTTGTTCATTCATTTTATTTATTTATTTATTTATTTATTTTTTTTTTTTGTTTAAAATTATTTTCGTGTATACAGGCCCGCAATTATATATCCATAAATGGTAACACGCAAATATCCGTAAAGAAATGCCCGGGACTCTGGTGCATTGACCGCAGTTGACCACACGTCATCAAA
>OY987189.1:3464865-3467365 GCA_963920625.1 Dinocampus coccinellae
ACTATAACTATTTGCTTGTGGGGCCACAACTGTCACACTGTTCAACACTGTGTTAGTTATTATACATCTATAATATTCTACACAGCGTATTTTATCCTTGACGATGACCCCGAATATGACGAAAGCCACGAGGGCCAGATGCATATTACTCGGTTTATTCAATTAAATTTTACACATAAACTATTAACTGTTCAATATACAATATAAATAATAGATATTAAAAAATATATTGAATTGAAAGTAGTTTAATAAATTAATAAAGTAATAAATAAAGATAAAAATCATATTGTAACGGATGAATTAAAATTATTACCTGTGAATTGTAACGCCCATCATTATTTTATTACTTCTCTTATTGTGATCTTTTATAAAACGCAATATATCCACGTATAGAAATGAATTGACAAGGAAACAATAGAAAAAAAAAAAAAAAAAAAAAAAAGAGAGAATAAAAAACAGAATGTAAAAAGTAAAAAAATAAAAAAAAATTAGTATATGTATAATATATGAAAATAAAAATGAAGGTGATTAACGGCTAACAACGGATCCCAATCACGGCAGAATCCTTGAGTTTGGTTGAACGCGCGGTAAAAGTAAATGACCTTATAATCTTATAGGCTATATATTTTGCGTGCATTGAGAGATTCAAGAGCGACGACGACGATGACGATGAAAACGAAGACGAAGACGAAGTTGATGGTAACATCGACGATACTGATGGTAGGGCCGACGTTCTCTAGCCGCTTGTGACCTATCCTTTTTTTTCTTTTTTTTTTTTTCCTCTCCGTCGTTCATTTTATCCTTTCTTTTTATTATACCTTCAGTTCAATATGTGGCATCATATTTTTTAGTATTTAGGGTCTATGAACTGAAATTGGAACGAGACCTTGACTAACGCTCATCGGCCAAATACATGAATATTATTTTGTGTACATGTATACAAAAATTTATCTTCATTTTAATTCCAATACACATGACAGTGTGCAGTAATTATCTTCACTATTTCAATAGTATTTAAATTGTCATTCATTATTATTCCATGATTATTTTCCTATCTGAAAAAAAAAATATATATATGAATAAAAACAAGAATTAAATAATATAAATTATTTAATATATTTATTATATTCTACTGTTGAATTGGAAAATTTTTTTTTTGTTTTTATCTTTTTTTTTTTTTACTTTGTATATTGATAAAATAATATTGGGAGTTGACCTTGTGTAGGGTTTGTCGTGCGTTTCGGCGTAAATCTCTCGAATATGATGACGTAATGGGTGCGAAGGGCGCGTGCACATGGCGGCGCGGTACCTTGAAAAGCAATTTGGTCCTCGAGTGAGTGAGTGAGTGAGTGAGAGAGAAGAAATTCGGTCACGGACCAACTGTAAATCAACTCTGGTATACAAGAATATAAGTATATATATATATAAAGTACAGGGAAGAAAAAAAAAAAATATATATATATATATAAAACAAAGTAAATATAGAAAAATGGACCGTAGTTGTTAGTTTGCGTGTTTCTATGATCGTATTAACGATTTTGAAAATGGTCACGCAGTAATAAAATACAGTTGCAGTAATAAAATTCAATGAAATTGAAATTCTAAATAAGAATTTTTGGCACGCATATAAAATAAAATGTACAAAATTACAAAACAATAAATTTTAAATAACATTAAAAAATTAATTTATTATTAATAAAAAATATTATTTAATTGGTATATTTATCAAATATTTAATATAAATGAAATAAAATAAAATAAAATAAAAAAAAAAAACCCTGGACGAATCATTGCATTGGTATACACATTTGTAATACGTCATACTGACGATTTCGCACAATTGCGGAAGGCTAAATGTTAGACAGCACATCATTAGAAGGCCACAAACGTCAATGAAACACATACAGACATAAAACAAATGCAAACATAACATTCAAATACATTATAAAATGTATTTCATACTATTCTTTACTTATTTTACTAAATTTATCCTACTTTTATACACATCCAAATATTTGTTGATGTAATTATATATATATATATATATATATATAAATGAGTATTTTCGATTATTGTATATTGGTCTTTCAAATAATATAAGAAAATGTGTGTGTGTGTGCGTGTGTGTGTGTGTGATACGTGATTGTGCGAGTCAAATACACTGCGACAAAGATCTTTACCTTGCCTGGGGCACTAACCAAGGCCCTTAGTCGATCACTTCTGAAGGTTCCTTAGCATCATATGACTCAATCTACTTCTTTTACTTCATATATAGGGACTTGAATGAGAAAAAAAACAAAAATATTTATATATATATATAAATTAATAATATGTGAAAATTGTGTTTAAATATAATGAAATATGATATATCATGTTGTGTGTGGGTTTTTTGAAAATTAATCATTTGTGTGATTTATCAACCTCTTATTTGTATTGTAGATTTGTGAAGAAAGTTTGACTGGATAAATGCATTGGTATCACGTGTGATTGATAAACGATA